>OY743170.1:8720095-9320095 GCA_963555705.1 Ligustrum vulgare | reverse complement strand
GTAAAATCTAACTTTAACTCAATTGCTAAATTGACTCCACCTCCTTTTCCTGGCAGGTTAGCAAAAGCGACTAAGGAGGGCAAGGAAAATGATATACTGGAGATGTTCAGGAAAGTGGAAATCAACATTCCATTATTGGATTCCATCAAACAAGTTCCCCGATATGCAAAGTTTTTGAAGGATCTGTGCACCAATAAGAGAAAGCTAAATGGAAATGAGATGGTAAGAATGGGTGAATCTGTGTCTGCCCTTTTTTAAAGAAAATTGCCTCCCAAGTGCAAGGATTCAGGTATGTTTACCATACCCTGTCAAATAGGTAACACTAGGATAGATCGTGCATTGATAGACCTAGGAGCATCTATAAATGTAATGCCTAGATCTACGTACACTTAATTGAAACTTGCTAAAATGACTGCAACTAGTGTTATCATTCAACTAGCCGACCGTTCCAATGCATATCCGGATGGGGTAGTCGAAGATGTTTTAGTACAAGTAGGGGGTTTAGTATTTCCAGCAGATTTTTATGTGTTAGACATGAATGATGATCACTCTCCAAACCCCACTCCTATTTTGTTAGGCAAACCATTCCTAAAAACATCGAAAACTAAGATAGATGTTAGTGATGGTATACTTACCATGGAGTTTGATAATAAAATTGTTAAGTTCAATATTTATGACTCCATGAAACACATTAATGATGCTAACAAAGTTCATTCTACTGTTGTGAGTTATTCTTCATTTCAGGAAACTGTTGCTGAGCTTAATGATTGTCCAAAGCCATCACAACCAAGTGAAAACTTTTGTACCACCCTACCAGTAGCTGATGAGAAGTTTCCCCCTATTTTGCATGCCCTAATGAAAAATATGAAAAAGAAGTTGAGCTTTGGAAATCCACCTAATCCCGGTTGAAAAAGGACTCGGTCGAGCCAACGACTGTAAACAAAGGCGCTGCTCGGGAGGCAACCCGAGAGGGGAGTTTCTTTACCTCCTCGATTCTTTATTTTCGTACCCTCATTTTTATTTTATTTTATTTTATTTTATTTAGTCATTTCATACAAAAAAAAAAAAACATATATATATATACAAAAAATTTCAGAGGTAGTCTTACGGCCGTAAGACATAACTTTACGGCCGTAATGCACTTTTTAATTATTTGTTCAGAAACCACCTTACGGCCGTATATAACTTCTTTACGGCCGTACATCCGAAATTTCAAAAAAAAAAAAAAAAAAAACTGCTTCACTCACGTACCCCTGCTCCTACCCCTTTTGTACTGCAGATGCTGGAATTGATGCGAGCCTTCCACACTCAGCTGAATGCCATGCAAGAAGATCAGCACCTTAGGCTAGAAGAGCAGAGAGCCCTTCGGGAGGAGATTCGACAGTTGCAGAGACCCCGTGCCGATCAACCGCCACATTAGACCGAGGGAGTTTATTTTCTTTTCCCCCTTTATTGTTTTACTTTTCAATGAGGACATTGTTTTGTCTAAGTGTGGGGGGGAATTGAATTGATTGTGAGCTTAATGTCTTTATCTTCTTTCTGTAGTCGAAACATTAAATTCATGTTGAGTCAGCACCCATTTTAATCTTGTTATCTACTTTTGCCACCTATCTATGCTACTTAGGTCCTAAACCATACTTTGATAGGAAGCAACCCCACTTTTGGTTTATTTTTTTGAAAAAAGATCATTGCATAATTGGATATTAATTGAGCACATAGAGATGATCTCGTCCAAAACTTCACAAATAGGTTGGAATTGAAAAGTAAAATTGTCAAATATCTACAACCGAGTCAACCCAACCTACAACAGACAGATTATTCCTTCATATATAACCCTGAACATCCCAATTATTATACTTTTGTGAGTAATCATGGTTTGAATACTTTTAACCGTTATCCTCGACCAATGGACTTAGATTTGGAATGAAGATCAAGCAATGACCTATAACTCATAATTGGATGGGAAAAACACATGAAAACCATAATTTGTGAGCTTTTGAACCTAAGAGCTGTTTTTAATACTTATGAGCTCGTAATTCTTTGATGTGTGTCCTGCATGGTTGGGTTATGCTTGGATGTGCTTTCTTGTGCATACCGTTGTAGCTTCTTGATTCAAGTGCAAATTATAGCAAAGGCAATAGGTTAAACCAAATTTGACTTGCTAAAAGAGCCTACCTTGCTACATGGACCATTAGAAGCCCGTTTGAGCCTTAGCCTTTCTTTGAATTTTTATGCCACGTTACAAGCCATGAATACCCTTTCTTTCGCATTATCTCTGTTTTGAACCCATGGAGAGGGGATTCGCAAGCTTTTGTTGATTGAGGATTGTGCTATGGTCTAAGTATAAGAAGTTGAAAATGATTATCTTGTGTTGGGCGATGGCCGTGTAATGGACTGAATTCAGGGGATTGAAATTCTATCTTGTGATTGAGAAAAAGTTGAATTTTTTATTTGAAAAAAAAAAAATCGAAAGAGAAAAAGCAATGAAAAGGAAGTTCGTCATGAAAATTAGTAGTTGAGGATGTCAAACACTCAACTTGTGAAAAAAAAAAGAAAGAGAAAAGAAAAGAAAAGAAGAGATTCAAGTTTGAACAAAGTTGGGTAGCGGGAAATAATGAAGTTCATATTAAAGGGAAAAGGAAGTAATGTCATTATGAATTAACTTGGTTTGCAAAGTTCCTTCTCGACTCAGCCTAAATATATGCTTTTATCCTACCTTACCCAAAGCCCCTTTAAAACCAAATAAAGACCTTCGCTTTGCACTTGTGTTATTGTTGGCTCCGTTTATGACAGTTAGGCAATCTGTGGTACTGACTTATCCATGCAGAGAGATGAGCGAAAAATTCAAACCCTTATACACTTTGTGCGAAGAGAGAAATATCTTGTGAGGGTGTTAACTCCCATTACATATGCTTATGAGTGGTTTGAATTGCTTGATCTAGGGTTGGTGCTATGAATGTGGTCGGGGATACTGTGTTGACTGAATTCACGTCATGAACAACTCGGTTTACGCAACCGATTCCCACTGGAGTTGGACGAAATTATTCTCCTCGTAGTCACTCATAAATGGTTGGGATGTGAGCAAACACGAGAGGTGCAAGGAAATAAACCATATCGAGTCATGATTGGGATGGGAAATAAAGTGCGTTGCATCTCTAGCACACACTAACACAATCCGATCATGCAATGGAACATTTTTGTTGAAGAAAAGTGGGTTGCAACCTCAAGTCTCTAAATTGGAATCTATTGTTTGAATCCTACTCTTATCTTTGCAAATCTTTGTTCGAGGACGAACAATGGTTCAAGTGTGGGGGGATTTGATAAGTGTTATATTAACGTTTATTTTATACACTTATATCCTTGAATATGCCATAATGTGATTCTATCTAAGTATTATTAATGCATTTTATGTTTTATATTGTATAGGATCACAAAGGAAGAGAAAAGAAGGAAAAATGACCAAAATGCGCTTAAAATCGAAGATTGAGGACCTTGGGTGCAAATACGTTACGGCCGTAATACATATAGTCACGACCGTAAACGTTTTCATATCTTTGTGCAAAAATCAGCAGAAACGCCTTCACGGCCGTAAACCTCAAAAGAAGAAAATCAGCAGAACCCAAATTACGACCGTAAGTGGATATGTTACGGCTGTAACTTCAAATTGCGAGAAATGTGCAGAAACTCCTTTACGGCCGTAACTATTCTGGTAAAAAATTTTCATATTTCAATTCTTTCCATAATTTTGGATTTCTTGGTCCCAAAGCTAGGGCACGAAATTGAGGCTATAAAAAGGGGTTCTCATGACAGAAAAAAGTGTGAAATAATTATTGAAAGAGGGAGCGGCTTGCTTGGAGATTGGAAGAAAAATCAAGCGACTCGAGAAGGCGAATCAAGAAAAGAAACTTCCAGAATTTTTCATGGCTTTGAGTGGCTAAGCTTCTGTACCTAGTTCGAAGGGGAAGTTGTATTTCATATCAATTTGTTATTGCTTTTCCAAACTAGTAACGTAGTTCTAAATTCTTTACTTTGATTTGTTGGATTCTTATGCGTTTTTTATTCAATCAATGCAATTCTTTATTTGATTAAGGCCTTATCATTTAATTTGTTGTATTGAGATTTGCTATTTTGAATGATTGGATCCGTAATTGTCTTGTTGTTCAAATCATAGTAGCAAGTGGAAATTTAATAATTTTCATAGAGAATTCCAACTTAGGTTAATTGTCACGAGCTTGTGTGATTGATAACCTAATTCACCTTAATTCTTCTCAACCATTATATAGTTGTTGTCTTAAATCTAAAGAGCTTGTTTTTGGTTATTCAATGACTAATGTTTGATTAGAGAGATTATTCTAATTAAATGCAATTAAGGGAGAATCGGGATAGTTAGAGCTTATTAACTATTTACGGGTGATAAATCAAAGAAGAAATTGAACTCGCGTTACTTGGAAAGTGATAACATTGTGATAGAATACAACTGAACCTGAGAACTAGGACTCTTCAACATTTGATATTTATTTAAATCATTTTAATTGCTTTATTTTATTAGTTAAATCATTTACAAACAATTCAAAATAAAAACCCCCTTTTACGATTCTAATTGACATGACACTAAGTTAGTTCCATTCCTTGTGGGATCGACCCTTGCTTCCACTGCTATATTCTTAGTAATAGTGAACAAGGAATTTATTTATTATTTTTGTGTATTGCGACACGCATCAAATCACGATCACATTGTCAATAGAAAAGAACAAATTTGACAATGGCCACAAAAACTAAATCATCGATAGGCATTATTTATATCGCATATTGTGTTTATATTTCAGAATTAACCCAAATGGATTGAATTCATCTTCATCAAACAGACTGGAATCATAAATGACAATCATAGCAGCAAATATAAAAAGATAGAACTTTTATAGAAACAACATACACCGCCGACAACAGAGCAAGCATTAGGCAAAACCATTTGTTTTAGTTGATATGGAATCAGTGTATGCCCCCAAGTCCAAATTGAGATATTTATGTAAATAGGATGAAAGATTTTGGAAATGTTGTATTGTTCAAGCTACCAAACATACTATTGAGTGTGGGCAAGCCACAAGACACAGGTATAGAATTGCCAAATCGAGGTGACACGGACTCAAGGTATACAATTAATTGCAAGGGAGATGTGGAAAAAATAGTTGCATCTTTCAGTAGACAGTAGATGACTGGGGCAGAAGGAGGCGTTGGCTAGGGTTCCCAATAGAGAGTCGGAATCGGAAGCTTGCGTAGCAGAAGATTGATCTGGAGTTTCTTCCAGCGGCTAAAACGATGGGTGTATCGGTATGGCGGGAGTCGGCTAAGCATAAGGTAGAACGGGGAGATGGTTCCAGCAACGGGAAAGTTGCTTATATCGGTATCGAGGCTGGTGTCTAGGATTTCGGTTGGGAGCGAACTCGGAAGCAAGATGCTTGATATGTGGGAGGTGGAGGCGATGGTGGAGATCGAAAATGGTTGGTGAATCAAGCAATTTACACATCTTGGTTTTGACAATTTATCCAAAGCAATGAACCTCCGACCTTGATGGTATCTGATATTTTGTTGGAAAATACAGAATGGTAGTAGGGATTTTATTTCAGATGCTTAGGGACCTAAACCTAATCAACTGGAATTTTCAATATTGAAGCTATTTTTGCATGAACGGGCGATTGGGTGTTAGAGGGCAGTGAGCAATAAGTGGAAAAAATCTTGGTATGGAGAGAAATTGGTGGAGACTGGAGAGAGAGGTGGGAAGACGTTGAAGAGTGAGAAGTTGAAGAAAAACTGCACTTTTGTCATGGCCACGTAAATTTAAATTTAAACTGCCAATTAATTTAAAAACTCATTCGTAAAAATTCCCAAAAATTATGAAAATTATCAAAAAATTCAAAATCAGAATATGTTGACAATAGATTCAATTGAAATTAAAGATTCCCAGAATCTATGTTGTTTTTATTAATATATAGATATATAGATTTACTCAAACATATATAAAAGGGTGTCTCACCAAATCATCTTCCTCGTCAGTTAAGAAAATCCATGCGATATTCTCTAAATTATAACAATTGAGAGAATATCAATTTAGGCACCGTTCGGCAACATTTTAATTTATAATGATTATTTTGATTTAATTTACACAATTTTCCATACCACTTTTTAACCGTTCACATTTTCTCTCTCCAATTTTAACCCTACATCTTACCTCGAAAACACAAATAAATCAACAAATAATTTAAATTCTTTGATTTGACAACAAATATTCCATTTATTTTGCCAAAAAAATATTCCGAATGGAGTAGATCATTATTCCATCCATCCATTCATTTTACTCTCTCTCTCTCTCTCTCTCTCTCTCTCATAAACAAAAGCTAGCAGGTACTGATAAAAAAAAAAACAAAAGATAGCAGGTACGATTTCCTTTCTTTTTCTTTTGGGTTAGATCTTGAGTTAGCACATTTCTTTGTGAACAAAATAGTGTTCTAGTAATTGGAGTGTGGTGAGAATAAAGTGGTAATATTTTGTCTATGAAACTCATGCTAAATTTTTAGAAGGTTGTTTTATGTTCTAACCACGTTGATCTGGGCCCTAAGTGAAGCTGGACGAGTAGAAGCTATTGAATCATGACTGGAGAGGAAGATTTGCTGCAAAAATTTGCTTATTTCTTGATTTTTTTTTTTTAATTTTTTACCTGTAATCTGAAAGGAATCATATGTAGAGATTCGACTTGCCATACATGACCCAAAATGTACATTTGCAAAATTAACATAGGTGGTGGAAGAATTTGGGAAGATCCACAGGACATCATAGCATATGGTTTTGAATTCATTCCTACGGAAGAAAGCAAGTTGATTTAATTTCGATTCCGAATTTCGAGCAAAAATCTCTGTTTTAGGGCCTTTAATCGAAATGTGTGGAATTTGAAAAGGTTGAAGATGAGGAGGATTATGCGAAGTTATCCAGCTACCACAGTGTAGCGGCCAGCTTCAATAACATAAGTTTTTCTTTTTGAGGCAGAGCTCGTCCCTGAAAAACGATTGCCTGATTTTACTGTGAATGAAACGATCACCTGATTTTAGGAATATATATTGTCAAAATATCATTTCAAATATCTGATATTTATAAAATGGATCCTTGAAGTTGTGTATTTGTGTACTTAACCCATATAAATAAAATAAGGCTCCGTTCATTAACACTTCACATCGTCATTATCAATTTAAATCTAAAATTTAAATTACACAATTTTTCAAATCACTTTTTAACCACACATATTTTTTCTTTTCAATTTTTAAACACAAATCTAATCTTAAAATACCAAAAAAAAGTCAAATAAATGCAATTAATAATTTTAGACGGTTGCCGAAAGAGCCTAAGTGGAATTTACATTAGACCATATTTCTTAACTTTACAACTCACATTATTTGAAATTGTGTTTTTTCGGAATGTAAGGTTCAAAGTAGAGATTTTTTTTTTAAAATTTATATGTAGATAATTTTATTGGTAAAATATAGCAGAAAATGAGTTTTTTTTTTAAAAAAATGTTTTGAATAAGTATAAAGAAAGCGTGTGATTAAAAAATGAAAATAAAATGTGTGTGGTTAAAGTATTTTTTCTTTTTCACATCATTTTTTTCTTTCCTCTATTTGGCAAAAATGTTTAAAAAAAAAGATTTTTAAACCACAATTTTTAAAATCACTTTTTAACCACATACATTTTTTTCCCACTTTTCAACTACACATTTTATTAAGAAAACATAAAAAAAATGTTTTTAAATACATAACTTTTAACAAACAGAGATAACCTTTTTTTTTGTCTTGCTATGTACATTTTTGTAATTTAGTCTTTTGACCCGTGTCACTCTTATATTTTATTTTGTCATAATAATTTTTAATACACGTACAATTATTAAATCTCGATCACACATTTTACAAAAATTTCACAAATCACATTATTTGAAATAATAATTTTTTCAGAATGTAAGGTTAAAAGTAGAGAATTTTTTAAAGTTTGTGTGTAGATTATTTTATTGGTAAAATGTGGCGAAAAATCAGTTTTGAAAAAAAAGTAATGTTTTGAATAAGTATAGAGAAATTGTGTGATTAAAAAGTGAAGAGATTGTGTGCGGTTAAAAATTAAATTGAAAAATTAAATTGTTTATAAATTAACTTATAAATTATAATGATTATATTAAAAAATAGCTGGCGCCATTTACTTTTCACTTTTTATTTTTTTATTTAGATATTAATGTTTATGAATTATTTGTCTTATGCATTATTATTTGATTGGTGTTTTTGAATGAAAATTGGAAAAAAAAAAGTTAAAATACGAGAAGCAGATAATGCGACCCATTATTTGACAAATACGTGATTTGCATGTCAAAAAATGAACAAAAAGTTCTATTTATACACGATAAAATAGATTTATTGAACAGATCTTTATTTTTTTCTTTTAGAAAAGAAAAGTGATATTTTAAAATAGTTTAGCAAATTATGTCTCTATTTCATGTTGATTTTATAGTTATTCAATATTATTATTTGATAAGATATTTTATTTATTTGTTGTTCTTATTTTAATTTATTATACATCATATGTGTAACTATCAATATTATAATTATGTTTTGATTATTGTCATTTGTTATCTTTAATATTACAAATCATATTTTATGAATTATTTATCCAATATATTATTATGTGATTAGTATTTTTCAATGGAAGTTGGAACCAAAAAAAAAAAAAAATTGTTAAAATACAAGAAGCAAATGACGGTAATTTATTAATTTACTGTATAAATTGTCTTTTATTATTCAAAGAAGCTATTATAATCTATATCAAAATATACTATATATGATAATGGAAACGTCTCGCCAAAAGAATTTTTTTTTTTTTTTTGGTTGGCAAATTTTTTTGCTTTCCCAAGCAAAATTGTTTCAGCCTGGCAATATTTTTAATTTTTTTTTTTTTTTTGCTCATTCTCTCATTTCTTTTTTGTAGCATGTGTTTGGTAAACATGTTTAAAAATAAGATTTTTTTCAACACAATTTTTCAAATCACTTTTTCATCATATATTTTCTCTCTCTACTTTTTAACAACACATTTTACCTAGAAAATATAAACAAAATATTTTTAAATACAAAACTTTTAACAAATATAGTCGTAACTTTTTTTGTCTTACTATATATATCTTGTAATTTGGTCTTTTGTATTGTGCCACACTTATCTTTTATTTTATCATAATAATTTTTAAAACGTGTACAATTATTAAATTTCGAACACTCATCGCATTATTTGAAATAATAAATTTTTCAGAATGTAATGTTAAAAGTAGATAAGTTTTTTTAGTTTGTGTGTAGATTATTTTATTGATAAAATGTGACAGAAAATGAATTTTGAAAAAAATAGCAATCTTCTGAATAAGTGTAGAGAAAATATGCGATTAAAAAGTAGATAGAAATGTGTGTGGTTAAAAGAAGTTTGAGAAATTATGTTGTTTATAAATTAATTTATAAATTGTAATAATTGCATTAAAAAAACAGAAGCTTATATTTGTCTAATTTATGCAATATTTATTTCATCTTAATATTCATTATTCAAAATGTAATTTATCACACATTCTACAAAAATCTTATAACTACGTTATTTGATATGACGAACATCAAACATGGGGTTAGTAATAACATGACACATTATTTCAAATAATGAGGTTTGAAACAATAATTTTTTTCAGAATGCGAGGTAAGATGTAGATAATTTTTTTTTTTAGTTTATTTGTAAATTATTTTATTGGTAAAATGTGGCAAAAAATAAGTTTTCAAAAAAATGATGTTTTGAATAAGTGGAGAGAAAATGTATGGTTAAAAATTAGTTTAAGAAATTATTTTGTTTATAAATTGATTTATAAATTGTAATAATTACATTAAAAACACATAAGCTTATATCTATACTTACTTATATTTTAAAACAACAATGTTTGACCAGTAGTTAACTTCAATTTCCCGCCCAAACTTTTTTTTTTTTTTTTAAACTTTACATAGCACACATGTGTGGTAATTAATTGTTTGGAAAGCAATTTGTGTCAATTATTTTTATTTTGTCTTATTCTTTCATTTAATTTATTTTTCTTTTTAACTTTTTTTTGTCTTGCTATGTATATTATTGTAATATGTCATTCTTATCTTTTATTTTGTCATAATAATTTTTAATACACATATAAGTATTAAGTTTCTATCACACATTTTACAAAAGTTTTACAAATCACATTATTTAAAGTAATGGGTCTCAAATAGGGGACTAATAATAACACGACACATTATGTTAAATAATGAGGTTTGAAATAGTAATTTTTTTAAAAAAATATAAGGTTAAAAGAAGAGATTTTTTTTTTAAAAAGTTTATGTGTAAATTATTATATCGGTAATATGTGACAGAAAATGAGTTCTGACAAAAAAAAAAAAAAAAAGACATTTTCAATAAGTGTAGAGAAAACTTGTGATTAAAAATGGGGAGAAAATGTGTGTGATTAAAAAATAGTTTGAAAAATTATGTTATTTAGAAATTGATTTATAAATTATAATGATTGCATTAAAAAACAGAAACTTACATTTATCTAATTTATGCAATGTTTATTTCATCTTGATATTCATTATTCAGAATATTATTTACCACACATTCTACAAAAATTTTACAAACAACATTATGTGAAATGATCGATCTCAAACAGGAGGCTAATAATAACACGACTCATTATTTCATATAATGAGGTTTGAAATAATAATTTTTTTTCAGAATGTAAGTTTAAAAGTAGAGAATTTTTATTTTATTTTATTTGTAGATTATTTTATTGGTAAAATATGACAGAAAATGAGTTTTAAAAAAAATTGATGTTTTAAATAAGTGGAGGAAAAATGTACGTGGTTAAAAGTAGTTTAAAAAATTATATTTCTTATAAATTGTAATAATGATTGCATTAAAAAACAGAAACTTACATTTATCTAATTTATGCAATGTCTATTTCATCTTGATATTCATTATTCAATGTATCATTTGTCACACATTTTGTCTTTATTTGGAACCCATTAAATTTTAATACATTTTTTTCTCTTACTTTTAACCATACATTCTCCAATGTTATATGGTATATGATTTTCGGTATAATTTTTTAACTCCGACATTGCATGTTGTCATATCTTGATAATTTCTAGATTTACGTAATTATTATTTTATACTATTTGATTTTATAAGTAAAAAAATATAATTTTATTGGTTAATTCGTTGGTTTAAGTTAAGCACGCATTTATAATTATTGTGATTGATATTTTTGAATGAAAGTTGAAAAAACTTAAATCAGAGAGGAGAATGAGGAAATCGTGAGAAATATATTGATGTCTTCCAAAAAATTAATATTGTACCATAATATTACATCAAACATGATATACCATTAAATAAACTACTAAATTTGTATTTTCTTTAAAATTAATAATAACTTATAAAAATTATTGAAATTAACAGCCATTTATTACTTAAATATATATAAATTGACTTACTATTCAAAGAAGTTATTATAATTTGAATTAGTCATATTATTTATTAAAATTTAATAGTTATTGTGACAAATATTATTTTCATGCATTTTGAATTTGTATTGATTATGTATAAGCATTAATGTTTTATAAATACTTATCTGAATTGATATTTTTAAATAACTTCTGTGCATCGCACGGGAGAAATGCTAGTAAATAAATATACCATAAATCAACCCCACCATCACCTACCCCCACTCAATTGAACCTTAAAGCCTAATATCCAAACATTCTGAGAACACACACCACAGAGCAGGGCGACGACATCCTCCACTCTCATCTCCTCCGATGATAAACGATGGATGACAGTCTACGACGACAACTGTCCCATGAACAGCAGCGGAGCGCTAAGCTTGCTGCTGTAGAAGTGGCATGTGGCTACCAGAAGCGACTTCACGTTGCGGTAGGCGGTGCGGCTGCAGTAGGAGACTGCTCATGCTGTGCTACGTAGTCAAGTAGAGGTTGATTTGATGATGTTAATCGATCGATGAATTTGGGGAAGGTGGAAGTGGTGGCTGGCAATGGAGATTCAAATTGTTGTGAACTTGAAGATGACGACGGCTATGCTTCTGTGTATTTTTATGATGGAGAGGAGGAGGTGGTGGTGGTTGACTGGAGGTGAAGGTGGAGGTAGAGTTGGAGGTGGTGGTTCCAGTTGTGGAGTGATGATGATGATGGTGGTGTTTGGTTTACAATGGTGATGGTTTGGAATAGGTGGTGGTGGCGGCGGCGTTAATTCGTCGAAAGTGCGTGATGGTGGGGCGGTTATGATTTGTATGCTAGGTCATAGATCTAAGTGCGTTGGTGTGTGTAATGGCTGATTTTGGGTTTGTGCGTGGTAGGTTGCAGATTTGCGCTGGTGCGGTGGTGACAGAGGTCGTATGGTGGTGGTGGTGGTGACGGCCGTCGTCTGTAGGTGGTGATTCAGGCAGCGATTGTGGAGTGGTTGTGCAGGTGTGTGGAGACAGTGATGGGGAGTGGGTGAAGATTGTTTGTGACCAGTAAATTGATTAAATTGTGACCAATGTGATTGTTTGTGACCAATAAATTGATTAAATTGTGATCAATAAATTCGTAATTTGTGACTGATAAATAATATGTGATCGAAAAAAATTTGGGATGGTGACTAAATTTGTAAATGTAACTTTACAAATTTTTAAGTTATAATCAATTAAGTTGAAATTCGTGATTGTACAATAAGTTGTGACCAATGAAATTTGAAATTTGTGACCTAAAATTAAGTTTTTATCTAAGAACTTAGCAAATTGTGATCGAGAAATAATTTGTGACCTATAAAATTCTTGATTTGTGACCGATAAATAAGTTGTGACCTACAAAAATTTTAATTGCGATCGAGAAAAAAGTTATGTATAAAATTCGTGATTTGGACGATAAATAAGTTGTGATTTACAAAATTTGTGATTTTTGATCGAGAAATAAGTTGTAACTTACAAAATTCGTGATTTGTGACCGATAAATAAGTTGTGACTTACGAAATTCGTGATTTGTGAACGAGAAATAAGTTGTGATTTATAAAATTCGTAATTGTGACAAGGAAATAAGTCATGGCCAAATATTTGTGACCGATAAATTAGTTGTGAACCATATTTGTGATTGAGAAATAAGTTGTAACATTTAATATTTGTGATTTGTGAGTGCATAATAATTTGTGACCGATTAATTTGATAATATGTGACCGAGAATAAGTCTAACATATAAGTTTAATTGATGCAATTATATTGATATTGCATATCCTTATTTCAACTGTTAATGGATGCAAAATTGAATATGTTCACAAGCATATATAAATAGCACATATCTTATAATATTGTTTTTTAAATATGAATTCAATTCTTTATTTGAACTTGGAAGAATAGTGTCATATTTCTAAACATTTGAACATGCAACATCGAGTCATGTTCTATAATCAATGACTTATTCAATTTAGGTGAATAATTAGTCATGAATTTGAATCTTAAAAATCAACTACCAGGATTTTCAAATATAATTAACAATAATGACACTCCTTGATTTTAATTTCTAATATTTTATCTTATAGTGCTATTTATAGCGTTCTTCACATGTTTCATTTTATAAGCTCAATCGCATTCCATTTCATTCCATTCGAAAGTGATTCTATTCCAAGCACAGTAAATCTTTAATGATTATACTTGTGTATTTAAGACATCTTTTATATCGCAATTTTCAACTAACTGTAGTATAATCAATCATTCAAATATAAAATATTTCTCACAAATATAATTTGCAATCATTTCACTTGAAATCCTCAACTTACTGCAATCAACTGATACACCAAATAATATTTCCAAGATACTGAGATGAAAATAAGCAATTTTGATCTCACTCATTGGTACATCAAAGAGTTCAAGCTAATGGTTACATTGTAATTTCATCAAACACATATCATGCATGTTATTTGAAAAAAATTGTGTGCAACAAGGCGTATTTTACGACTATATAATATTTTTCCATTTGCACAAGTACTTACTAACTTTATACTTTTAAGTGTTTTGGACTAAAAGTCTTATAGCAATAATCAATATACTGGAATTTTCATGTTTGACAAAATTTATTCACCATCCACATTTGCGTAATAGAGCTCTATATTTTATTTCTCCATGAGTATTTAGCCTCCACAAGATTATCAAAATATTTTAGAGATATTTAATTTGAATCGATTATCATCACGGTTCAAATATGTTATAAATTTGTCACTTCAACTACTTAATTTCTCCCCCTAATATTGAGAAGTGTTGTATTATAAAAATTAGCAATCACGTCCTAACATCTCACCCTTCATGGATAATTATAATTAATGATTCAAACTCAAGCACTTATTATCAAGATTCACTTATTTCTATCTCAATACGTTACGGTAAAAAATATACCCCACTCTTCAAATTTTTAGACGAAAATCATAGAGTTTCAAAAGTCAGTCGTGGGGTTATCATTTTAGCATATTTATATACAAAAATTGCGGTATGTGAAACTACATTTTCACTTAGATTGTTCTCATCAAATAATATAGCTAGCAAATAATTGGGCGTATTTATTTTCCTAATCAATTGGCAATACATGTACTATTATTATTCCAATCAATGCAAAAATCATTTAATGACTTTAAAATATGAACTCACTAGTATATATCACTTTTCTGACAACAATATAACTTGAGCAAACAATATCTTATATTCCTTGTATAAGTTTCTAATCACGCATTTATCATTTATTGTATCCAATTTTTGAAAATTAAATATGGCATACATGGAGGGTGAGTGAGCCTACAAAATTCACCCTTAAATTATCTCAAAATCGGGAAAATTAGGAACCATGTTCCATATTTAGCTAGTAAGATAAGCAAATTGCCTTTGAAAACAAGTAGCACATGAGAATTTATTAACTTGAGGAATTTACTGGTTCTTCGATGAATATGCTTTTGAATTTTGGAAAATTCTATTATTGAACCGGGATGATTCAACCAGTCAAATTATTAAAGTTATCGAACTTTTTGGTTCAATACATTGTTTTAATTGTACTAATACTAACTAATACATTGTCCAAATTAAGAAAAACTATTAGAAACGTTGTAGGTTTCTCTTTTATTAATATTGTTCGAATAATTGAAACTTATAAAGTTATGCTCTTTAAGAGCAATAACACAATATTCTTGTAGCATATTGGTACATATAAATTTGTGTTTGTCCAAGAACATGTATAATACAACATTTTTCAATAATACTAATATGTTTTATGGAATATTGTAATATCATGCTCTTCAAGAGTAAAAAATATACTTCTAAATATTAATAATGTTATCATACTTCAAGAGTAACAACAAATTAAGAATGAATTGAATAAATAGTGGAGGTCCGATTGGTCAAATCATACTGGAAATCTCAGAATTCAGCCTTGAATTTCTTGTATTTCTCACACTGAGTTGCGTTGTTTGCTGATTATGTGAAATGCGAGTGAATTCTGTTTATGGAAATCAGAATTCAGCTGGGGGTTGGAAGTGATGGGGGAAATACCCAAGCTACTGGCGAATGGTAAGACTAGGACATATGCGGAGATTGTGAGTTCCAAGAAGGATTTTGTGGATTCAAAATCCAAATCATTCTATGAGGTAGTTTGTGAAGGAAGATCTGAGAATGTTTGTGTAAGGGATGCAGTCAGTTATGGTAATGAGGTTCTGATTCCTGTGTCTAATGAGGAATTAGGAAAATTGTCTGAATGGTTCAAATTGGCGTTGGTGGGGAAATTCTCGCATCAGAAGCCAGCGAGTCAAATCATCTATCAAGAATATAAAGCACTAAGGCTCAAAGGAGAATTCTCGATTGGAAATTTGGATAGTAAGCATATTATCATCAACTTTCAGGATGATGATTATTGTAGAATTTTTCAAAGAGCAATCTGGTACATTAAAGGAGCTCCGATGAGAATTTTGAAATACACATATGATTTCAATCCCTCAATTGAATCATCTATTGTTCCAGTATGGATTGCATTTCCTAAACTCCCTCTTGTGTTCTCTGACCAAGCGATTTTGTATTCAATAGCTTCTGCTATTGGAAAACCACTGAAACTTGATGAAGCAACTGCGTTGAAATCAAGGACCAATTTGGCTAGAATATGGGTTGAAATGGATATTAAAAGGCCAAGACTAGACAAAATACGGATTGGAAATGATTCTTTTGCAATTTGACAAAACATTATCTAAGAAGGTATCCCCAAGTATTGCCAGTTTTACAAACATCTAGGACATGATATAAACCAATGTACTTGGAAAAGGAGTGTGGGCATAGATACGAAAAAGGATGAAAAGAAGATATTGATCACAAGTGAAAATAAAAGTGAGATAATCATGGAAGAAAAGGGGAAAGGAGTTTGGATAAATAGCCAGCAAAAACAGCTAGAAATGGGAGAACCATCAAGTGTGGAAAAAAATGAAGGTAAAGAGGATTGGATTAGAGTTCCAATTACAATAGATCATGTGGAGCAAGTGAATTCAAAAAGTTTGAGTACAAATATTAATGAAATAAGTAAAACTGAGGAGCCAAAATTGAGGGATATGCAAGGATTAAATATTGTGGTTGACATCGATAATGGTGATATCAGGCATGAATTGGAGCAAGGACAATGTGGAGAGGAAGGTGAAAGAAATAATATCCACACAATGGATGAATATTCTCAAAATTTGTGTAGTGGGAGCTTTGATTATCTAAAAGATGTTGACGAGGATAGTGATTTGATGAAAATTAACAGAGAGTTTAAACTACATGAGGCTGATCAGGAGAAGGAAGCCATTCTAGTTAACCAGCTAGAAATAGACCTGGGAGAATTCGATATTATTCACATAAATGGTGATACTAATGAGCAAACTGGTAAGCAGTTATATAGCAGTAGCTCATGTCCTAAATTAAATTTGGAGTTAAATCAGAAGTTGGATAGAGGTACTAAGGAGAAGGAAGTTATTGTTCCTCATGTTACTCCAAAGAAGCAAAGTCCTATGAAGCTCAGGAAGCAAAGAAGAAAGGGAGACAGAAATAATAGATAAATCCATGATGTATTCTATTATGATCTGGAACATTAGGGGAATTTCTAATTCCTTAAAGAGGCTTAAAAGTATCAGTACAATGCACAATATGGGGTTGATTTTTGTTGATGAACCACTTGTGGATAAAAGTAAGATTCAGGAATTCCAAAGGAGACTAGGATATGATCATTGTTATTCTAACAATAATGGTAAAATTTGGGCTTTCTAGAAGGAGGACATAAGATGAAGGATCATTGAAGACAAGGAACAAGTGCTATCAGCCCAAACTAATTGGAAAGGTGAATATATTTTTGTTTCTGCGGTCTATGCCAAATGTTCCGTGCAACTTAGAAGAAAACTATGATGTGAATTATTACAATTTTCAGAGAATTGTGATAAACCTTGGTTGATTGGAGGTGACTTTAATGCTATATTGAGTAAGGAGAAGAGAGAAGGGGGTAGTCAACCTAATACTAAATCTATGGAGGAGTTCAATGAATTCTTGATTAAGTGCAGAGTTGATGAAATACGAATGGAGAACACTCAATTCACTTGGACTAATGGTAATATGTGGGAGAAACTGGATAGTGCTTTGGTTAACTCTTTATGGATGGAAAAACTTGAAGAAGTTAAAACTCTATATCTTAATAGAGATACATTTGATCATTGTCCTATGATAATAAAATGTGGTGATAAAGTTACAAAAATCAGATCTTCCTTTCGATTTCAAAAAATGTGGTGTACTCACGAGGATTTTTATAAGCTGGTGGAGACAAACTGGAACAAGCCGTTATCTCCTTACTCTAGAGGAATTTTTGGCTTTGTTTATAAACTCAAACGGTTGAAAAAGGAGCTGATAACATGGAATAAATTTAAATTTGGAAATATTTTTGAGAAGTTGGACAAAGCTGAGCATGAAGCATTAAGAAAAGAAAAGGAATTTGATAGAAACAAAACTTCAGAATCTAGAGCTGAAGTAAATAAAGCCAATGCTGAGGTTAACCTGTTGCTGAGCAGAGAAGAAACGTTTTGGAAGCAAAAATCCGAAGTTAAATGGATATGTCATGGGGACAGAAATACTAGATTTTTTCATGCCGTGGTGAAGAAGAATAGGTGTGGGAGCAGAATATCAAAAATTTTGACAGAGGAGGGAGAAACCTTGTATGACATCAAGGATATTCAACAATCTGCTGTTGATTATTTTAGTAAGATTCTAACGAAGGAACACACTGAGGAATGTGGAGAACTTTTGGAACCAATTCCTAAACTCATAAATGATGAAGATAATAAGGAGCAAAACAAAGTCCCAATTGTGGAAGAGATTAAAGTAGCTGTTTTTTCAGTTAGTAGGGACAGTGCTGCTGGACCTCATGGATTTGGAGGTGCATTCTATCAATCATGTTGGGAAATCATTAAGAATGATCTATTTGACGTAGTGAATGACTTTCATAATGGCAAAATATGTCCAGATGAAGTGGCTGCTACCTCCATTGTACTTATCCCAAAGAAAGATCAGGCTTGCCAGTGGAAGGACTTTCGTCCTATTAGCCTATGCATCATGATAAGAAAAATCATTACCAAAACTCTATCTGCTAAGTTGAATAAAGTCTTACCTAGAATAATTTCACAAAGACAGAGTGGCTTCACACCTGGGAGGGCTATAACTGATAACATTCTATTAGCCCAGGAATTGACTTATCAACTGGACAGGAAAACTAGGGGTGGGAATGTCATGCTAAAGATTGACATGAAAAAAGCATATGATAGAGTGGACTGGAATTTCTTGCAAAAAGTTCTTGGTAAGTTTGGCTTTGATGAAGCTTGGGTTGAAAAAATTTACAAATGCATTAGCAGCCCTAAATTTTCGGTTATAGTTAATGGTGAACTGAAAGGTTTTTTTCAAATCTAGTAGAGGAATTAGACAAGGTGATCCTATATCCCCAGCTCTATTCATTATCATGGCAGAGACTCTATCTGGGGGATTAGATAGATTGTTCACAAGACATCTTGGAGTGGATTTTGAGTATGGAGCACTTGTTCCTATATCCCATCTATCATTTGCAGATGATATTGTGATCTTTACCAATGGAAAAAAGCAGAGTCTTAAGTGCATAATGGAGTTTTTGGAGAAATATGCCAAAGGATCCGGTCAAGCTATCAATCAGTATAAAAGCTCCTTCATTGCCACTAAGCTTCAACACAAGCAAAATGTTAGCATGGCCACAGGATTCCAAATCCAGGATCTGCCTATTTCTTACCTGGGGATCCCTTTATATAAAGGACATAAAAAAAGTTTTCTATTTGAGGAGCTTTTAGCAAAAATCAGGAGAAAACTCACAAGTTGGGAACATCAATGGATCTCTGCAGGAGGGAGATTGGTGCTCATTAAGCATGTGTTAGCTTCTATGCCACTCCATTTGCTTCAAGTTTTGGATCCTCCTAAAGAAATAATCAATAAAGTTTCCAAGATACTTAACGCGTATCTGTGGGGAGACTCTAATCAAGCTAAGCATATACACTGGAAGTCATGGGATAAATTGTGTTATCCTTATGAAGAAGGTGGATTAGCTTGCAGATCTATTAAGGATGTTAGCCTCTCTTTTGACTGTAAAATGTGGTGGAAGTTCAGGAAACAAGAAACGTTATAGAGCTGGGCCATGAAATCTAAATATTGCCAAGATACTTATGAATCTCAAGTGCAAATTAAGGGCAATGATTCTCCTCTTTGGAAAAGAATGCTACAGGTTAGGAAATATGTTGAACCGCATATGTTCTAGAAAATAGGTAAAGGCAGAGTCAATTTTGAATTTGATCAGTGGCTCATATTTGGTTCATTAAATGGTAGAATACATCCTAATATTGGTAGACATAAATATGTGATGGAGTATAGATTGGGTAATGGAAATGAATGGGACATGAATCAGCTGAAGAGAACTCTTCCTGATAACATCATTCAGGAAATCCTTGATATCCCTCTTAATCAGGCAGAAGATCAACTATATTGGAAACATAATTCCACAAGAGAATTTACAAGTAAATGATGTATGGAGCAATTTAGAGAAAGGGGAAATTCGCAAATACCTGATAAATATGTTTGGAATAAATGGCTCCCACCTAAAATTGGGTTCTTTATCTGGAGATTATGGGATAACAATATCTCGGTGGAGAAAATTGTTCAAAGCAGACTCAAGATTCAAATGGCGTCTAAATGTTTATGCTGCAGGGGAGAAGAAACTATAAATCACCTCTTTGTGGAGGGCAGAATTACTAAGGCTGTGTGGAGGAGTATATTTGAGAAGGCTGGTAGTAACAATATTATAAGTAATTCTCCTAAGGATCTGATTGTTAAGCGGATACAATAGACAAAATCCAAAACGGGTAATCTGCTACCCTTAATTCCCTTTTTGGTCTTCTGGTACATATGGATTGATCGTAATGGTGCTAAATATAATGGATTGCAAATGAGTTCTAACAGAATAATAGCCAGAACAATGCACATTATATCACACCTTGTAAAGGCTAGCATTAGTTGGAAACATCAGATGAAGTTGAACATAAATGAGGTGATTAGATGGAAGAAATCGGACGTGGGTTGGATGAAGCTTAATACTGATGGGTTTGTGAAGAAGGACGGAAAAGCTTCCGGGGGTGGAATTGCTCGCAATCACCTTGGGAAGATACTATGGGGATATTGTGACTTCTATGGGAAGATTAATATCATGGAAGCTGAGATAAGAGCTTTGGACATGGGCCTGAAAATTTGTGGAGAGTCGGGATATCAAAACATCTGAATTGAAGTGGACTCTATGGCAGTTGTATCTCTGTGTAATGCTACGGTGAATGGTGCATGGAACATTCAATACTATCTGGAAGCTATTAAAAACGGAATGAAACGGCATGGGGTTATATTATCTCATATATGGAGGGAGGGAAATGGAGTTGCAGATTGGATGGAAAGAAGATTCAGAATGGTGCAGGAAGATGAATTGTCTAGAATTGTTAAAGGTATGATTAGGCTTGAAAAAATTGGAATGCCATAAATTAGAATCAGAAAGTAAGGCTTGCGGTTTCAGGAGTTGGTGGCACTTTGGTAGGGAGTGAGTTGTGTAGGGAGTTTTTCTTGTTTCTTTAGGTTGTCTGCATTTTGTAAGGTATTAATAGGGAGTAGTACTCTTTATTAATATCATTGCATCATTCTAGTTGGTTTAGATTCCCGCATGTAATAGGCATTCACTTGGAGGTACGACGCTCGTCCCCCTACTTTAGGTGTAATTTCTCTTTTCTTCAATAAAATGGTAGGGACATCCTAACCCCCACCCCCCCCCCTCCCAATAGAATAGAGGTGGAGGCATAAAAACCACACCAAAGCTCCATTAGGATTATTATTATTTTTTTTTAAAAAAAAGAATGAATTGAATAATAAATAATTGATAATTTTGATTTTTGCATTTATTGATAAAAAGAAAAAAAAATTGTCTAATACATACAACTTAAACACACGGATATTAACATGAATTATTTGAAAGATAATTACTAATCCATTAGTTAAAAAGAAAAGAAAAGAAAAAAGATAAACATAACTTGAAAGAAAAATCTATGCGTGTAAATTAAAAAGTGTTGTAATTTTACTATTAAGTTTTCAAGAATAATAAGAAAATATTCTTCTGGAATATTGAAATTATAATTCATGCTTTCATGAGTATGGATGGCAATGGGGCGGGTCGGGCCGCCCCGCCCCGGACCGGAAAACCCCAAGACCCGCCCCGCCTCGTGACCAGCGAAGTTGCGGGTCGGGTCGGGGCGACCTCCCGCCCTGCTAAGGACCCGGTTTGTTTTTTTTTTTTTTAATAAATAAATAAATTGGTAATGAAATTTTACGTGAAAAATTTAGGCGTTAAACAAGTTAGAGTTTTTAAGTTTGAACTTTAAAATTAATATGTATATACTTGAAGAAAAAAATCAATAAACAATATAATGGTATAGTGGTTGTATATTCTCATATCCCTAAATTGCACCAATGTTCAATTCTTCTGGACTTCATCAAATTTATTTTAGTTTCTCATTTCATTATTTATTATAAAAAAAAAAATTAATTTACCGGGTCACGGGGCGGGGCGGAAAACCCGCCCCGAACCCGCCCCGCGGACCCGGCAGGGCGGGTAATTTCCGGGACGGGTCCTCCGGGTTTCGGGTCATTCGAGTTTTTTTGCCATCCCTATTCATGAGCGAGTAACATTGTTCTAAAATATTAATGGAATTTTTTTATTGAGTTATTTAATTTCTACTTCTTTAGGAATACAGCGGAATATATACTCTTCAAAAGTAATAGATAAATATTCTTCAGAAATATTGATTAAATATAGCGTCGCACTTTTTCTGCAGTAACGATAAAATATTTAATGAGTGTAATAAATTTAAACAACTTTAAGTATTTTAAAACAATATATGAAGAGTTTTGTTATCCAAAAATTCATGATTTTCTAACTGATTCAAAATTTGCCACAATTCGCATAAAGATTTACCACAAATGAACCGATTGATATTGACCTAACCATTGGAATGAACCGTTTAACCTTTCAACCATTGTAGGTTAAGTGGTGGCAATAACAATCCAAGAACAATGAGTTCTAAACGTCATGTCCAAATTTCATGATGATCGTGCCATCGGTTGTTAAGATATCCCGTTTGATCACAGTTGCCGCGAGCTGTCCAGATCTAGCAATTTCTTCATTGTTGATTCCAATATAATAATACAACTCTTCATTATATACAAAATTATTTTTTTCACGAAAATAAAATCAATATTCTATATCAATTCAATATTCTTCTGAAATATTGATTTGTATAAATTCATAATCTTATTTAAGAAACAACAACAGAATATGATCAGATCGAATAACTATATCGTTTTGTTATGTAGTTCTGGTTAAGAGAACACAAATCTTATTGCTTTTGAACAGGAAAAGAGAATTTCTATGTCCATTCAATTGACTAAGCTTTGTGACTTTCAAAAAAGAATCATACTCAATTTGCTAGAATTTCGTGGTGATAATGTGTTATAAAATAGAAAGAAAAGAACAAGAGAATAGAGAAGTCAATAGACTTCAGTGTTTTATTAAGAAAAAGAGTCTCATATGTATACGGAAAAATTAAAGATATAATTATAATAATAATTAGGATTTAATATGGTGACTTGGTACGAAGATTGTGCTTGGATACTAAATCAAACTTATTTACTTCTTGGAAACCTCTATTTTATAATATGTATCATCAGATGCGATGACAATGAATTTGGTCAGTCTTAGGAATTAGGATCATGTTGAAGAATTTTGTGTGTATTTGGGCTTTTTGGAATATAGAGAATTCTTGTGCTTTCAGACATCTTTGTTTTTTCTATTATTTAATGGCTTGTAATAAAAATTTTGAATAGTGGTATAGGTAGAATAGAAGAGTTAATTGAGACACATCCCGCTATTTAACTTTTCTACAAGACTCTACGAGCGGGGTAGTGGAGGCCGTCAAAGTTGCAATTCAACCTTTTTTTTTATATATATAATATAAAGAGGAAGAGAAATTCAAAATAGATTGCATGTGATGCCCACTACGAGAATCGGGCCTTATAGAGACGACAAAAGTCTTCTCTGAAGGGTCTAAAGTCGTCTCTATTGATTATTAGAGATGACAAAGTCGTTTCAATGAGTCATCTCTGTAGGCCCGTATTTGAAGATAAATAGAGACGACTCTGTCGTCTCTGTTTGTGAAAACATTTAATTATTTATTTATTTTGACCCGATTCCATCCCTTTTTAACTCGACCCAAATCTTGATCTGGACCGTCGACCCTCGAATTTTCTTTAATTGGCTTGGATTCGAACTCGGGACCTAAGTGTTGGGTGGTGATGTCCCAACTCCCAACCACTAAAGTAATTGAATTCTTGTGCTAAATTTTGTTTTAAATAATATAAACTAATTAACTTAATAACATTTTCCCGACAAATTAACTTTAATATTAATTATATAAATGTAAATAATCAAACAGTTTGAAACAGGTCAACAAAAAAAAAATAGAAAAACTTAAAAAACCTAGAATAAAAAAAATTAAAAAATAGTTATGTCGTCGTCTCTATTGGTCGACCAATAGAGACGACTTTTTACGTCGTTTCTATTAGTTGGAAACCAATAAAAACAACATTATGGAGTCGTCTCTACCAATAGAATTGTCTCTAATTTTTCATCTTTTTCGCTCATTTTTCTTGTAGTGGCAAGAATTCTCGTTGAAACCGCTTGACTAATCATACGTAAAAATTTGACTAAACACCTTCACAAAATTTTTAATTTTACTACTGAATAAGTAAAGAGTAGTTTAACAATAATAACACTATACCCTTATTTGGTCCCCATATTTTAAAATTATTTATTTCATCTGTACATTTCACCAAATTTTATCAAAAGTTATAAAATAATATGATTTTTACTTTAGTGGAACCACGTGCTATAAATTTAACAAAAAACTATAAGTTTTTTTTTTTAAAAAAAAAATAAAATTTTGACTAAGTGATTCAAATTTTTGGTGAGCTTTAATCGTATTCAGAATTATCGAATGCGCCTCCAAAAAATAATTAACTCTTTTGCGTCTGTGACTCTTGACTCTTGTCTCTTAATTAATACTATAGAAGCTTCCAAACCTTGGATTTGGAAAGCAAAATGACAATAAAATACACAGTACTCTTTAACTAAACCCTAAACTAATCACGTAAAAGCTATAATATAGGATATATAGGGATAACTATTCACAAATCATTATCTTAACTACCAACAATAATTATCTCTATTGGCTTTGTGCCTCTCATTTCAGTTGGTGAGCTCCCGTTGAAATTGAAATAAAGACGTGACCTCGATGATCGAGATAGAAATCATAGGACATGTTTGGTAGAACTTTTGAAACGCTAAAAGCTGCTTCAGAGATTAAAAAAACTTTTCTTGAATAATTTTCTAAAATGGGTTGTTTTGCTATAAGATTTATTTTTAAGAAAAAGCTCTTTTACGGAGGAAAAAAATAGAAGAAAAAACAGAAATCCTATCATATACTTCACTGGCGGAACTAAGGGAGTCTTTGGTTGTTGCCCAACTTTTAACATTTGTCCTTTTTTATATATATAAATGACATCGAATCAAGTTAATTGTCACAACCAAGAAGGTTGTGACAAACCTGGAAGGATTATCTTGAATATTAAAAAATGATTTATAATAAATAAATATGCTAAATTAGGTATAAGTCTTAAACGAAGTACCAATTCATGCAAATCTCAATATGAAAAATCAATAATTTGTCATGTTTTCATATCAAATTTTTGGATTATTACGAGATATATATCAAATAAAGTCGAAATGCTGTATTTTTGACACCATTTCGAAGTGCTTACAAGAAATGGGCATCATACAGGGAATTGATATTTTTTGCAATCAAGAAAACACACTTTTTAAGAGATATATTATAGTGGAGAACATGTCCTTGTAATCTAAGAAACATCCACGCATTCTCTACTCCACAATTAACATCGCAACAGCTGCAAAATCATTCATCTTCAAAGTGAAAGTAAGAAAGGAAAAACTCCACTTCTGATTATAATAAATAGAAATCGATATTATTATTACTTTTCTATGAAGTAAAATTTAGATTGATTGATTGATTGATTGCCCTAAGATGAAATTGTTGGGAATCTTTAAAAAAAAAAGGTATCTTTTCCTTAAAGGAATTGTGGTCCTACGAGGCTGAATAAGAAGACAACAAGGTTAATCATTCAACTAAATCAAGAGTAATTGATACGTACTACTCTCAATCCAAACCTTTATTCGTTGTCTTCTCTACAATGGCCTACTAAAAAAAGGTTGAACCGCAACCCTAAAGACCATCACTTGTCCTACCTTGAGCATTGGTGAAGAATGTAAATCGCAGGATGTGCCTCAAGTGGTGCATGATTGAGAACTTGTCCTTTAATTCCGCTTGCCAAGAGCATTTTTCATTTTTCAGGAATGAACTCATCCAATACTTGCGAGCGAGACTGGGTTTTTTCATCCTCACCTTTCACCACTTGAGCTATGCCTAGGGGGCTTCTGCAACGACATACTCAGATAATAATTTTCATATAGTAACAATTTTTTTGTATTTGAAAGCTTGTGATTTTTTCGATCCTTGAAGTTTTTCATGTGAATCTTTATGTTGTGTTTTTCCATCTATTTTATTTCTCCAGCTTAATTTTATCTCGAGGATTTTATAAGCGAATTAAGAAATTGATCTTAATTCTCAACATTTTTAACATTATTGGATTAGATATTATACCTTGTACATTATGCTATAAAGATATATAAGTCCCTGTTTGGCGGCTGATTTTTACTTATAAACAAGAGACTTGACTTTTTTGAGGTAACAAAATGGTTTAAAAGTTATTTTAAAAAATATGCATGATTAAAAAGTGGTTTGAGGAAATATGATTATAAATTTGTTTATAAACAATATTACTAAACACTGTAAATATGTTACTAGGCATGGGCGGATTTACATGGCCGTATAGGATTAGTGCCCTCACAAAAAAAAATTGTTTTTTGATTTTTTGAATTTCGTCTTCCCTATTTGCACGACTTTTTTCTTTCACTTACAGCTTCCCAATTTAGAGCTGGTAGTTTGGAGGATGTACAGTTGAAAAGTGATTGAAAAACGAGAAAATGATGAATCTTATAAAAATAAGTGATTTAATAAATGTAAAGAAAATTTGAAAAAAAGACATATAGGACCAAATGGAAGTCCCGTTCTCTTTCTTCTCAAAATACCCAGCTTCCCACTTTTATCAAATAAATCTTCCTGCACAACTTTTGCAACGATGCTCAATCGATCACGTTTTTTTCTCTACTTCTCCACTGGATTCCTCAAGGCCCACAGTTTGAGCCATGCAATTGGATTAGAGATTCAACGATGAAAGATAGTCTAATTGTGTATATTAATAGCGATTTATTTGATAATATTGATAAATATGTAATTTTACGATCATTTCAAAGTTTGAAAATACATAGGTAACGATTGTACAAACATTATATTGCACAATTTATAAGGAAATTTGAAATCATAATAACTTATATATTGTAATAAATGATATTATTTATACTAAGATCACGGCCATTATGCCATAGCTGTTGACCATCACTGCTATCGCTAATATCTATTATCGGTCATTGTCGACCTCACATTGTTAAAAATACACCATCATTGTCACCCAATCAGCAACTTGTGTTATCAAAATATTTGGACAATAATAATTTCGGTGTAAATCAATATATACACATGAACGTGTATCTCGTATACAAATATTTTAAAATTAAATCCAAAATAAAGTTGTAATATTCTTAGACAATGCAGAAGCTGTCATCAATTATATGCGAATCTTTTTTATTCATTTATAAGTTTAGCCCATGTTTAATATAGATTAAAATTAGATTTTTAACGATTTTAATAAAAATTGATGAGATGTTTGGTTAAAAAGTTGTAAAATTCAAATATATGATTGTCATTAATTGTTAACTTTAATTTTAATAAAAATCTGATTTTTAAAACCAAAATATATTACACTTGGGGTCAACGTAATGAAACAGCACTAAAGTTTAAAAACATTAATCATAGCTTAAAATAGAAGGGGGCAATACGTGATAAATTATTATTCCAAATGTCAAACTTAAATTTTGTATTCATATGGTTACATCCAAAAGAGTAGACCCACGAGTCATTGGAGACCAACTCAACTCAAAGGGTTATTATAAATTAATAGCAGCTTGTTGTGTACACTTGTTTACTATGAGGTGCACTGACGGAAACAAAACTTTTAAGTTAGAGGTACAATCCTTGTATGTATATATATAAGATGACGTGTGTTGTAAAACTATCAAAATTTAGAACAAGAAATAGATTGAGAAATTGAGAGAATGAGAGAAGAATTCTCACTAATGTGTCAGAATAAATATAATAAGGCTCATATTTATAGGAGCGGACAATGGTAAAATCGTAATATGTAAAGTTTATTGGGATATAATGACCATTCACATTATATATAAAATGTATATTTTATAGCACTCCCCCTTGAATGACCCATTACGTAATTGTCTGCCTCGTTAAAACTTTACTAAGAAAACTCAGTGGGATAAAACTTGAGCGAAGGAAAAAGAGTACAGCTGCTCTCCCTGATGTTGGTCATCATGAATCATTGAGTCTATTGTTCGACATGACATCAAATAATAAATAGAACAAATCATGTGCTGAAGTTTGGAATTCTGAAGTGTTGCCTCGTTAAAACCTTGTCAGAAAAACCCAATGGGATAAAATCTGAACGAAGGAAAAAGAGTACAACAGCTGGCTCGTTAAAACCTTGGTAGAAAAACCTTGTAGGACAAAACCTGAATGAAGGAAAAAGAGTACAGCATGATTCTCCCCCTGAAGTATGCAATCGAATATTCATGAGCATTTTGAATATTGGTATCATCTTTCTTCTGGAATATGTACATATATGAAAGTCTTTTTGTGTGTAGCCGATGACATTACATTCTTCATAAGGTGGCTATGACTTTCTTCATTTGTTGATATCATTTCAGTACAAAACATGTTGAATTATAGCTCATAAATAGCTTTAATAATGTCTCAAAACCTTGCTAGGAAAAACTCTGTGGGACAAAACCTTAATGAAGGGAAAAAGAGTACATTATTCTCATTAATTCTCATTAAAAACCTTGTTAGAAAAACTCTGTAGGACAAAACCTCAGTTAAGGAAAAAAGAGTGCAACGCGTATTTATTCCTTTCATGTAATATCACAAATATATTGATGCAATATCGAATCTTTTCATCAAACATATCATTTATGATGTGCTTTATATAAATCATTCATAGCTCATTTATGATGTCATAATATGTTATATCAAGCAATATTTTACTAATTTACCGATTGCATCTTTCACTTTTGGTGAATAATCAAATCTAGAATTCACTTCTGGTAAATAATTAAATATATTCATTTCTATATTCACTTCTGGTGAATAATAAAATATTCATTTTCAAATTCACTTTCAGTGAATAATCAATTTCCCAGATATCAATAATAGTACACTCCAATTTAAATTTCAACATATTATATCATGGAGTCATTTGTATCATTCTATAGCAATGTTTTTAAACCCGGATCGGTCATCGACCAGTCCGAGGGACTGGGTCAAGGGTTAGAGGGTCGACTCGGGGTCAACCCTGAGTCGACCCGTTCGTTAAAATAATAAAAAAAAATATTTAAAAAAATAAAAAAAATAACTAAAACCCGGGCCAGGTCGATCGGGTTTGACCAGAACGGGTTTTTGGGGGGTCATCTGACTTGGGTTTTGGCCAGGGTTGCCGGGTTCCAGGTCGGCCCGACCGGGTCGGGCTGGGTTTGATAACATTGTTCTATAGTGATACTACTTTGGGTAGAGGTGTCAAGACAAACGGGCCGACTAGACCCGTGAAAATCGGCCAAGATCGACCCGGGATCGCGGCCGACCCATGACTCGTGCGGGCGGTTCATGGGTCAAGAAGGTGTGAACCGTCGATTTCGCGGGCCGCGGTTAACCCACTGGCTCGTGAAATTAAAAAAAAAAAAAATTATTTTTATTAAATATCGTAATATTGAAAATCTCCATTCTTCTATAAACTCTAGTACTAGTACAATTTCTAAAGGTAAATCTTATTTTTCTCCCTAATAGCTAAGAAACGTAATGTTCTTTGATAATAGTAATTAGAAATGCATTTAACATTTAGTTGTTATTTGTTTATATTTTATTTAGGATAATAAATTTAGAAGTAATTCATGTAACATAAAATATAAATGTAAATTCTATATAAACATTTTATGGTATAAATATGAATTTATCATTTTGTTCATCTCATATTTATAAATATAAAAAAAAAATATATTATAAATATGAAAAATTCTATATTTTTACTCATACTGGCCAAATCAGAACGAACCGCGACACGCAACCCGCATGAGCTCGACCCGGATGGGTCAAAGGACGGGCCTGAGTTGTAATTCGAAATTTGTGGGTCGACCCGGAACCGGCCTGGAACCCACAGCAGGCGGGCCCTTTTTGATGTGGCCCGTTACCGGGCTCATATGTTGACGGGCTGACCCGGCCCAACCACCGGGATTGACACCTCTAACTCTGGGTATATTGAATCTTTCAATGATTATAAATGTATGTTCTTGCATCTCATAAATCACAATTTCTAATTTGTATAATTATAATCAATCATTGAAATAAATATCAATTTCGACATATAATCTATAATCATTTTACTTGAAATCTCAACGTACCGCGATCAACTGGTACATCAAAGAATACTCCCAAAGTACCGAGATGAGAATCATACAGTTTGATCTCACTCATTGGTATATCAAAGAGCTCAAGCTAATGATTTCGATTATAGTCTCATCCACCATATATTATTCCAGTTATTTGAAAAATTTCGCGCGCAACTAGTCTTCTTTTACGACTATGTAATATTTTTCATTTACACTAATAACTGCTGACTTTACACATTTAAGTGTTTGGACTTCAAGTCCTTTAACAATAATCCCTACATTCGGAATTTTTATATTTGGCCAAAGTATTTTATATTTCATCAACCTCATTTTCACAAGAAAGTTGTGTAATTTATATAGTCGACTTATTTCTTGATTCATTTTCATCTCAATATATACCCATCAAGAGTATTTATCCATAAAAGACTATCTCAATTATTCGAGAGATATTTATTTTTGGAATTAATTGCATTACGCTTCAGGCGTGGTCATGCTTCATGTGTGTCATCAATAATTCAATCTCCCCCTAATGCTAACAGATTTTGTATTATATTGGCTAAAAATGTTGTAACACGTGTCATTCATAATTAGGTATATAATTTCAATCATATATCTAAGTGCATTTTGTTGGAGTGTATGCATATCGCATTTCTTAGAAATCATAAAGCTTCCCAAGCTAAACAAGTTATTCTCATAGCAAATAATTTGAAACTTTTGATGATCTAACCGTTCATTATAGAACTTCTGGTTCATTACGATTTTATTTCTCTTGTACATATGAACTTCTGATTCAATACAATATTTATTTCACTCGTACGTATGAACTCCTAGTTCAATACAATATTTATTTGTTCGAATTTATAAATCAGTATACCTTGATTTATTATATCTAAAAAGATGATTAGATCGAAATCTCAAGAAAATGATCATTGTCCTCATCTTTTGATTACAAATCTTTCCCCTTTTCTTGGTGGAATCAATGAGATGCGGAGCCACAGCTATTTTACACGTTAAATAATGCATTTAAATAGATCATTTGGGAAGAATATTAAATCCATCAAAATGGATGTTATATTATCAAATATTCGCAAACGCTACTCCAATCTTCCGATAAATATTTTAAAAAAGATTTACAGAGTTCGACTTGAAAGATTGAGGCTGCTGATGGATTAAGGTATCCCTGAAGATATTCGTTGGTTGATCGAAGCAAAAGTTCAATTATCTGGTGAATTACCAAATTCATTTTCTAAGTACATGTCTGACTTAGGTAAGAGTACTTTTGCAAAGAAGCGAAGAGCAAAAAGATTGAATGGTTGTTACAAATGTGCTCAATGGAATGTGATACCCATTGTAAATCAATAGGATATTCATCCAGAAATCGAGATGATAAAACAGATTTCATTAAGGGTGGACTGAGTAAGGAGTCATTGGATGATATTCGACTGACTCTTGAGACGCACCCTTGTGGGTATGTGCAACATGAGCTACTATCTTTATGGACTCAATTCAACGATGAGAAAGATCGTTATAGTCTCAACAATATAATATAAAAAAATCATGTTTGCCAATCTGTTATAAACAATGATGTTTTGGCTATTCAACATTGATACAAGGTAAATCAGTATATTGTATATATGTATAAATATATCTTAACAAAGTATTTTATATTTTCAATTTTCGTGTATCATCATATTGTCACGAGAGACCACCGAAAGAGTTTCCATTATGGAGTACTAAATATGCAGTCAGAGATATGATCAAAAATGGCATCATTTAGTCAAAAGTAAATAGTAACTTTAGCAGTAAATAGTGAATATTTTCGAGTTTAAAAAGTCAAAAAATTTCGCAGTTTAATGCATTCCAAAATAAAAATTTCTTGTAAATTTTCCTTCCTTATACTCTTAAAAGATGAAAAGATCAAAATTTCGATAGATCAAAACTATCTGTGCATTTTGTGGATCAAAAATTGTGAAATGCTTTGAGTATCTAGAAGCATCAGTGCTTCTAGGGAAGAAGTTGGGAGAGAAAGTTATCAATCTAGTCTATGGAGGGAGTAGGAGTGGATTGATGGGTTGTGTTTCTCAATCTGCTCAAACAGAGAAAGCGAGAGTGATAGGTATTATACCTGTTCCTTTAGCTGATATCGCAGGCAAAACACGAGGGTATGAAGTACAAATGTTGTCTATCCATGAACGCATAACTTGCATGTTATATGGTTCTGATGCCTTCATTGTCATGCCTGGAGGTTTTGGTACTTTAGAGGAAATTTTTAATATTACCTCATGGGCTCAGCTGGGTCTTCATAATAAGCCTATTGGGCTTTTTAATGCTAATAACTACTTTGATGGTTTACTAATATTTCTTGATTATGTTGTGGAACAGGGATTCATCTCTCCATTTTGTAGGATGACCCTTATTTCTGCTCCCACTATTGATGAATTGTTGGAAAAGTTACAATCATATGTTCCAATATAAGATCCAGTGGGAGTTAAGATAGATTGGTCGCAAGGAAGTGGTACCAAGCGAAAATGGAGTCCGGTTAATGTAAATTTTGTTAGCCCAATAGTAAACTAACCAAGAGGGGGTTGAATTGGTTTATAAAATTTCTTCGATAAATAATCTCAAACTTAAAAATCAATGGGTACAAGTATGAGCACTTAGTGTTACAAGTAACTAAATTATCAATGTAGTGTGCTATATATGTGTAAACTTCATTGATAAGGCAAGTATAGCACTTAGATATAGTGTTGCACAATATAAATTGATAGAATAGAGTAAGTGCAATGTAAGTAAGTAAAAGGGATAAGAGAGTGCAAACGCGATTTATGGAGGTTCAATCAACCAACGTGATCTACGTCCCCCGTTACCGAGCTCTCCGTCACGAGCAAGGCCAAATCCACTATATTGGTAACTTACAACAAGGAGTACCAAATCCTTAGGCGACTTACAACAAGGAGCGCCTATCCTTTACAATCGAGTTTTCACAAGGCTCTCGAAACCACAAGATATAATGAATTGGATTTACAATTGAAATAACTCTCTTGACAAATGATATACTCAAATTAAGTACCGAGAGAGTTAGGCTAACACTTCAATAGATAGCAATGAATTAAGCTCGAGTGTTAGAGAAAAACTTTGGTGCAAATGATAATGAAAAGTTCAATGCAATCAAACAAATTTTTTCAAATGATCACTTGTTAAAATATTGAATCAAATTAAGTATCAAGAGATGCCACACTTGAATAATTAACAATAAGTTAAGCTCAAAGTGTTTAGGCAATGGAACTTTGATGAATCAAATGATAATGGAAAATGTAGCACAAATAATCAAAGTTCCTTAATTGGAATTTCTCTCTTTTAAAAGATTAAAACAAATTTAGAACAAAGAGAGACTTACACTTCAATTCCAATATAATGTGAAGATGTTGAAGAAGTTTAAACAATATAAAACCAATAATCTTCACAAAACTTTCTTCCAAAATCTTTGATGATTTGATAAAACAAAGTTTAGATCAATCAAAGTTTTGTAATAAAAATAGATGAATATAAACCAAGTAAGAACAATGAATTTTCACAAGAAAGTTTGTATAAAATCTTTTCTATTTTTTTTTTTTTCAATTTGAATGCAAATGTGATGGCTATTTATAGATGAAGAAATTTCAAGTTCAGCCAGTTTCGGTCGACCGGTTCTAGAGTTTCGGTCGACCAAATCATTAATATAGCCGTTACACATTTTAGCCGTTGAACTTTCGGTTGATCAAATATTTCGGTCGACCAGACTTTCGGTCGATCAAATATACTTTCGGTCGACCGAAAGTATAATTTTTGGAATTTTTATTTTTATGTCAAACAGTTTATTTTTCCAAAAACTATTTCATGTTATGATTTGACAAATCATTTTTATGCAATTGATGAATTTTCAAATAAGTTTCTTGATGCATAAAAATCATTTTCGAGCTCGTTGAATTTCATCGCTAAAGATTGAGAGTGTTATACCTTTACATATGTTAAATCAACTCTAATCTTGTATGCTTGAATTCTTGATCTTCATGTCATGCTTTTCAACCTCAATTTTGATCTTTGAATATCTTCAATTCTTTCATGATCTTCTTTGCGTCTCATGTGCTCGATCACATAATTTTGATTTATATCTTTGAGAGACGATTTGAACATTGAGTGCTTTGAATATTTATCATTACATGAAACACTTGAAGCACACTTGTTAGCAACACAATAAATTCTTGTTTGTTATGATCAAAACAATAAGGTCAAATTGACCATAGGTCAACAATAACCTTGTGAATCTATAAAATATTGGGGGTGGTAGAGTACGGAGTATTCTTACTCTTTATACACACCTCTAATATTGGGGATTTTATGAATTTTTGAACTTAATCTTGTGAATCTCAAAAAGATTACGGGTGATAGAGTACGGAGTATTCTTACTCTTGAGACACACCTTTACTTTTGAGGATTATAAATGTTTCCCCCTTTTGTGTTTTGCACGTGCCTCTTTTCTAGATATGTTTCAGTATGACTCCCTTATTCTTCTTAAGGAGCAATAATTATATCATTTCAGTATGTTTAAATGATAATCTTTACTTCTTCTGGAGTCAATCTGTACTTCTTCTATAGTACATAAGTGCTTGTGCAAGAACTTTGATCAAATCTTTTTATCTCAATCATATAATATTTATCTCATAATACTGTTGAGATTATTTTCACATTAGCCATGTCTGTGTTATCCCATGATATTATCTTATCATACATCAACATTTTCTTGTTGGATAATTTTTTTTTCATTTGTCCTTTCAATACAAATATTGGTAACTTCTGGTACCGTTTGATAAAATATTTTCATTACAATCCAATAACCTTTTGGTAATGGTAACTTCTGGTACCATTTTATAAAATATTATTAAACTTTTGATAATGTTAACATCTAATACCAATTGTTGAAATATCAAATAACAACAATATATCAAATTTATATGAGCAAAAATATTTAAACCCAGTATAACCATCCATATAGGTTATAACGTAATATGTGTATTTAAAGCTGATAAAACCAATCATATAGGTCATGTCAACATAATGAAATAAATACCTTTCATAAATGAGCAAGTCATAAATCCAGTCAAGATATTCATAATAGTCCAGTCCATTACGATAATGAGTTATATTTAATCAATAACTCAAGATATCAAGACATGGTAACAATTGTATTACTTGTGCCTTATTTATCACACAATAGTGCTAAACACTTGCGAATATATATTTTGTCAATATTAATCATAAGATCAGTAATCATGATTGATCCAATAGTTTTTAAGAAGTCGCCACGTTCGACCATCGGAAAATGTCCAAAACTGCACCAAATAGAAATGTAAGAGCACAGAAAAATCCGGAATGTCAAGACAAACAAACTGTATTTTATGACTCTCGCCGAAATCCATCTGACGCGCTCTAACGCCCTGAGTTGACGTCTGCGCCTGGGATTCACGTGCCGCCGTGCCATTGATTTGCCGTCGACACACGTCGGTGTCGGAGATTCGTCTCGTCGTCGTGATCCCAGATCTGTTCTCCGATCGTCGATTGGATGTATGGTTTGGCATAGATCTACGTTGAAAGTTTCGGATTGTACAATTTCTCCAATTTTTCTTATTGCACAACATCGAGACCATGTTTCTTTCCTCCTATGGAACTTTTTGAATCATTCAAAGGTGTAAAGTTTCCATTTTTCTTGAAGTTTTCAGATCTACAATATATGAGTTATTTTTTAACACCAAAAGCGTTTGATTTGGGAAAGGGAAACGTTGATTAATAATAACTAGGTTTCTGAAATAGAGGTTAATCATTTAGATGCAACTATAGAGCATACTTCCATCGTATTACTCAATTGGCTAGAGACTTGTGCTGATAACGTGTTGTAAACTACCAAAATCTAGAACAAGGAATAGATGGAGAGATGGAGAGAATGAGAGAAGAATTCTCATTAATGTGTCACAATAAATGATAATAAGACTCCTATTTATTGGAGTGGATAATGGCACAATCATAATATGTAAAGTTTACAGGGATATAATGATCATTCACATTATATATAAATGTATATTTTATAACAACATGTACTTATTCAAATATAGAATCTTTTTGCTTTGAATTATATGATATTCTTACTGATTTAGTTTGAATTGTGTAAAACTCAATTTAACGACCCAAAAAAAATTGAGGTCACATGTAATTCATAAATATTTTACGATGGAGATTTTGAAACAAATTTTGATATGGCATAGCCAATTCTTATATTCGGCTAGCGTACGATCGTCGACAAATTTTTAAAATCAGCTCATCATCGAAACTCTCAAACTATAGATTGAAATGGTCTACTTTGATATGTTGTAACTTTTACTATGATGGACCGTTTTGTCTTCAACAATGTTAGAAGTTAGATTGTGAGCATTTCGAAATGACATCGAGAATTCTACATTCCGAATTTGCTCGGTACCCAAAACATGGTAATCTAAAGACCAAATATACAATCGTGACCAAATACATAAGTGCTTGTGAAGCGATCTCGATCGTTAAGTTCATTAGAGAACTATAAGTGTTTCTAGTATTGTAGATCTAGTAATGAGTACTGTAACAACAATGGAGCCATCGTGCAAGTGTAGGAAATGGGTCTCATCGATGATATGATAATGTATTGAGGAACTACTAACTCATTCAAAGATTGTAGAAAATAGAATTCATACCCATTAACCTTGAGAATGTTAAATATGTAAAGAGTCGCATATCAGAGATCCACATGCTTTTTTTTTTTTTTTTTTTTTTTTTTAAGAAATCATCAACACAATTCCAATGTGGATTTTATTCCTCCGTCAGTTTTGTGTGATGGGGGTTTGGATTCCCCTAGCATTTTATTAATATGAAAGTTTATTACAAGGAGGGGGACATAAATCCAAACCTCCAAACATTACAAAAACAGACAAAAACACAATCTAAAAAAATACACGATAAGATCTATGTGATACAAGTAAAGAATTATGTACTATAAATCATATTAACCTATCTAATATATGGAATTCCATTTTCCTCCGTCTTTATTAAACCATAGAGCCGCCCGGTAAACTCAAAAATATCCAGAACGCAAACATCCTCCTTATCAGATTCCAGATTAGCTATATATGCAACCACATCATTGGCTTCCCTCCATATATATACAACTTCACTCTGTTTCACTCTCAGCAAAGCTCTGATTTCAGCTAATACATACTGCAAACTCCAAAGCCTAACACCATCTTTGGTAATTAAATTGTTAGCTGAAATAGAATCAGTTTCAACAATTTCAGGAAGACAATCCCTAGATTTGCACAGCCTCATTCCAACTAATATAGCAAAAACTTTCGCCTCCATTATAGACATATTCTGAATTTTTTGGAAATAAACAAATAGAACCTGACCATTACTATTTCTTAAAATTCCTCCCACAGTTGCAACTTTCCATCTTTTATGCTGGCATCGATGTTTAGTTTTAACTGATTCATTCTTGGCTTTTTCCATTCAATCGACCACACTTCTGAAATTACCTTTTTGCTACTTTTGTGAGGTCTTAGAAGTTGAGAGATCCACCTTTCAGCCTTCATAATCATATTGTAATGGTTCATCACCTCTTTCTCATGTTTTGAGTCATTTCTGGCTGTCCACAAAATCCAGAAAACAACAAGTGGAATTCTTCTGATGATGCTGCATTTAGCTGGACATCGATTAAACCAGTGTAGAAAACGATACTTAGGATGCGATAATCTAACGTGCTTGATTCCATATTTGCAATGAAAATGCTTCCATACTTGATCAACCACAGGACCTTCCATAAAAATATGGTTGATAGTTTCCTCATGTTTGCAGCATTGACATTTAGAGGGAAGATTAAAACCAAATCTGGCGAAGAGGATTTTGATCTATAGGTAACCAATCTTGCCAAAGTTTCCAGCTGAATACAGAAATACGTGTTGGTATCCATTTATGTAGGGCGACTTGAAAATTTGTTGAACCGGGAGGGAGAGAAAGATTTCCTTAATACATGATGAGATAGAAAAATTACCATAATTCTCCATCATATTTTATCCTCTTATGTGGAGATCCACATGTAAAATCACTATCTCAGCAGGAATGTGATTGTCATATAAACTTATGGGGTACATGAGTTATTTGGTCGAGTGGGAGTATGTCAATGTTATACTCTAAATCCAAATGTTGAGATAGCATAACACATTATCATTATTTAAATAAAGGTAGATCTATTTTTAAACTGAGATTAACTCATCACTTAAATAATAGAGTCCGTAGAGTAAGTTTAATTAACTTGTAAGTCATAAGGTATTGTGATTATGAGATACAAGTCATTAATAACTTATTCTAAAATTGTCCCTAGTCGAAGTAACAACAAAATACAGATATTGTTGTTGTAGTTAGACTAGCATGTGTTGCATTTCTTTCTTATGAAGAAAGTAACTTATCTCACAAGTTAGAATATAGAGAGACATTCGAATGAACACATGGATGCATTGTTAGACGAACAAAGTATTGGATGACCCGCCTAGAGATTCCACATGGATATCTATCCAAGCGTCAATGGTGAATCTCTAATGTGCAGTTGTGGATTGTCCTTTGACTTGAGGACATCATAGAATCTTATATGATGATTGCTATACTTTGACAAGCGTTGATGTTGGCTCTGGAGAGGGAGTCATCAGGATGACGTCATACGGGTATAGTGAGAGTCATATGAAGATTGTGTATGCCCAGCATGAGGATTCGTCACTCTAAGGTGGTAGGAGATTATAACATGTATTTCTCCCACTTAAGTTGATGTAAATTCCTCAGCCAGGATGAAGTTATGAGTTGAAAATGTACTTTCAATCATAATAAGATCAACTGAGAGAAAGGGTAAATAACATAATTGGTTGAAATGAAATTGACGTAGTCCATATCTCTAACAAATTGAATTATATTGATGAAGTGATTATATTTCCACGGTAATCACACATAAAAAGGTTTTGTCTTGCCACGTGACTTTTCTTTTAACATGTATTACCTTGACGCATTACTCGATGTCAATTTTGGACGGTGACGTGAAGTAATCGATCTTTGTGAGTCGATGATGAATTAGAAATAGAGATTTCAATTCATCTTTTCCAATCAAATTGGAATAATAATAACATGGCGTCTGCCATCGTGAATGAAACATAATGGATCACACATAAAAGGTAAGAATTGATGAGTATTTGAAATTAGATCTTGTCCAAGTGGGATGTTGTTAGAATTAATGTACAAGGTCAATTAGTTGAGTCGGAGTTTACAATTAGATTAATTAATCAATGCCCGTTAATAACCCTATTGTGACTAGGGTTAGGGTTATAGGTGGACTATAAATAAGTGCACTATTATAGAGAAATGAGAGAGTCACATTTTCACTAGAATTCTATCGCTGAGTTTTTCTCTTACTAGTACAAAGAGAGAAATCAATATTCTCTAAAATTTATTCTAATAGTTGGAGATTGATGGAGTCCAGATTCAACGCACTGTGTAAATTTCTATTAGAGGCTGGATAATTGAACAGTTGGTGGTGACAAAATTGTACCTCCTGCTTCAGATTTCAGATTCACGGCTTTCATCAAATGTATTATCTTTATTATAGATTTTATATAAGTACAAGGTTAATCCGAACTTTGGTTTCGAGTTTTTTAATTTTCACTGTTCATGTATGACACGAAAGCTTACATATATCACATTCACAACATTTAGTCCGACAACCCAATTAGTTAGTATCTTTTACCTGCATCATATTTTGCCCCCAGGGCACATCTCCAAGTGGCAAAGGGGATGGGTGGTAAGTGCTCAGCGCAGCTGTGTGCTTGGTTCGATTCCCCGCAAGGTGGAATTGGCCTTGTGGCAAACGAGAGTTATTGAGCGTTTCTCATGCTTACCATAAGCCCTTCCACCCTGGCTCCTTGGAGGCATAACCTGAATTTACCTTCCCGAACCAATGACCTTGGGCGTGGTCGGTTCGGGCCCTCAGGGTGTGGGCTACACCTTTTTTTTTTTTTTTTTCCCAATTAGTTAGTATCGAACAATCTTGCACCGATCACTTACTAACTTTAATTTAGAAAGTAGACAAGTAATCGTGGGGTGAAGATAGAGAACGAGGCCGGCAAGCAAGATGATTGTACTCATTTCGGGTGCAAAATCATAATCATAATTGAATAGTGTGAATAGCATGCAAATAAAGATGAGCCATGCGAGTGGAACGTGCAAATCCCATTAATTAAACCTTTAGTAATCTACTTTCTCAGTTTAACATCTTATTTCACGACTATTCAGGGCGTGTTTGGCGTTTCTTCTTTCGTACAGTACACTATTATGTGATGATGAAAATCATGCACGGGAGACTTTATACTGTATCGATCCTTTCATGAATTCTCGTATCACTAACGACAAATTCATAATATCGCGTATCAAAAAATTTACTTTAGGAAGTTAATTTTTTATGGTAAGTCAAACATGCTAAATATTTTTTCAACAATGCTACATTCACAATCTCATCCACAATGTGGATGACAATCCCTTCACATTAGAGTGGGTTAGACATATTCATATTTTTTCCCATCTCAGTAGCACTCTTATCTAGGGGTGGACATGGTTCGTTTCGGTTTAGTTCTGGTTCCAAAAGAACCAAATCAAACCATAAATCGATGGTTTTTTACTAATGAAATCAATTGGCTTTTTAAAAGATATGGAAATTGGAACCAAATCGGAACCAAACCGCTAGGTTCTGGGACCATTACTTGAATTTTTAAATAATAAATGCAAATTAAAACTTGTTTATATCCGCTTCTTCATTAGAATCCATCTACTTCAATACTAAATAGAAAATGAAATTTTTATAGTTACATGTTACAATGAAGTTCTGAATCTCATTCTACCGTAGTGTCGCGTGAGTTAGGGATGGATTTGCAACTTGAGTTTGGGTTAAGTCTTGAGAATTAACGAATTGAACCGATGTTTATATATACATAAATTTTAAAAAATAAACATATATGCCGTTGATGGTAAGTAAGGAGTGCAACAATTACTGTTATAGGAGTGCAAGTAAAGTCGTGTGAATGCGTGTCTATAATTGAAAATAAGAAAAATGAATTAGAATTAGAATTTAGATTTATGATTTAAAATCTTTGTCTAATAGGAAATGAGATAAATGTATGGTAAATAATATTTTTTGTACATTTCACATTTATAATTTCAGATTTGAATATTTTAGTGAGATGAATATCCACTAATTTGTAACAATATATATATATATATAAATTAAGTTTGGTTCTTGGTTCTGGTTCTGAAAAGAGAATCGGAACCAGAATCGAAACCAAATGGTTCTTAATTTTCTGCTAGTGGTTAGTGGACAAGAAATTTAGACCAAATCCTTCTCCCAAGCTATCCCAACTTATCTCATGAGAACTTTTCGGGTACTTGAAACTCTTCGTGACATTTGTTCATTCGGGATCCTATCTAGGTCAGTAACCTCAATGTGGTTCCTCATTATTCATTCATTAAATATGCAATTAGGAATTCGTGTTTGTGACGGACACAACTTATTGTGCTTGCCAAATGAATGGAGGTTGGACCATAACTCATCCACCCACTCCCACCTAAGGTGTTAAATGGGTAGAGTCGAGCAACCATAACTCATTAACCCATCAACACATGCGCTCACTCCAACTGTAGGGGTCTAACTAGTCAAACCTCAATTTTACACGACTTAGAGCCAGTTTAGTAATGATGATTTTGGAGAAATTTTGAGTGTTCGGGGACTGTATGGATAAAAAGTGTAAAAATTGAAGAGACCCATAGAAATATACCATTGAAATTGAATTTGTGGGGGAAAAGTGGAAAACTCACCATTATTATTAAATAGGGCCTTATTAATTGATTATTGATTATGCTAATGATCGTAAACTTACTTATTCTAATTATCATCAGCTATTGTCCACTCACCCCTCAAAGAAATAGGAATTCTCTAGCTTGCACCAACTAAATTACAAGTTGCTAGAGATTTCCTTAAAAAGGAAATTTTTTTAGAATAATGCTAAAAGCACCTCGGGGCTTACCCCCGAGGTGACCCCCTCCTCACATGGAGGGGGTGGAGCCCACTTCCGACAAGTGGAGCCCACCCCCTCCATATGAGAGGGCGGTCACCTTGAGGGTAAGCCTCGAGGTGATTGTAGCATAGTCCATTTTTTTATATATTGTTACCTAAATTTATTGTTGAGTATTTCAAACATTGGACTTGAAAGGAGTAGATAAGACAATGCTTGTCAGTGTAATATAAACTAGTAATCGCACCCGTGCAATGTATGAAAGATATAATTAACAATTAGTTATTGAATATAAGTTGTAAAAATATAATGTTCGATATAAATTGTGCATTCATATATAATGAAAAATACTTGAAAAAGTAAAACATAAAATTCTAATTTGCATATTTCTTTTAACAGTTAATTGTTCATTCTCTAATTTTCTTAGTCTATTTAGGCGAAGATAGATATGGACACGTGATTTATTTTGTATTTTACAATTTTGATTTGATGACTGAAGTCGAGCTTACAATTATTTGATTTATAAAAGTTGAAATGTTTACAATTTTTAAATAGTAAAATAAAATAAAGAGGTTAATAGACATTTACATAATTAATTTATCGACTCGTCGTATGGCACTATAAGAATTTGTACAAACTATCTTCATGCAATAATTGATATTTAATATATTAAACAAATATATCATTTCATTACATGTAAAAAAGCAAATACATAATAAAAATTTACCTAACATTTTAAAAAATAAAAAATTGACCTAACTTAAATTAAACTTTTCGTTGAGATCTTGGATTTGACACTTGATCTCATTTGTTAGCTTATATTAAACTTTTCGTTGAGATCTTGAATTTGACACCCATATTGCATATTTTTCGACTTTAAAATAATGTAATAATTATCAAAAGAAAAAATAATCTATAATTTGATTTTTTATAGATATTTTTTTAAACAAATCCATAAATCATTTACTACATGTATTAATTGAACTTTCCTAATTCATGTATTAAAATAAATTGATAAAAGTAAGTAATTTCCTAACATGGCATGTGAAAATGGGCGTAAAATTATGTGCGTAAAATGGTGACAGCTATCCTATTATTATATACTAGTAATCGCACACATGTGATGCACGGAAGATATAGGAAATTATTTATTGAATAAGTTGTAAAAGTACAATGTCCGACATAAATTGTGCATTCATATATAATGAAAAACACTTAATACTCAAAAAAGTAAAAACATAAAATTGTGACTTGTATATTTTTTTAACATCTAATTGTTCATTCTCTAATTTTCTTAATTTATTTAAGGAAAGTAAGATATGGACATGTGACTTATTTTACACTTTACAATTTGAGCTTATGATTTTTTGATTTCTAAAAGTTGAAATGTTTACAATTTTCAAATCGTAAAATGAAATAAAGAGACTAATAGACATTTACAAAATTAATTTATTGACTCCCCGTATAGCACTATAAGAATTTGTACTAATTATCTCAATGCAATAATTGATATTTAAATATATTATTTAAATATTTCATTTCATTACATATAAAAAAGCAAATACATTATGAACAAAATTTATCCAACATTTTAAAAAATAAAAAAATGTTCAAACTTAAATTAAATGTTGCAATTTGTTAAATTTACAGTGACAAACTTATACGCGATCATATATTTAAATGAATGTAACAAATAAATAATATGAAATACAAAATTTAATTAAATTTTATTGAATGAATATTACAAATATAATTAACTTTATATACAAAAATCATCTATACATCTCAATTTATAATTGAGATTTAACCCACGAGATATAAGATTTTAGCAATTATTCGTATAAAATTGATTATTCAAAAATAATTTTTTTCAATGTTTATTCTCAACCACACATTCTTTAAAACTCATTTTCCACAATTGCACATACTAATTTTGTGCATGCTAAATAAACATGCTGATAATATATTAATTTTAAATATAATGATTTTAACCAATGAGTTTATCGGAACCTAAAGTTGTAGAAAATTAAGGGATTTAGTTGAATTTATTTAGAAAGACCGAATATCTATTATTTCTTTCAATTTGATAAGAAAAAGATTCAAAATTAATCATTTTGATCAAATTGAATTTAGGTAAGAAATGATATTTATCATTTTAGGATTTAAATTAGATAAATTAAAAAGATTGGATGTTGGAAAAAGTAAAAAGTATAAGTAAAACTTTTATATTTAGGATTTAAAACGATTTTACGAATGATATGATTATAGTTTTTCTCTCATTTTTTAGTTTGTATTAAACTTCTCGTTGAGATCTAGGATTTGACACTCATATTGCATATTTTTTGACTTAATATTAATGTAATAGTTATCAAAAGAAAAAAATAATCTATAATTTGACTTTTTATAGATTTTTTTTCACAAATCCATAAATCATTTATAATATGCATTAATTGAATTTTCCTAATTCATGTATTAAAAATAAATTGATAAAAATAAGAAATTTCCTAAAATGACAGGTAAAGGGTGGGAAACTGTGTTTTTAAAATGATGACTGTTATCCTATTATTATGATTAAGATTAAGATTTTAATAAAATTGTAAACCGTTGAATTGTTTTGTCATCTTTACGGGAAAACATGTTATGAATTAAGTGTTTTAGAGATTGTACGTACCATAAACATATCAACTCCATTTTTAGAATTAACGTTCAATAAATGATTTTTTTTTTTAAAAAAAAAAAAATTGAACTACAAAATTAGGCTCATAAAGTACATGTACAAAACTCAACTTACATATTCTCCTTAAGATCGACGCTTTTCTTTTCATATATTGTTTTTCATCATATTCTTCCCAAAAAGAGGTGCATGATAGACTTTTTTGGTATAATTTAATTTTTTAAGCATTAATTAATAATTTAAAGTGTTTTTCTAAAAAATAATCATTAATTTTAATAAATATTGCTATATTAATTGATTCTTCTTTCTTAATACTCACAATTTCTTTATTCATATTATTACATTATTATTTTAATAAAAATTTCTGATCGATCAATTGTTTAACAGAAATTATATGAACTAATTGTTAAAATCTGCAATATATTTTTGCATATTTTATTTATTTAAATTTATAATAAAAAATAGAAAAATGAACAGAATTAGTAAATGAATAAAAATAATGTGAAAATGATGAGTGAATTGAAGAAATCTTAAATTTGTAAAATTAACCTAATTTAATTTAATTTTCCTAAAAAATTCGTATAGTGATTATTTATTTTAATTTGATGAGAAAAATCATAACAAAAATTAATCATCTATGACTGAAATTAATTTAGTTAACTAATTGTAGATAATATTATAGGACTTAAATGATATAATTTAAAATGAATTAGATATTGAGGAAAAATAAAGAATAAAATTTTACCTTTAATTTTTTATATAATTTTACAGACAATATAATTATAATTTGCTCTCACTTGTTAGCTTGCATTAAACTTCTCACTGTGATATTTAATTTGACACTCATATTACATATCTATCGATTTCAAAATAATACAATAATTATTAAAAGAATAATAATAAAATGGAAAAAATAACATTTTGATATTATTAATATCATAGCACGGATGCTAATGCAATTAATGACACATGTAAAATAAGAATTACTAAAATATTTAATATACTATTTGTTTTTAAAAAAAAATCAAATTTAGAAAGTTTTTTTTGACGGGAAACTATGTGTATATTTTGGTGACGGTATTCTACTTTTATTAAGACTATTAATACACCCATGCGTTGCACGGAAGAATAATGTGAAGTGATTTTACTGTAAATATTATTACAAAATAGGAAAAAAAACTGAACACATAATTTACTTTGATTAATTATACAAACTGTCAATGAATGCTCAAAATAAAAATAAATTACAATTCTCATCCATTTTGGAAAACCTCTTCAAATAATACATTGTTTGTACAGTTTGTAGTTGCTCACACCCGTGTAATATACGAAAGTTGCTATAGATAGAACACATTTAAATAATTGCTCGAATTTAAATTAAATAATGCAATTTTTCAAATATATGTTGTATAGAATAAATAAAAAATTTCATCCAAATATTTTTGATTAACGTGAATAGAAATAATAACCCTCAAAATATTATAATTTACATAAAATAAAGTAATTGTAACAAATTAAATATATGCAGACCTATATATAAATAAATGTAACAAATTAAGCAATATTAACGATGCGCGAAAGTGAAAATCAACTTCAAGATTTGTGGTGTACGAAGTGGAATTCAACTCAAAAGATCTTTCGCATGATTAATAATTTTTAATTTTTCAATGCGAAGCATTTAATTGAGCATAATTACATGCATATTTAATTATATGTCAATTAAAAATTATTAATGAAAATATAAATAAAATATATATAGTGAGTCTTTTTGTCTATATAGGTTAATAAATTAAAAAATAAAGTTTCACTATTTTTACTGCATATAATTATTTTTTCAATATTTTAGTAAAATTGTAAACCGTTGAATTATTTTATATCTTTATGGGAAAACATGCGATGAATTAAGTGTTTTAGAGTTTGTACCGTGAATATATCAACTCCATTTTTAGAATTAAAATTCAATAAATGAAATTTTCTTTTTTAAAAAACTTTTGAATTACAAAATTAGGCTCATACAATACATGTGCAAAACTCAACTTACATATTATCCTTAAGATCGACGCTTTTCTTTTCATATATTGTTCTTCATCATATGATTCCCAAAAAGAGGTGTAGGATAAACTTTTTGGTATAATTTTATTTTTTATGCATTAATTATTAATTTCAAGTTTTTTCTAAAAAAAAATAATCATTGATTTTAATAAATATTGTTACATTAATTGATTCTTCTTTCTTCATAATGACAATTTCTTTATTCATATTGTTACATTATTATTTTAATAAAAATTATATGAACTAATTTTTAAAATCTGTAATATATTTTTGCATATTTTAGTTATTTAAATAAATAATGAAAAATAGAAAAATGAACATATTCGGTAAATAAATAAAAATAATGCGAAAATGATAAATGAATTGAATAAATCCTAAGTTTGTAAAATTAACACAACGTAATTGGATTTGCCTTAAAAAATTTGTATAATTATTATTTATTTTAATTTGATGAAAAAAAATCAGAACCGAAATTAATCATCTATGATTAAAATGAATTTAGTTAACTAATTATAAATAATATTATAGCACTTAAATGATATAATTTAAAATGAATTAGATATTGAGGAAAAATAAAACTTTACCTTTAATTTTGTATATGATTTTACGGACAATATATTTACAATTTGCTCTCACTTGTTAGCTTACATTAAACTTCTCAATGTGATCTTTAATTTGACACCTATATTACATATTTTTCGATTTCAAAATAATACAATAATTATTAAAAGAATAATAATAAAATAGAAAAAATAACATTTTGATGTTTTTAATAGCATAGCATGGATGTCAATGCAATTAATGACACATGTAAAATAATAATTGCTAAAATATTTAACATACTATTTTTTAGTAAAAAAAATTCAAATTTAGAAAGTTTTTTTGGCGGAAAATTATGTGTGTATTTCGATGACGACTATTCTACTTATATATATATATATATATATATTCAATCACAAATTCCCTCAATCAAATAATTTTGTACATGAATCCAAGACATTTTTTATACTTTTTAAATGTAAGTTCTTTAATAAAAAAAATATTTCTTTTTCACCTTAAATAATCTCTCGCAAACAAACACTATAAATAAGTCCTAAGTGAGTTTCAATTTGTATAGTCGCTCCAACATTGTTTTATTTTTGTATTAGTTAGTAGGAAGTAATAAACAAATAATTACAATAAATTGACCCAAAAAAAGCTACTGACTGTCTTTTTGCCATTATTATTATTTTATGTTGTTTGATTAAAAAAGTGTTCCCCTCTACCATGGCATGTTATCTTTGCTCTTGGATTTGCCAGCTTAGCCGACCGATTTGATTTTGGATTTGGACAATTCAATATGCCTTTCTTCAATCCTATATCAAACTTTTCTTGGTATGAAAGTCATTGTTTTTACATGTTTAGTGTAGTGGAGAAATTATGCTTGGAGCGAGTATCCATCATTAATAGTTCAGTTTTGAATTCCTAGCATTTTTAATGGCGACGTAGCCATCCATTAGTCGTCTCATAAGAAGCTGCTTCTTGGCTAACCAGCTCGCTGCTGCAATGCCCGTGTCTAGCTTAGACACGTGTAGACTTGAAGCATGGTCTCGACGTTTCGTCACGCTTCGTGCTTTACCTACGTTTCGCTGTGAATTGCTGTGTTTTTTCGCACTTAGGCGTGCTTAAACGTGATGCTAGGTCTCGCCGTCTCATCACGCTTTACGTTTTTTAGAACATTGGTTATAAGCGGATATTTAGTATTTAAAAAAAAAATCATCAATTCATATTTTCTTAGTGAGAACGACTGGAGTGTTAGAACAATCATATCATTTAAGGGCAGTATTTAAAAAAATCGATCAATTCATGTAATTAGGTATAAAGATATTCTTATATTTTCTAGTTTCAAAGGTCAAAAACGATATTACTCTTTAAGTGAATAGGGATTACATTTCTCTACACTTGAAAGAATTGAATAGGCCAAATGAATGGAGGTTGGACACTTGGACCATAAGTACTCATCAACCCATCCATCCTTACCTAAGTTGTTAAATGGGCGGAGTCGAGCGACCATACCTCATTAACCCATCCACCCACTCACTCCCACCCTAGGGGTGTTAAATGGATTTAGTCACTTGGCTCGGCCCACCATGCAAGTCGACTCGCTCTCCCTTGTGGGGCAATGAAGTCTATTGTGATCCGGCTCGGTTCAGTGATGTGTGGTTTGCAACTCGCATTTTTTTTTTTTTAAATTGCATTTTCATTCAAGTATGATAAGATGGCTAGTGAGCTCATGAGTTGGTACGAAAAGTTCTTTGGTTGGCTTGCGTCTTGTGCTCGTTTCGAGTATGAGCGGACGCATGACTCACTTCACTTAATCGTACCCTTACCCTTCCTCCACCCTACCTTACTCCCATTGGATGCTAACTATTAATCTTGACAAATTGTACAAGTTGTTGAAATTGTACCGTTAAACTTACCAAAACAAGCCATATATTATTATTATAAAAAATTTATAGGTGGAGCAAATGTATGAGCCAACTAATCAAACCTTAATTTTACGTGACTTATTCATTGATTATCGAATATGTCAATGATAGTATACTTACTCATACTGTCATTGGTTATAGTTATTGCCCTTAAAGAAAATTTAATATCGGACTATAACTAACATGCATATTCTAGTTTTCATTAGCTATTGTCTCTTCACCCCAAAGGAGGAATTCTTTAGCTTGCACCAAGTTTTTCCTCAAAAAGGGAAAAAGAAAAAAAAAATATTATGTATTGTTCCCTAAATTTATTGTAGAGTATGTCGAACATTGGACTTGAAAGAAGTATACGAGACTTATATGCTCGTAGAAGCTAGCGTAACATACATATTATAATAGGTTCAAAATAAGTGTTTCTTTCGTTAAGCTTATAAGAAAATTATTTCAGTAAAATAAAATTTTCAACTTAAATAATCTTTTCCAAACAAACACTATAAATAAGTCCTAAGACAATAAGATAACTATTTGAGGTTCAATTTGTACATAGTTGCTCCAACATTATTTTATTATTGTATTAGCAGGAAGTAATAAACAACTAGTTTCAATAAACTGACCGGAAAAAATAAAAAATAAAAATGCTACTGTCTTTTGCCATTATTATTTTTATGAATTGGTTAATTATAAAAGGGTTTCACTCTACCATGGCATGTTAGCTTAATTTGATCTTGAATTTGCCAGCATAGCCCACCGATTTGTTTGTTAGACAGTTCAATTTGCCTTCCTTCAATCCTACGATTTTCTCTTGCGATGAAAGTCATTGTTTGTACATGTGTTTAGTGTAGTGTAGTAGATAAGTAGTTAGGTGGTGCGAATATCCATCATTAATAGTTTAGTTCCGAATTCTTAACATTTTCAACGGCAGCTAGCCAGCTATCCATTAGTCGTCCCATAAGGCAGTGACGAAATCAGGAAAGTGATTCAGCACGAGCAAATTTCATCTGGCACAAGCGGCCACTACAAGGTTAAAGAGGGAAAAAATCTGAAGTAAAAATTATAAGGTAAGAAATTTTTTTTTGCAAATACAGCACGAACGATCAACCGAGCTCGCAACCCTCTGGATCCGTCCATGCCGTAAGAAGTTGCTGCTTGGCTAACCTGCTCGATACTACAGTGCTCATTGTATCCAGCTTGCCTTGAAGTAGCATTGATGTTATAAGTGCATATTTATCCCCTATTTGGTAGAACTTAGTAAAACCAAGATTTTAATCCAAGTCAAAGTGAGTAATTAATTTTAACTACTTAGTTTATGGGACTCACAACTTTTTAATCACACATTTTATAAACTTCTATAAAAATTTATTAAAAATTTGATTTTAATCCCTACCAAACAGAGGCTAAGTATAAAACCGATTAATTCATATATATGTCATTGGTGAGAACGATTGGTTAAAACAATCATATCGATTGAGGAAATAGTATAGCAATAAGTATGAGTGATATAGTGTCCACATTTTACCAATAAATCTTACTAAGTGTCCAACATTTAAAATATTATTTTACTAGTTATACACTTGGCAACATTTCATTGGATGTGGATACAATATCACTTTTGTATCAATAAGAGTATCTTTAATACACCATGTGAATTATGGTAGACTTGATAATGAAATAAACGAATTTCTAACTTGGATAAGTAGACGGTGGAGTCTAAAATTTACTCTTCAATTGCTCCTTCTACGTTTAAATAATGTTGATTATGTGTCATTTTTTAAAAATTTAATAACTCATTCACAAAATAATTAAAATAACCTTAAACTTCTTGTTAGTATAAACTACAAATGTTTTTTTATTGTACTATATTTTGTTTTTATATTTTACTTTGGTAGTTAAATTTATTATGATTTTTTTTTTAAAATTAGTACAGACAAAATTCATTTTTATCTTACATTTTTATTTTTTATTGTTAACTTGTTAAGACATTTCAATGACTAATGTTTTTATATAACTTTATCTAACGACAATTTTTTTGTTGGTAAATTAAATATATTAAAATGCACATTGTTTTTAATTTATTAAAATTTATTGATTATGTAGCATTTTTAATTTAAAATTAATAATTCATTCATAAAATAATTATAAAATTAAAAAAATGTTTGAGTCATCAAGTCTCATGAAACATGTAAATGTAGAAAGATCACCTCAAATTGTCTATTTTTTTTTAGATCACGTAAGCTTAACATTATGCTCCGCATAATGCATTGAAGAAGTATTTTTAACCCACTATATACATATCGACATGCTGACGTGTGACATAATATATCTCCTAACCCAGTCCATATAGCACATTGGTGATAAAAATAAGTTAAAATATTATTTGTTGTACCATCAAATTAATCTTATTAACGTGTTTAATGGTTTTTTTTCTTAATTAAAAAAATATCATATTGCTCATTAGTACAAAAGGGCACCGGTCTAATTCCTATAATTTTAGTAATCTGTTATTAAATTATTATTATAGTAATCATAATTTAACGGTTTTTAATTTATTGCATTCGTACTTATGAAACAAGTTTGTCACCAAAAAAAAAATAAATAAATAAATAAATAAAAATCAATTACAGAATGTATTTCTTTTTCTTTGAAAGTAAATGTAGTTGTTACCTGCATAAATTAAGCCTCATTTGTAAACTGTTTATAAATATTATTTATAAATAACGACAAGATCGATAACATTTCGTTGATCCATATCTTTTTAAAAGTAAAAAATGACAAGCAAGAATTTTTTACCACTACTTATTAACTTTTCAAAAGTGATATTTAATGAGATATTTTAACTGCCATTTGTAACAAAATTTATAAACAAATTTTATCAAACAGATGCTTATGCATATGAGAAATTAGTTGAGGAGATATCGTGAGAAAATCCAAGGGTGACAACATAAAAAATGGTCCCCATATAGGAAATCACGTGCATAAGCTGCATCAAAGTGCGTAAAAATCAGAATACAAAATCTAGTAATGGCAAACATACAAATAAGGATGTCTCAGAAATGAAAGAGAAAAGGAGTACTTGAGTGTTCTCGTCACGTTCTTACATATAGAAAGGTTTAGGGATGTCGAACAAGAACGATCTCATGATCAAAGCAGAAGAAGAGATCAAAAAGGAAATTTTTTCACAATCCCAGTTAGAAAATATTGAAGAAGATGAAGGGATTGAAGAAAAAAAACCAGAAGTTGAAAAAGTAGCAAAAATTCTATGTTTAGGAGAATCCGAGGTAGCTGAAGACGATGACGGGTTCAAAACTCCGACATCTTTAGACCACAAAATCCCAGTGATGACACAGTGCCCACCAGCTCCCAAGAAAATCCGGTCAGAGGTACCATCAATGAAGAGAAAGGCATCATCATCGCCGCCAAGAATCCTCCAGTTCGATGTATCGGCGGCCGAGGTCGATTCGATATTTTCTCCTAAATCTGAGGACCTGAAATTCAAGAAACCTAGAAGAGATCACGATGAAGATTGAAGAGTAATCTCCTTTATGCTGTAAGGATTTTTTAGAAAAAAAAAAAAGTGTTAATTTCTCTTGTAATCTGCTAATGAATTTCTTGAATAATCTACAGTACAATATACATATACATAGTAATATAAATTTTTATCTTGGCTGGGCTCTGAGGAACACAAAATTGGATGAACTGCATGTATGTGTGCTTCAGTGTTTTAAATTCATTACATTTTTTTCCTTTTCCTTTTCCCTTTTTTTTTTGAACTGCAGATCAACAAAAATACAATGAAGATTCCCTCCTTGTGAAGGGAAGATTTGTAATTTCCATTTTGTAGTTAAATGCTATAATTCGTAGATCCCTTAAAATGTGGAATTGAATGTTAATATAACGTTTATAAACACGAGCATTACGAAAGTGGTGTTCAGCATGATTGAGGACTGGCGAGAGAGGTAATTTTTTGTGTTCTGTCATAATTATTATTCAGTACTAATTCTATTTCTATGTATTTTTTTTTATATTTTTAATTTTCTTGAAGAAAATCTACATTGATAAATTTGAAAATCAGCCTCCTAAGAAAATATCACAGAATTCTTTTCAAATTAAAGGGAAAAAGGCAGAATTGAAACAAGTGCATTATGTTCTGTTTATACAGGAAGAAGATTGTTAGCAGAATTTGGGATAAAAATATCAATTGGTGGCTAAATTTATAAGTGGTATCCAATACGGTCAATCTATTTTAATTTTGTTGGAACGATTTGAACTATAAAACAAAAATAATCAAAATGTAAATGTAAGAACATCAAGATTTTTCTGTCCGAATACCCCGGAGGTTCGGTAATTCAAGAATCACCTACTCCCCCGTTGAGCAATTCATTAAATTTGGATTTATGCTCAAAATTCACTAAGCACATCAAGAAATTCATCGCATTACAAAATTGATATCAAGAATACCTAAAAGATCCATAAAAGCGAATCTTATATCCCACCAAACAATCAATCGGTTTTTACTAAGAATTAACTCAATCTTCTATGTTTTACATCTATTGTAAAATAGACAAAACTCGCTCAAATACAATACAAAGAACCCTCTGAATGTTTAGACAAAGCATGGTGATACACTAAGATTATCACCCAAGGTTACACAAAGATTGAACCAAAACAGGAGAGGGAGAGTTTCAAAGAAGAGGAAATATGATGCTTCCTTCACATTTTCTTGTGTCCCATCAATTACATCTTGAATACCAAATACAAGGATTGTATATATAGAGAAGTGCCCAAGTTGTGGGGTTCAAATACCATTTTAGGCCAAATAGCTAAAAACGTATTTTGGCCCTTGAAAGTGAATAGTACATTTTCCAACATTCTCTACCTTATTACGAATTTGAGTGCACCAATAGTGAATTTGAGCAACCAATTTAATATCTTCTTGTTCCAACACACTTGAAAAACAAATAATGATTTTATTACTATATATCTGAGGAAATGGTTGATAAAAACATTTATTCAAGTTTTATTTACCATATGACATATCTCAAATAAAACACATATTCAAAATTTCCTTCACGTGTGACACCTTCAACAAAATACATCAAATTTTTTCTATGTAAAGTGCAACCGTGAATAACTAGATTTTTCATAAAATGTATAACATGCTAACAGTCAAAGTATATAATCATATCACCAAAAAAACAACAATGTTTATTTAGAAGACATTAAATAACAAAGATGATTTTATGACTCATACGGTGCCAATATACTCTGATTCGATCATGGATAAAAGAACTATGTACGAAAAATATGTGATTTGAAACTCATATAACCATCATACAAGGTGAAAACACATACGAGGAAAACAACTTCTAATTACCAATATCCCCTGCATAACATACATCTATAAATCCTCATAATATCACATTGTGTATAGCACTTAAACATAAGCCCATATCATAGTATTCCCTTAGATTAATGTACATATTCAAAACTTCTCATTTTTAAGTATTAATAATGAACCAATCAAAAGCAATATCATCAATATACAATAACAAGAACACCAAGTTACTTTTGTTTCAATGTGATGATATTCTATCAATGATCAAACTTATTATTTCAAAAGTCAATAATAAGAGAAACGAATCAAATTATTTATACCACAATCAAGGAAAATTTCAAGTCATACAAGCACATTTTAAGATAAAAAAACACATGTGCACAAGTTTCTATTTATCTCCAAAACATCAAGAGGTTGAAAACATAAAATCTTTTATAAAAAATGTAATTTCACATCAAGTTGTTCACGTTATCATGATTAACTAAACAACCAACAAAAGTTTTCATATAACCAACACCTACTTCTATATGTGTACCCATGTATCTAGTAATCTAAAAAGTTCATTCCTAGTGATATCCTCTTTTGATTCATAACAAGACAACTCATGTCTCATATAATTGCTTATTCACTCTATTGATTGTTCATCCACACAATCTCCTTTCTTACCCTACTAGGCAATTACTACTCAAATCAAGAATATGATATAATGGGTGTATTCCTATCACTTTCTCACCACTATCTTTTAACTTCAGGATGCTAAATATGGAGTCTTCACCTTACTCGACATATCCTAGGCCCATGTATAGTAATCTCACTATATCTAACCTCATCTGCAACTGATAACTAGCAGTAACTCTCTGTTTTTCTCTTAATTGCTCCAAAAATCATGTCCTAAACATGAAATATCAGCCCATTAATCGTGATCATACTACTCCATGATCCAACCGCCCTTTTAATTTTTAAAGCACAATCAAAAGTCTAAAGAATAAAATGTTCAACACATTTATCATGCAATCTATCATGAGTAGTATCACAAATATTTGAAGTAAAAGAAACACGCCATTGCTTACAAAGCACATGACAGTCACATAAAACCACATTAGACATATAATCTTTTCCACATAAATGCATATAAGACAAACAGTCTACATATAATCCGCATTTATTACAGAAAGGTATATAAGACACACATTCTCCAATGACAGTCCTTTCATCACCACGAAGCATGTCTGAAAATTTAAAGTTATCTAAATTTTATGAACAGACTGTCACAGATAAGTCTGGACAGTAATCAATTAACAGTAAATCGTTAAGATTTATTTTAGCACAATACCAGATGAATCTTTCTGATGCAGATTCGTCTGGATAGTAAAACGTAAATGGACAAAATAAATTATACAGAATTGTAAGTAGACAAGAACACAATATTTGAGCTTAACGTGAGAAAAACCCTAACAGGGAAAACCCACGACCCGCACCTTGTGGACAAAAATCAATCACTATATAAGAAAAGAGTTTATACAAATCAATCTAAACTACATGATAAATTTACGCATAGACTTATCAAACATCCAAGAAATAGATCACTCTCTGATCCTTCTATGGCATGTAATATGAGCTGCCATCCCATCACTCTTCAGTAGCTTTCTTTGAATTTGCAACACTCTTCAGCAACCTCAAACTCCCATTCGAATATGATTCAAACTTCCCGTTTGATCTTTACGCTGAAAGTCTTTTCTTTTCCAAGTGATTGATAATCTCCTCCTGGAAAACCGAAGTTACAATGATGTAGAAAGCATGTATTTAGTGCACCACATGAAATTATTGGTTTCTCAACTTCTGAAGTCACAAATATGAAGAAGCCGTATATTTTTAGCACACCACGAAATTATTGGCTTCAATGACTTAAGAGGAAAATGTCCCGTCATTCTCCATATATATATATAGCACACGAGTTGCTTGTCTTTCAAGACTCCTAATTGTGTATAAAATCTCTATTACCTGCAAATCAATCAAAGATAAATAGAGATAATGATAAGATATTAATAAATCTTACCATAAGTGAAGATAAGGTAATATATTCACAATTGGTTACGGAATAAAAGATCTTACCATATGAAGTGATAAGGTAAGATATTCACAATTGGTTATGGAATAAAAGATCTTACCGTATGAAGTGATAAACTTGAATACCAAGAATCAAGATATTCGGCCTAATCAAGAAATAAATCATCAAGAAACTTACCACAATATTTCAAGGTCATCATGCTCGTCCATAAAGAGATTTTCGACCAATCACAATATTTCTTGATGTAATCTTACCATAAAAGATAAACTTGGACACCAAGAATGAAATCATGAAGATATTCGGCCAATAGGATTATTTTAACAGGGCTAAAATATTATCTTAATACTTATAAAAAAATAATAAGTGATAAAGATAAAATTCTAAGTCAAGTAAAATATTATCACAATTCTTGATCCTTATCATAAGTGATAAGTGATAGAATTCTAGCCCAAGTATACAATTATCACAATTCTCAATACTTATCATAAAAGATAAGTAATACAATTTATCTCCAAATATCACAAGATAATTATTCCAACGATAATGAGAGATAAATATAATTGCAAATTCAAATTCAAGTAAACAACTAGTAATTTAATTAAACTTAATAAAAATTACTAAACCCACGTGTAAAGTAATTAAATTAAATTTACTTAAATTACAATATGTAGAAAAATAGAAAATGCCAATAAACATAACTTGACATAAGTTAACAATCTCCCCCTTTGGCTTTTTCTATTTTTCCAAAACCTAATCATCTTTTCACAAACATAGAATGAAGTAACATGCAATTATTATGCTCCCCCTATCAAAATTCTCCCCTTCAAGTCATGCATCATAATAAGCTCACTTCAACAAATTCATGTATGTAACGAGAAGAATATTAAGCACATAGAGAGCATAAAAATAAACCGAAAGTTGCTTCAACATTCAATCAATCAGAAAAGATGAGAAAAATAATACTACTCCCCCCTTTTGGAAGAAATAGGGGAAGCAATTCACGTCTTGTAACATGCCAATGTAAACATGAGTAGACAAAAATTACGCAAAATTCAGTTACAGACAATAAAACCTGGAAATAAATGTTGAGTTTTAGAAAACTCAGAAAACACAAAAAAAAAAAAAAAAAATGCTCCCCCTTACTACAACACTAAGAAATTTAATGTAATAGGATATCTATGTCTCTCTCCAACGACCCCTCAAATAGAATTCATGCAAACATGCAAAATAGATTCCAATTGCCCAATTCTGCCATCCTATCTAGTCAATTCAGGTTAGCCTGATCCATCTATAGGTCTCTAGACACCCAAATATATGGTTTTTGAGAATCAGCGTAGGTACCGGTCAACCAAAACTTAAAACTCAAAGGTGTAAGCGTACATTTGGTAGTCTGCATAAGACTGCTAACAAATGATGAATGATCATACCTGGATCCACCTGGTGGTACATTCATCTGCCCTTGTACTTAGTTTCTTTTTCTTTGTGGTCACTGTGTTATTCACCTTTTTCTGTTCTTTCTGTCTGGCCTAGCAGTCTCTTCTTCTTCAGATTCTACAACATCATCCTTGTTTTCAGGCCCTTCTCTCATCAGATTCATTCTCACTTCCAGACCACTCTGACTCATCAGACTCATCATCTTTTGACATCTCCCCCTCTAGCCGTCTGCATCGGAGTGCAGACGAACGAAGATATATCGAATTTGGATCTCTCTAGACCCCGAGCTGTGTCTCCCTTTTTCTTCTTCAAACTTCTGTGACTTCTTCTACCTTCTTCTTTCCCTTTCTGTCTGGGATCACAGTCTCTTTCTCAGTCTCCTCTTCTGATTGCTCAAATTCGTCCACATCCTCAAATCCCCTGTTTCTTTTGGTTGTGCTTCACCCACAGACTCTTCTGCTTCCTTGTCTTCCTCCTCTGATTCCTCACCAGACACTCCCCCCCTCTTCAGATTTTTCTTTTTCATTACCAGATTCAGTTTTTCCAGATTCATCGCCTCCTTGTTCTTCCACAATTTTCACATCTTTTGCCCTTTTTACAGTTGCAAATTTTCTTGCTCCCTGCAATTCACTGCGAATATCCAAGGGAGAAATATGACTTTGGCCAAAATTACTTGATATGGGTACCAAGTTTATACCCATGGTATGTGGAATGATCGAGGTGCCCTGGCTTGATTTGGCCATGAGAAGAGAGGGTGTTGGAGTGGTACCGGAGGTAGAGAGCGAAGTCGGGATAGGGTTGGTGCCGGAGGTCGGAATTTTTATAGTAGCGCCGACGCTTGGAGTTCCCATCTTCGATGGGTTTGGTTGAGACGATTCTACATTGGCACCGCCTCCTCTAGTGATTCTCCTCCTACCAGTTTGCTTGCTTCTGGCCATAATCAGGATGGGTGTCGGATTTGTGAGAGTAAAGGAAGAAGGAAGTTAGGGTTTTTGATGAGAGGAGATTTAGGACGTGAGGTTTATGGAGAAGTGTGAGAGATTTTGGGTTTAAGAGGGACTCCTATATAAAAGGAATTAGAGTTCAATATGGTAACTCAGGAGATCTTGAGGGTTCTGATTCCCGCCAACTTCTTTCCTTTAAAAATGGGATAAACATAGAAACAGAATATGTTAAGAATTAGGAAACAAATAAATTACAAAATTTGGGCCCTACAATCAACTTGTTCTACAAGATTTGCACATATTAGCTCACGATATACTGTCTTAAAAATAAAGATTTTCAGAATAAACTCTAAAATTCGTGAATAAGGTATAATCTAAATGCATCTGGATACCTGAGACATGTCTGAGCAATGTTGGCATCTGTTGAGTCAAATACATCTGGTAGTATACAATCCACCACGTACATAAATAAGTTGATTAATGTGCGTGTGAGATCCGAGCAGCCCTTAGTCATCCACACACTGTCAAAAATCATATGATTGCCCTAACTTCTTGATTTGTCACCGTATTGCACAATAAGACCGATCAATATCTATAAAAAGTGTATTTTCTCAAATCCGACTTGCCGACTTTTTCAATATTATGTCAATGTCTTTTGGAGGTGGAAACTGTTTCGCACAATCCCCAGAAGTTGTCTTACAATATGTTCCCCTTTAGATTAGAAGAAGGGTATGAACTTGACTTGGATTGGTAAATTCACATAATCCCCAAAAGTTATCTTACTAGGTTTTCCCCTTTCATCTATGATATTTCCACATTTACCTCAAATCATTATATTTTGAAGCTAAAGGGTATGAACTTGGCTTGGATAGGCAGCCTTCTTTTCCACTGCCCTGCCCTTGAATAATAAGAAAAATGCGTGCAATGCTATAAGTAAGATTCAGATCATAGGTCTATACACAGAATATGAAATCTCATCCAGTAGCAAACCATATGACTTAGACAACAGTGACTTATCCTTAGGATTGTCTGGGTTTGAGTGCTAGTTAGATTCATCCGGAGACATGTTACTGCCATCAGCCAGACGTATCTGTCTCGTTATTAGCCTCAAGCACTCAGATATATCTGCAAGCAAAAACATGATCTACTTAGTATAAGAATATGAAAATTTAACCTAAATATATGCAATGAAAAAAGAAAAAATCCGTTTTTTTTTTTTTAAATATGCATGTTCCTATTCAGGAGGAGATGATACTCCAATTTGTTTCCTAAGGCTTTCAAATTTGACAGTATCGAGGGCTTTAGTGAATAAATCTGCAAGCTGTAGATCAGTTTGTATGTGCTCCAGATTGATAATCTTTTGTTCCACCAATTCTCTGATGAAGTGGTGTCTGATGTCAATGTGTTTTGTTCTGGAGTGCTGGAAAGGGTTTTTGAGATATTAATGGCACTGGTGTTGTCACAGTACATAGTGGCTTGTTCTGTAGATATTCCATAATCTTCCAACATCTATTTCATCCAAAGGAGTTGTGTACAGCAACTACCGGCTGCAATATAATCCGCTTCGGCTGTGGAAAGGGACACTGAATTTTGTTTTCTACTTAGGCATGCCACCAAGTTATTGCCAAAGTAAAAAATCCTCCAGATGTACTCTTTCGATCATCCACATTTCCAGCCCAGTCTGCATCTGAATAACCTGCAAGATGGGCAGTGGTATCTCTTGTAAACCAAATTTCATAACTTAATATACCACTTACATATCTGATGATTCTTTTCACAGCGGCAACATGAGACTCCTTAGTTTTGCCTGATATCTTGCACAAACTCAAACACTGAAGGATAGGTCTAGCCTACTGGTTGTAAGGTACAGAAGACTTCCAATCATGCTTCTGTAGAGGGATGAATCTACATCCTTGCCACTATCATCCTTTGAAAGTTTCAATGTAGTTGCCATGGGAGTTTTCATGGCCTTTGCATCTCAAGTCCAAATTTTTTCACCAGATTTTTAGCATATTTTGGTTGAGATATGAATATGCCAGATTCATCCTGATGTACCTGCAGACCAGGAAAAAAGTCAGTACACCAACCATACTAATTTCAAATTCTCTTTTCATCGTATTTATAAATTCATCAATTTTAGACTTAGATATAGACCCAAATACAATGTCATCAACATATATTTGAGCTACAGTTAGTCCAGGATTCAGATGCTTAATGAAAAGAGTTTTATCAGATCCTCCCCTTTTTGTATCCTTTGCTTAGCAAAAACGACGTGAGCCTTTCATACCAAGCTCCAGGGGCTTGTTTCAATGCATATAAAGCATTTTTGAGTCTAAAGACATAGTTCGTGTGAGATGGATCTGTGAATCCTTGGGGTTGCTCTACATAAGCTTCCTCATTGAGTACACCATTTAGAAACGCACTTTTGACATCCATCTGGTATAGTCTGAAATTGATGTAGCAGGACACAGCTAGCAATAGCCTGATGGATTCCAGTCTGGCTACCGGAGCAAATGTTTCATCAAAGTCTATCCCTTCAATTTGGGTATAGCCTTGAGCAACAAGTCTTGCTTTATTTCTAATCACATTTCCTTTTTCATTTGTTTGTTCTTGAAGATCCATTTGGTTCCAATTACATTACCTTCTTTAGGATGTGGCACCAGCTCCAGACGTTGTTTCTTTCAAATTGGTTGAGCTCCTCCTGCATGGCCTGTACCCAGTGTTCGTCTGTCAAAGCTTCCTTGACATTTTTTGGTTCAATCTGTGACATATGACAGATGTTTCTCATATCGGCAGCAAATTTTCTTCTAGTTACATTTCTTTTAGACATATCAGTGAGAATGTTGTCAAGTGGATGAACCTTTTGAATCCTAGCAGTTGGTTGTCTCGATACTTCTGATTCTGCAATATCAGATGTATCTAGGTAGTCAGATGTGTATGGATCTGCAGAGGTTACTAGGTGCCCAGACTCATCCTGGTCGCATTCTTCAGTATCATTGAGACTTCCAGCTTGGTGCTGTTGTTCTTCTGACTTTTCAGTTCCGACTTGTTCTTTTGGTGGAATTTCTAGTTGATCAGCATCCGCTTCCTGCAAATTCGAGTTTAAACTATTAGTGTCATCCACTTTCACATTAACTGACTCAAGAACGGTTTGGGTTCTAAGATTGTAAACTCTATAGGCCCTACTATTTTCAGCATAACCCAAAAATATTTCTTCATCAGATTTTGAGTCAGATTTTCCTAGATGTTCCCTATCTATTAAAATGTAACATTTACTTCCAAAAGTATGAAAGTAATCAACCCTAGGTTTTCTACCCTTCCAAGTTTCATATGCAGTTTGATTTGTTCCTGATCTAAACATGACTCTATTGATAATATAACAAGCAGTATTTATGGCTTCTACCCAGAATTTTGTAGGCAATTTGTTGCTGTTTAGCATGACACGAGCCATCTCTTGTAGAGTTCTGTTTTTTCTTTCCACCACTCCATTCTGTTGAGGAGTCTTAGGGGATGATTACTCATGCTTGATTCCATATTGGATACAAAAATCAGCAAAGTCAAAGTTTTCAAACTCTCTTCCATGATCACTTCTGATCCTTTTGACTCTTACCTGTTCGTCTGCCTTTTCATTGCTTAATTTCTGAAATAGATTAGCAAAATTGTCAAAGGTATCATATTTATCATGAATAAACATGACCCAAGTGTATCTAGAGAAATCATCAACACACACATAAATATATCTCTTGACACCAATACTTTTCTTTTGAATATGACCCATCAATTCTATGTGAATTAGTTCAAGTATATGAGAGGTATTAATAGATGTACCTGATTTGTGTTGACTTTTGATTTGCTCACCCTTTTGACAGTCACCGCAGATTTCATCTGAAATATTTTTTATGCTAAGAAAGCCTCTCACAGCCTGTAGTCTGGTCAGCTTCATGAAATCATGGTAGTTTAGATTCCCTAATCTGTTATGCCACAATTTCTCATTTTTGGTCTTAACAGAATTGCAAGTTATGTGACTTTCAAGTGTATAACATTTGTCTTTGGATCTAACTCCTTTAAACAAAATACTTTTTAACAAATTAGAGTTCTTGTCACAACTTAAAACCTTGCAATATTCTTTAGAAAACATGACAAGCAAGTTATCATCACACAATTGTCCTACACTGATCAAATTTGCCTTAAGTCCTAAACATATAATACATTGGTTAATGTAGGTAGGCCCTTGATGTTGATGATACCAGATCCATCTATCTTACCTTTTTGGTCATCACCTATCTTGCATTTTTCAAGCATCCACTATCAAAGTACTATGTGTTAGGAATCAATGCACTTAAAGATAATTGAACTACATAAGCATTAGTTCGAATTTTCTTTTCTTGTCTAGAAACAAGTCTTCTTTTGTGTAAATTGATTAATTTCAAGTACTCATGACACCTAAATACATAATGATCAGATTTAGTACAAAAATTACAGAATACCTGAAAAACAGATGAATCCCTACGACTCTAACGAGGTTGAAAGTTCCTGCCGTTCTGATGGATAGACTCATCTGTCTTGTACAGATTTAGCTGAAGTTGTCTTCTTGTATAGTTCCTGGCTGGATGCGAGTTTTGAGTTCCAGCAGCATTGAATTGATGATGATAGGAGGTAGATGCATCTGTATAATATCTACTTTGCTCCTTGTATCCATATCCAGATTCTCTTACAAAATTTATTGTATGGTCATTATTTTTACCTTTACCTTCATATCCAAGACCTGTTTTCAAGCTGACAGGTTTGCCATTGTTCAAGATTTCGTCAAGCTGGACAGATTCAAGTGCCATTTTTTGATTTTATCTTGTGCTTTAGCAAGTTCTGAGCTTAACCTGCTTACCTCATTTTGTTCAACATCTAGGAATGTAGATGCGTCCAGATGTCTTTCCCTACTGTGTTCAGCGAAGACCTGCAACAGTTGGATCTTTTCTTCTGCATCTTGAAGTTCCTTTCTTAAGTTTTCAGTGTTTGGTCCAGATTCATCTGCATAAGAAGAGTTACCAGATTCAGTACCAAATAACTATAAAGCATTAAGGGTAGTTACTTGTTTTTCAGATTTGCTGCTGTCTGATTCAGATTCAGATTCATCTGAGTCTCCATCACTCCATGTAACATTCATGGCCTTCCTTCCCTTGGTCTTCTTTTGAGTATTAGGATAGTCTGCTGCAATGTGTCCATATCCTTCATATTCTCTGCATTGAATTCAACTATTAGGTTTTCCTTCAAACGGGTTAGCATTATTTTTGGGATAGAAATTGTTTTTCCTCCATTGTTTTTGTCATTTTTTATTCTGGCCATGAAGATTTGTGAATCATTCTTTTTGTTTTCCATTGAGGAACCTTTTAAATTGTCTGGTGTTAAGTGCATTTTTACACACTTTTTATAACTTTAAACTAGCATATTTTGTGTTTAAATAGGTTAATGTCCGAGTTCGAGGCTAAAAATCACAAAAGGAGTGAAGATTCTGCTGAAATTCCAAGTTTGGGGACCATTTTGTCACTTTCGGAAAGTCTTGGACGAGCTGTGCAATAAAATGAGGGATCAAATTGCAAGATTTCAAAAGTTGAAGGGCCAAAAGTGCAATTTTAGAAGGACCTACTTGATAGAAATATGAAGATTTGGGGACTAAATTGCTCAAAATTAAAAGATGGAGGACTTAATGGCGATTACGGAAGGGACTTAGCTGCAAGACCACCCTCCAGCTGAGCCACGTCGCGAACCAAGTCCTGAACGCAACTTGGACCTCAAAACGGACCCGAGACAAAGCTGGTGCTAAAAATTGAACCTCGCGATCGCGCGGTTATAAAAATTAAAAAAAAAAAAAGAAGGAATTTCTGTCGAGCCGAACCGGGTCAACACGACCGACCCGGTTCGGCCCATATGACTCTTTTACGCGGATCTTAGCGTTTTTTAGGGTTTTTGGATGATTTTTAGTGTATTATAAATAGAAAAAATTAGATTTTGCTAGGGTATGATGTAAGTCTTGCCTCTTTTCCATTTTTCTTGTATTTTCTCTTAACATTTACCTCATTTAATGCAATGCTTAATTAATGTTTTAATGTTTTTGTGTTCTTTTTCTACATTTCATCCTTTTGTTATAGTTTAAGTTTTTTAATTTTTGGTATTTTCTCAAAGTTCTACCATAAATGTCATATACTTTGAGTACATTTAATGTTTTATATGTTTGAGTTGTTGAAGATATTAATGGTTGATAAAGAAACTTGATTCAAAGTGAAGGATTCTTGAGTTTTCACTTCAAGAACCTTATCAAAAGGGGAGTTTTCTTTGTTTTTAATCTTTATTTTAAGTATTATTCATATGTTTATGTTATTTGTTAAATGTTGTTGTTAGTTTATTATGGGTTAATGTTATTGTTTTGGAATTTCTAATTAGTTTAAGGTTATTTAAGCATTTTAGGTTATTTTTGAATTGTGGGTATTTATGTTTATGTATTTGTGATTATGAATGTTGTTTATATTTTTGTGACTTTTAAAATGTTTGTCATTATGTTAGGTTCTTATTGGAATTTACTATACATGTTAAGTTAAATTTAAAATTTCTCATGTAATTTGGTTAATTGATTAACTACCACTAATTGATTTTTGAAAGAAGAAATTAGTGTAATTATAAAACTTAATTCACCTTGTTTCATGTTTTCTAGTTAGCTTAATCACCAAGTTCTTGTTGTCATTAGTTTACTTTGGATATTTAGTTTTAATTCTAACTTTTACATATTGTTGTCTATTTGCTTTAATTAACTAGTTTTTCATATCGTCATGTTCTACTTTATGTTAGTTAGTATTCGCCATCAAACCAACTTCTTATGTTACTTGACTTTTCTCTTAAAATGAAATCAATAATTTTAGTTACAAATCAATCAATCCTCGTGGGTACGATAACCCGGACTTATCTAGTCCACTTTACTACTTGAACGCGAACCGTGCACTTGCGGTATACGATTTTAGCGAACATCTGGTGAAAAGTACGAAGTTTTCATCTTCATCTGTCTCCTCAGATTCGTTTGGATTTTCACTGCTTGCCTTGAAAGCAATCCTCGATTTTTGGTCTTTCTTTTTTCGGGCTAGATTTAACTCATTGGTCATTAATGACCCTACAAATTCCTCAACTCGCATGGTTGAAAGATACTTGGTTTTTTCAATTGCTGTCACTTTTGCGTGGAACCTGTTTGGTAAAGATCTAAGGATTTTTTGTACAATCTGCTCATTTGAGTAGGTTTTTCCAAGAGCTTCAGCTGAGTTGGTGAAATCGCTCAATCTGGCGTAGAAGCTTTTGAAGTCTTCTTGCTCATCCATAGATAGTTTTTCAAACTAAAAAGTGATTATCTGCAGCTTGGAGGTTTTGACAGCATTGGTTCCTTCGTTTGCTACCCTCAAAGCATCCCATGCTTCCTTGGCAGTTCTTAAGGAAGAGATCAACCTGAATTGACCTGGATCAACCAAAGAAACAATAGCATTTAGTGCTTTAGAATTCCAATTTGTATTTGCTAATTCATCTGCAGTATATGCACTTCTGGATACAAATGTTACAACACCTTCAGCAGTGACAGTGGGTGCTATGTAACCTTCAATGACAGATGTCAAAAAACATTCATCAATAGATTGAATAAAAATTTCCATACGAATTTTTCAATATGCGTAGTTACTACCAGTTAACAATGGAGGCCTAAGAGATGCAGAATTTTTCATTTTAGACAACTGGATCTCACTTTCTAGAAGTGAACCCGCTCTGATACCAATTGAAAATTTAAAGTTGCCTAAATTTTATGAACAGACTGTCACAGATAAGTCTGAAGAGTAACCAATTAATAGTAAATCGTTAAGATTTGTTTTAGCTCAATACCAGATGAATCTTGTTGATACAGATTCCTCTGTATAGTAAAACGTAAATGGACAGAATAAATTATGCAGAATTGTAAGTAGACAAGAACACAATATTTGAGCTTAATGTGGAAAAAATCCTAACAGGGAAAACCCACGGCCCGCACCCTGGGGACAAAAATCAATCACTATATAAGAAAAGAGTTTATACAAATTAATCTAAACTACATGATAAATCTATGCATAGACTTATCAAACATCCAAGAAATAGATCACTCCTTAATCCTTCTATGATATGTAATATGAGTTGGCGTCCTACCATTCTTCAGTAGCTTTCTTTGAATCTGTAACACTCTTCAGCAACCTTGAACTCCCGTTCGAATATGATTCAAACCTCCATTTGATCTTTACGATGAAAGTCTTTTCTTCTCTAAGTGATTGATAATCCCCTCCTGGAGAACCGGAGTTACAATGATGTAGAAATCGTGTTTATTTAGTGCACCACACGAAATTATTGGTTTCTTAACTTCTGAAGTCAAAAATATGAAGAAGCCGTATATTTTTAGCACACCATGAAATTATTGGCTTCAATGACTTAAGAGGAAAACGTCCCGTCTTTCTCCATATATATATAGCACACGAGTTGCTTGTCTTTCAAGACTCCTAATTGTGCATAATATCTCTATTACCTGCAAATCAATCAAAGATAATTAGAGATAATGATAAGATATTAATAAATCTTACCATAAGTGAAGATAAGGTAAGATATTCACAATTGGTTATGGAATAAAAGATCTTACCATATGAAGTGATAAGGTAAGATATTCACAATTGGTTATGGAATAAAAGATCTTACCATATGAAGTTATAAACTTCAATACCAAGAATCAAGATACTCGGCCTAATCAAGAAATAAATCATCAAGAAACTTACCACAATATTTCAAGATCATCATGCTCGACCATAAAGACATTTTCGACCAATCACAATATTTCTTGATGTAATCTTACCATGAAAGATAAACTTGGACACCAAGAATGAAATCATGAAGATACTCGGCCAATATGATTATTTTAACAAGACTAAAATATTATCTTAATACTTATAAAGAATAATAAGTGATAAAGATAAAATTCTAAGCCAAGTAAAATAATATCACAATTCTTGATCCTTATCATAAGTGATAAGTGATAGAATTCTAGCACAAATATACAATTATCACAATTCTCAATACTTATCATAAAAGATAAGTAACACAATTTATCTCTAAATATCACAAGATAATTATTCCAACGAAAATGAGAGATAAATATAATTGCAAATTCAAATTCAAGTAAACAACTAGTAATTTAATTAAACTTAATAAAATTACTAAACACACGTGTAAAGTAATTAAATTAAATTCACTTAAATTACAACATGTAGAAAAATAGAAAATGCTAATAAACATAAGTTAACATAAGTTAACAATGTCATTTGTGTTAGTAAAACAAATAGAGGAATCCACATTTCTAAAAACCTTAGTGACAACAAATACACCATTTCTTATAACCCGTTACAAGTTACGAGAACATCCTTAATTATTATCATAATCTTATGCTGAATTTTACGAGTCAGCCATATCTTGTGTTGTCAAACAAAAAATCACAATTTCCATCGAAAAACCCCAAATCAACACAATGCGTTGTCATATTTGGAACAAAACTTAACACAACAAATACACCAAGTAACTATTCAAACAAGAATTTTAAGTATAAAAAAGATTATGGCACAAATGCACAATCAAGTAAAACCTAAATTAAGAAACAAGCAAAATCACAAAGGAAATGCAATTCCTTAATTCTAGGTCACTACATACTAGGTAGGTCTAATTTGAAGTTCATTAAGCTATGAGTTTCAATAGAGTAATCAATCACAACATATGAGGAATTATCCAATTTTACCAACCAAAATCAAAAATCACATGTTCAAAGCAATTAAAAATATCAATGTCGAACACAACTCGCAAAATAAGTTTTCACCAGCAAGGTGACTATTTTCAAATAATAATTAACCTAAATAGGTTGCTACCGACAAGGTAGCTATTCCATAAAGCAAAAAAAAAAGAAAAAGTGTTAAGGTTTAGGAATATCATCGAGGGAACAATTCGTGTTCATATATATGCGCTTGGAATCATGCAAGATGGATTGTGGAAATGGACTCATCAGATCATGCTCAACAAAGTGTCCTAAAAGTGATAACTCAACTCAAGAACCCAAAATTCAAATAATGAACAATTCAAACAAGTTAACACAAAGCGATTACCCACACACAAGTACAAAATCGAACCAATTTTATATCAAAATTAATTTTCAAGATGGCCACATGAACAATATAGTAACAAGTAACACACGGAAATTCCAAGAAATATAACAAGTAGTCAAAGTTAAAATCACTATGTGAGTTCTATCAACAAGCAATGGTTATCAACAAGGTAACGCCCAACACTGTATGTCCACCTCACAATAGCCTCTAGAACATGAAATATGCAATTAAAACAAGGGATAGCCAATGCAAATCGAGCGGACTTTTCTGTGTCCGTATAATCGAGAGTTGGTTTTGCAAAATAGACTTCGAATTTGGAATCAACAGATTGTGTCAAAAAATCTTTTTGGAAATGTGTTGCCAGACCGTCGGAGTTCTGCTGAATATCGCCCAAACATTGACATGTAACGACCCGAAAAATTATGACATCTTTAATTGTCCATTATAACATAAGAAGTTATTTTTATAATTTTTATTTAATTATTGTGGAATTTAAATAAAAAAAGGAATTTTTAAATAAATGAAAAGTTACTAAAAACGTGTTTAAGTACCTCTCTTCTTGAGACTTTTTTGATCCCTTCCGAACTCCTTTGTATACATGTGATATATGTACGGATAATTTCTCGAAACGAGCTTTGAGAATCTAAAATCCATTTCTTAGTTCGACCAGTGGATAGCCTCCAGTGAATTTTTGAAGTTTGTACTTTATCGAACAGTTAAGAAAACTAGTTGCGAGTAGCCTACTTCGGCAAGAGATAACTTTCTCTTCGGTTATCCATTTCTTCCACCGTAAAATACAGAGGAAAGTACTCCGCGAGTACTTTAAAATGTACCAAGAAATTTGGATTTTGATATCATTTACTACCTCGAATCTAAGTTCAAACTTGGCCCTTCAAAACTAGAATTCTTAGAATAAGCTATCATGAGGTGTACCATAGATTTTCACCACCGCCTTCTAGATCTTTCTTGAGGACTAGTAACTGGTCCTGTAACTAGAAGTCCCCATGAGCTCCCTCAATTCCAATTGAGATTGAGAAAGGGTCCATAGGCTTCTCTCTCAAGAACATAGGCTTCTCTCTCAAGAAATCGAGTCTCTAGCTACTCTAGGTTGGGGGGTAGGTCATGGGGGGGGGGAAGTTATAGACACCTTTCCATACTTTGTATCTGGAGTACTTCATTTAATTTCCTCTACGGTATTGGGCTTTGGCGGTATTTATCATGCACTTCTGGGACCTGAGACGCTTGAGGAATCTTTTCCATTCTTCGGAATGCCGTACAAGGAATTCTGTAGAAAAAGAGTATAAACAAGAAAAAGGTTTTTCATAATTTCATTTTTTTTGACCATACAAAATCATAATCGACAACAAGAATTTGGTTCTTTTTATGAACCTCTACGAACAAGACTTAGTCCATTTCTTTGTTAAAATTTTGATGTTTAAAAACATGTTTTTTATGCTTTCTAGGTAAAATGTGTGGTTGAAAAATGAAGAGAGAAAATATGTGTGGTTAAAAAATGATTTGAGGAATTGTGTTGTTTAAAAACTTATTTTTTTTCTTTTGCCAAACAGAGGCTTAAATGGTTGAATAATTGTTTTTTTTTTTTAGTTGAATGAAGGTAAAATTTTGACTTTGAATAATTGAAATTTATGCATATTGAATAGATTGTTTTAAATGAAATATATGTAAAAGATTGTAGCATGTACTCAGTAAATATAGCATTTTTTTTGTATCAATTAAAGTCTAAATTTTAATCTTGGTTAAAGTTAACAATCAATCTCAACCATAGATTTCATATGATCCATAGCTTTTCAACCACGCATCTCATCAACTTTTATAAAAAATCTACGAAAAATCTAATTTTAATCTACACTAAACAGGAAAATAATTGATTGGAATTTGAATATGTTAATTGATTGTTTACTGCGATATAATCTGTCAATTTCTTTTGAATTATAACGTAGATCTTATTGAATATAATTTAGTATATTTATGAGATTGCATATTATTTAGAACATTGTCTTTTGTGAATTTGAATTTTATCATTATTTTGGATCTTTTCCTAAAAAAAAAAAAATTTCGGGGGCGAACCCCCGTGAGATCTACCACAAACTGTATCCCTCTGCTACAAAATATCTGCGTCCACCACTGCAAATAATGTATGAAATTTTATCAGTTGGGTGACTAATGAGGAATGAATTTAAGTTGAGTGATCAACTAGATAAATTAAAGCAGCAACAATAATTGGTCCAAACTTGCATAGAAGAAAATTAGTCCTAACTCAATAATTTTCATCTTTTCAAGTGTTTGGTAAACTTGTTTTACAAATAAGTTTTTTCTTCATAATTTTACAAACAACACATATTTTTCGAAATCACTTTTCAATTACATAGTTTACTTGAAAATTTTTAATTCCTTATTTATAAAAAAATAAAAAAAAACCGTCAAACAATGCTTATTTGGATCACAAGTACTTGAAGACTTGCGGCTTTCTCCCACTTCTATAGAGTTTTGTGGCAGTTTTGCTGTACGTGCTAGTTGTTTGGTGAAGGACACGTTGGCTATATATGTTATTCGCTAGTGAGATAGAAGTGGAAAAAGTATGCACTTTTGATTCTAGGGTTACGTTGGATCATGGGATGCATCCTGCGTACTCTCTCAAAGATGCGTTGATTCAAGAAGGTGGCAAATATAGAATACTGAGTTAGAACGGGCGGATTAAAGTGAGCACAAAAAGTCTATGGATATGAGAATATTTTTACTCCTAATTATTATAAGCCAAAAAAATAAAAATTGAAGAATTCAGCACGAGTAGTCGACCGACCTCACAACCCCCTGGATCCGTCCTTGTGTAGATTCGATTACTATTATTTGGATCAATTATCGACCTGAAGTAACGAAAATACTATATTGTGTCCTCTCTATAGTAACATCCTAATCTCTTATCTAGGTCACTTACCTCACTCTTCATAATTCACAGTTCAAGTTGATCATGGGTATAAGAGCATCTCTAATGAGATAATGTCTACTTTATACATGTGTCAAAGACATTGATATTATATTAAAAAAAACTTCTCTAATGTAACAATATTCAATATGCAAATGTAGCAAATAATTATTAGTTTTCTAAAAAAATGAAAGAGAGAAATATATTGATTGTATAGAAATTATTAAGCCTATGTTTGACAAACTATAAAAAAATATGTTTTTATATATCACAATTCTCCAAATCATTTTTTAACCACACATAAAAAAATATGTTTTAACAAACATAGCCTAAATTAATGTAGATATTGTCTAGAGTTAGACAATGTCTAACATTAATTATGCCAAATAGCATTTTTTGTTATTTGTAAAAAAAAAATAGATGACGTTTAAGAATGAACATTGATGACGTCTCATTGCTCAGTTTGGAAAACCTTATGATGAGTTAAAAATGAAAAAAATATGAACTCGTTTCAATATCAATTAATTATTAACCTCGAATAAGATTTTGATGGAGCAAAAGGTCAATCCGGAAACAATCTTACCATATACAATGTCGAGTGTTAGCTAAATGGGTACAACATTGCACGTGACGGCAACTCACCTTACTCTTAGGCACGTCTCAAAAATCAAAATTAGCTGTGGAATGGAAGAAAATAATAATTGAAGGGACGAATTATTTCAATAAATTCCAAAAATTAATAATTTGTGACGGTTTATGGCGTTGTCCCTTCTTTTCCTCTCTTCCACTTGTCTCTTTCCAGTCCATTTCTCAGATTCACCAAAACACATTCTAATGAAAACAAATTCAGATTACACATTTTCTTTGATTTGATTTTCGTTCAAATTTTTGTTACAATGGACAGGAGAACATTAACCATGAATTGGGATGGTCTCGGAGAAGACGATGACGACGACAGGTTCTTTGAAACCTACCAAAGAATATCATCGGCTGTTCCCGCCGATTTAGCCTCCTCCGGTTCTGACAATGATGATGGGTTTGATGATAGCCGTATGTCGTTTGTCTCCGCCGTCTCTTCCCTCTCTATCAAACCAATCCGTAGCCTTGACGCGGCGGCGAAACCGTCCATTATGGCCGGCTACGACATGTGGATGGCGGAACCCGGCGACATTAAGGAGCGGAGGAAGCGTCTTTTGAAAGGCATGGGGTTGGCAAGCAATAAAGACCTCGTGAAACTCGCCAGCGCCAAGTTTGTCCGGGCCATTTCAAGCGGCGGCGGCGGCGGCCGAGTTTCCAAGTCGAAGGCTGATTCTTCACCGTCGGAGGAATCAAAAGTAGACGAGCCTTCGCCTACAACGCCAATTCTGCTGGTGAGGTCGAGATCAGATAGTGATATAGAAGCCTTCTCTGCAAGAACTAAACAACGTAAAGAAGAAATAATCGGCCCAATATCGAAACAGCGTTTAACTAGAACATCATCTGGACAATTGGCACCAACCACAGGTTTATGTCAATACGCAAATTCTATCAGATTATCACCAAAAAGAGATAGAAACAGATCTGCAACGCCAAGTAGTGATGCATTACAATCAGTATTTTCCAATGCTGGGTTGGGTTCCTTCTTCTTGATCAAGAACTTAGACACTGGAAACGAATTCATTGTGAAAGAGGCCAATGAAGAAGGAATGTGGAATAAACTCAGCGAGGTTCAAACAGGGAAGCAACTTACAATGGAAGAATTCGAAAAGTCCGTCGGATATTCACCGGTAGTGAAGGAGTTAATGCAACGCGCCAACGTCTCCACACATTTGGATTACAGCCGGAAAATCCACGCGAATTCATATTTTTCAAAGAGTTTCAGAAATAGCAAGAGAAGGGGTGTCGCATTTTTAAAAGGCGTAGCGAATTCCATGAGTGGATTAATCGTAGACAAAGAAAGAGAGCAGCTTTCACCAGTGGCACAGAGAGTTAACAAGAATTCATGTCAATGGGTAAAAGCTCGCCAACATGGGAAATCCTACAAGGAATTCACAGCATTGCATTTATCACAAGAAATTCAAGCTCATGAAGGATCAATATGGACTATTAAATTTAGCTGGGATTCGCGTTTTCTTGCAAGCGCCGGTGAAGATAGGATAATTCGTGTGTGGGAAGTTCAGGAATGTGACGTTAGATCACCGGATGATTTGAATTCAGTTAGTGGCGGCGGCGCCTCATTTTCAGAGATTACGCCGTTGCCTTCAGAGAAGAGAAAAAAGGGGAGAATCCACAAAAAAAAGGGTAACTCAATTCCTGATTATGTAACAATGCCAGAAACTGTATTCGCACTTTCAGAGAAACCAATATGCATTCTCAATGGTCATCAAGACGATATCTTGGATCTTTCTTGGTCAAGATCTCAGGTCAGATTCTAGCCAATATTAGCTTTGATTCTTATTAAACTGTATTTGGTTAAAGTTGAATCAGAAAATATATTTTATGCAGTTGTTACTTTCATCTTCAATGGACAAGACAGTGAGGCTGTGGGATTTGGAGACTAGAAGCTGTTTGAAGATGTTTGCACACAATGACTACGGTGAGTTTAAGATTTATCGTGGCCTAGGCGTTGACACGAGTTATTTACACGAATTATACTTCTGATGATTATATTGTAATGCAGTAACTTGCATACAGTTCAATCCAGTAGACGACGATTACTTCATTAGTGGTTCGCTTGACGGAAAAGTTCGAGTATGGAGCATACCAGATAGGCAGGTTGTCGATTGGACTGATCTTCATGAAATGGTTACTGCAGCTTGCTACACTCCTGATGGCAAGGTACGACTCGATATCTTGGAAGACTTTGAAATCCATGCTTAAAGGATGTTCGGCTAAGCTTAAAAGTTACATTTTTTTTAATACTGATATCACTTTTTTTTCTCTTCATTGTTGAAGGGTGCTATGATTGGTTCACATAAAGGGAGCTGCAGATTGTACAGTATTAATGGTATAAATAGCTATTGAATTCCATTGTCTCTGTTCAAATTTCCAATATCTGTGTTAATCATCTACATGTTTTGCAATTTTTAGATTACAAATTGGAGAAAAAGGATCATTATGTTGTTCAGTCCAAGAAAAAGCCACAATCCAAAAAAATCACGGGTTTTCAGGTAATTTTACTTCCAGTTGCGTATTTCATAAACTTGCCAAGAACTTGTTTGCTCTCACTCATTTTTTTTTTCACTTTTTCCCATAAAATTCATTTCAACGACATATTTATATGGGATCCACCACTTTTCACGATTTTCAATTATTTTTCAACCATACATTTTCCAAATATTCCCCAAAAACTACTTACACCAAACAGACACTAAATTATTTGTTCACAGTTTTCTCCTTGGAACCCGTCTGAAGTCCTCGTTACATCTGCTGATTCACGGGTTCGCATCTTCAATGGATCACAGCTAATCCAAAAATTCAGAGGTATGCTTTTATGTTATGATCGATGAAAACTTCAAGAAGTATATCTGAATTCTCTTAAAAATAAATAAATAAATAAGTCAATTATTTGGTAACAGGATTTCGGAATACCAGCAGCCAAATTTCAGCATCGTTCAGTTCAGACGGTAAATATGTCATAAGTGCAAGTGAAGATTCTCAGGTTTATATCTGGAAGCTCGAAGAATCGAGAGGTAAAGGCAGAAGTACTAAGATAACGGTCCTAGCTCACGAGCATTTCCAATCCAAGGAAGTTTCAGTTGCAATTCCATGGAATGGCAGCACGAAAATCGAGCCACCGATTGTCGAAGTACTCTCCAAAAGGCATCATTCGAAACGCTCCATGGGTCCACTGCCATATTCCATTAGTCGATCTCCAAGCCGAGAAGACAATATGGTTATTTCTAGTAGTAGGAGGCATTTGCCTCCTCTCCCCAAGAAAAGCACTGAAGTAATCGATAGAATTACGAGCCATGCTGACGAAGATTTCGCACAATCGGCTCGTATAGACTCGGGAATTGGAACGAGTGAATCATTTGGTTTATCGTTAAGATATGGTGAATCACCTTCCATTTCAGCTTCTGGGAACTCTCATTCTTTTTCGTCGTACTCATCCTCGTCCTATTCATTGTTTGATGGCGGAAGCAATAGCCACGGAGCTCAAACTGTACAAGCAACGGCATGGGGAATGGTCATTGTAACAGCAGGTTTAGGAGGTGAAATTAGAGTCTATCAAAATTTTGGGCTGCCTCTAAAAGTCAGTCGCCAAACCAATCTCCTCAGAGACCTTACATAAAGAAGGCTTGGGCTGCATGTTTCTTGAGAACACGCATCTTTTTTACAGGAAGGAGTGTTGTGATTGTTCGGGAGAATACATTCCTTGTCATGTCAGTTTAGGATTACGTACCTCTATGTTCTGAAAGTATGTAAATTACCCTGATTTTGTACAAAATTTTGTTGTTTAGGAGCTGAGACACTGTTTGGCGATCATTTAAATTGGAGAGAGAAAATTTAAAATTGATTATTTGGATTTTCTAGGTCGAATGTGTGGTTAAAATTGAAGGAAGAAAATGTTGAAGTTAAAAAGTGATTTGAAAAATTGTATAATTTATTTAAACCATAGTTGCTAAAGAGAGGGTCAATTATATATGCATCTAGTTTTTTGTTTTCCTTTTGTGATGTCAATATCAACGTTGCTAATCACAAGTTCTTGAGATTTTTGCGAATGATAAACCGTTTATAAATGATTATTTATAAATAATGACGTGTCAACATTTTTTTATTTTATTTTTTTCAAAAAGTAAAAAAAATGAATTGTTGACTTTTCAAGAATATTATCCAATGAGGCCTTGTTCGGCGATTTGAATTAAATGGGAAAAACACAAAATTTAGAGTATGTTTGGTATTGTTTAAAATGAATTTTTTTGAAATAAATAGTGATTTTTAAAAGAAATGATGGTTGAGATTGGTTGAAAAGTAAAAAATTGTGGCTTGACTTTTGATGGATGGTTGTGATTGAATACTGTTAAAAAATGAGAAAAATTTAATGGAAACCAAACGGGGGCTTAATTTAAACAATTTCTCATACGACTTTTTAACCGTATACATTTTTTTCTTCCAATTTTTAACTTTACATTTTACTTAGAAAATACAAATAAATCAACATTATAATTTCAATTTTTTCCACATTACCGCCGAACAAGGCTATAAAATTTTTTACCGAATTTTAGTTTTTAGTTTTTTTTTTTTTCTTCCATCTTAAGACTGATTATTTGGTTTGGAATTGGACCCAAGCGTATTTTGTAGAATTAACGAAATCCCCAAAGTTTTAGAAGGATCTATACGGCGTCGTCTAATAGTTGGAAATTCGAAAAATTCAAATCCTAGCTCAGCGCCAGATCTGTACAAGCAGTAAAAGGATTCAGAGCACGAATTTTCTCTGGACATTAAAGTCGAACTCCTTGTCGACTATTTCTCTGAAAATGGCGTCGCCGTTCATCATCGACGATAGAGACCTTGACGACGCTGCATTGTGGGCAGTAATCGACTCCGTCGCCGCCGCTTCCTCTCTCTCTTCCTCCACCAAATCCGCCATTTCAAAACCCCGCAATAAACCCCTGACACCAATTCCCTTCCCTCTCCCTTCTCCCCAACCCCAAAACCAGCGCAACCACTACGAGAGTCCCAACGAAGAGGTCGTGAAGAACCACCGCCCTCAAAAAATTTCGAGGTCAAGCAACAGCTCTTGTGTTTCCGAGCTCAGTGATTCAAGTCCGTCGCCACTAGCGGTGGTGAAGCACGTGCACCACACGCCTACAACTCCGATACACTCATTTAATTTGCCAGTGACGAGTAATAATATTAATAACGGTTATTATGGTCATAGTGGATCGGAGTGCAACGCCATGAGTTATGGATATGGCGAGGAGAGAGAGATGAGGCATAGCTTGTCTGGTCAGTTTCCAACTGTTAATCTCTTTAAGGAGTACCAAAATGCAGCTATGGCGGTAGGTTATTCATGGATTTGATTAATATTTCATCCAAGAGCTTGTTTGATGTAAGAGTTTTTGGATGAATTTTGAGTTTTTGAGGGGATGTGTGGTTAAAAAATGTGAAAAGTGGTGAGTTCATAGAAATATGTGTTTGAAATTAATTTGAGAACAAGTTTGAAAATTTTAACATTACCAAATGCGCTCTAAGTTGTGTAGTTTTGAATAAAAATATTTTTTTATGCTTTTCAAGATATGTGAGATCGGTATTGTGTATACAAGTAATTCCGTAAATTTACCCATTTGAATTTATACAATCAGTGGATTTTTATGATTTTTCATTTTTTTTTTTAACCTTTTGGTCCTGTTACTCCAACTTCTAGAGGTGTTTATTTGATATTTATTTTACTCTGTGGTTCCAATGTCAAGTAAATAAGTTATGACGACTAAATGTGGAAGGATTTTGGATCAACACCTATTAGCTCCTTCTTTTTGAACACGTTGACTTTCTGCGCACTCAGACAAATGGTCAGTATGCAACGGGGGCAATGGTGACTCCCATTTGCTCTTCGATGCTCAAGTCAGGACTCATTGTGAATAAATATAATTTTGAATGTTGAAAATGTAACTGTGTATTGAGATTAACCTTTTTCTTGAAGGTAAACGTGATCTACTTATAAAAAGAATTGTTGCTTAAGATTGTGACACATGTTACCCTTTACATGTGTCAGGTACATAACTTATTAACTATTCATAAGGTAAATCATTTCCTTGGTAATAATCATTACCATCTATTATAGGGTTATTACTGTTGTCACATTTCGATGTTGTCACGTCAAGTTGTCTTTTGTTGGCAAGTCACATCTTGATATGATCCAGACCACGGATACAAGCCCGCACAAAGATCCGTTGAAGATCAAAGGAGGACCGATGACTCGATTGCAAGCAAAGAGGGCCAAGGAAGCAATGGTCAAGTTAGTTCAAGAAACAATGGCCAAAACAATGTTCGTGTCATCGAAAGAAGCAAGTTTCATGTTGGGGCCGAGCCAAAACGACGAGTGGATCAACCTCATCCAAGCCTTCGAAGAAGATTGCCAAAATTCGAGAATTACGGCCGTAATTCAAAAATCCTCACGGCCGTAATCAACCTTCTGCTTAAAACGGAATTTTGAAGAAATTGCAGTTTACGGCCGTAAAGATTACATCACGGCCGTAATGGAGTTGCTGCTTAAAAATTGAAGTTTGGACGTTTTGGACTTACGGCCGTAAGTCATATGTCACGGCCGTAAGCGTGAGTCAGAAACAAATTTACGGCCGTAAGGAAAGTAGTCACGGCCGTAAACATGTATACGCGGAATTTTAGATTATTTTTATTTCCTTATTTTTAGGTAGTTGTTTCCTTATTTAATTAGAACTCTTTAACCTAGTTTTGACCCTATATATAGGGATGTAATTTTCATTATTCAGACACAACTTTGATATATTAATTGAGAGGCAAATTGCTTTCACATTCTTATTGAATAAAATCCGAACTTGCGAGTTAATCTTGTTTGTTCAAATCTTGGGTGAGATTTATCTTCTTTGTGATCAAGAGGTCAACATATCAATTGATTGTGTTGGTTGCTTGATTCAATTAATTTGAATCAATCTCTAAATCGTGGTGCTTGGCGTTCTTGGGTCGATTCCAATAATTTGTGGGTTGCGTAGCTATAATTGCTACGTGGTTTGCATCATCTGGTATCAGAGCTTAGGCTCCAAAAATCAAGGTTATATCTTGTTTTTGTTTTCTTGAGTTTCTTATTCTTGTTCTTCGTGTTCTTCCAGCTTTGAGTCTTTAATCCAGAAAAGTGTCACAAAAAATTCAATAGTCGTTATTTCCTTCGTTTGTTATTCAAATTAAATTTCATTTGTTGCGTCTTTCTCGTAGTTGAATTTTCGAGAAATTAAAAAAAAAAAAAAAAAACGAAAATTCTCCGTTCAATTAAAATATTTGATATTTGATTTCAAGAATTATTTTCTTGAAACAATCCTAGTTTCCATAAAAAGTGTCAAGTTCTATATAAAGTCAAATTTAATTCTCTAAAGGTCTTCTTTGAGTTTTCCAACAAATTCATTACTTCTCACTTATATTCGATTTGAAGCAATCGAGTTTAAACTTGTTTGAGTTCGGATTCGTTCTTTGAAGCAATCGGGGTGAAAGCTATTGAGTGGAAAAAGGCAGAGAGGTGAGATCAATAGAGGGTAAAAGCCTAATTTGAGTGATACACGAGCGAAATACACGTGAGGCATATAATCATTAGTGTTAGGATGTCTGAACAATCTTCTACTGCAAAAAACAACGATCGAGCCAACATGACGGAAGAGATGGTACAACGTTTTGAGCGGTTGTTTGGGGATGTGTTAGGTAGGTTAGAAAGGCTTGAACAACCTCGGGAAGTGCCTAATGTCCGTAGGCAAGGTGGGCAAGGTCGTAGAGTAGAGGGGGTCGATGAGAATGAAGAAGGTAGTGATTTTGACGATGGGGCAATTGTGGATAGAGTAGTTAGGCATGGAAGAAGGGATAGAGATCTTGGTGGCGATAGAATGGATGGTAGTATGAACAACATCAAGATGACAATTCCGTCATTCAAAGGAAGGAGTGATCCGGAAGCATACTTAGAATGGGAGAAGAAGATGGAATTAATTTTTAATTGCTACACTTATTCGGAAGAGAAAAAGGTTAAAGTAGCTGTACTTGAATTCTCCGATTACGCTATTACTTGGTGGGATCAATTGGTGACTTCTAAGAGAAGGAATCGCGAGAGACCCGTTAGTACTTGGGATGAATTAAAGGCTATCATGAGAAAGAGGTTCGTTCCTAGTCATTACCATCGGGAGCTTCATCAAAAATTACAAAGTCTATACCAAGGATCAAAGAGTGTGGAGGATTATCACAAGGAGATGGAGTTGTTGATGATTAGAGCTAATGTAGAAGAGGATAGGGAGGCTACGATGGCTCGGTTTTTGAATGGGATGAATAAGGATATAGCTAATGTGGTTGAACTACAACATTACTTGGAGATGGAGGATATGTTGCACATGGCTATAAAGGTTGAGAAGCAATTGAAGAAGAAGGGGACCGCAAGGTATCAATCGGGTACTAATTCTTCTTGGAAGCCGAAGTGGGAAGGTAAAGGAGAAGGGACTGTTTCTAAAGGAAAGTTTGAAGCATCAAAAGGGAAGTTTGAGGCACCAAAAGGGAAGGAGGAACAAGCTAATAAATTCGTACCTAAAGGGGAACCTCAACCATCTAGGAGTAGAGACATTCAATGCTTCAAATGTTTGGGGAGAGGACATGTGGCGTCTCAATGTCCTAATAGGCGAGTGGTACTTTTGCGAAAGGATGGAACTATGGAGAGTGATAGTGAGGAAGAGGATTATAGCGATATGCCAGCGTTGGAGGAAATATGTGAGGATGAAGATGTGTTATTCGGGGAGCATGGCGAGTTATTAGTGGCAAGGCGAGCTCTTAGTGCCCAAATCCACACAGATGATTTGGAACAACAACGGGAGAACATATTTCATACTCGATGTCGCATTAATAACAAGGTATGTAGTATGATTATTGATGGCGGTAGTTGCACTAACGTCGCTAGTACTATACTTGTTGAAAAATTAGGATTACCTTTGTTAAAACATCCTAAACCTTATAGGCTTCAATGGTTAAATGATAGTGGAGAAATTAAGGTGAATAGGAGGGTGTTGGTGAATTTTTCTATTGGTAGCTATGTGGATGAAGTTATGTGTGATGTGGTACCTATGCATGCCGGGCACATTTTGTTGGGTAGACCTTGGCAGTATGATAGGAAGGTCACGCATGATGGGTATAAAAATAGGTATAGCTTTACCAAATGGGGAAAAACCATTACACTTGCACCATTGACACCGTCACAAGTGTATGAAGATCAAATAAAACTGAAAAATGATGAAGAAAAAAGAGTAAAGGAAAATGAGAGAAAGAGAGTTGAGGCCACGACCTCAGAAAAAGGAGAAGAAAAGAGAGTTGGAGCCACGACTCCAGAAAAAGGAGAGGCGAGAGAAGAAAAGAGTGTTGGGGTACATACCTCAGAAAAAGGAGAGGGAGCGAAGAGCGCCAGAAAAGAAAGAAAAATGAGTTTCTACGCAAAAATGAGTGAAGTCAAGAAAGCGTTTATGGAAAAACGACCAATGGTCCTTTTATTGTACAAGGATTCATTCCTTGCCTTTGATGAAACTAACAAATCCCTCCCTAGTTTGGCTATTTCTTTATTGCAGGAATTTGACGATGTATTTCCGGAGGATATACCTAGTGGGTTGCCACCCATTCGTGGTATTGAGCATCAAATTGATTTTATACCTGGAGCAGTCATTCCAAACCGTCCAGCTTATAGGAGCAATCCCGAGGAGACGAAGGAGCTTCAAAAGCAAGTTGAGGAATTAATGAGTAAGGGGTACATAAGGGAGAGCATGAGCCCATGTGCCGTACCCGTGTTACTTGTGCCGAAGAAGGACGGAACGTGGAGGATGTGTGTTGATTGTAGGGCCATCAACAACATAACGGTAAAGTATCGTCATCCTATTCCTAGGTTAGATGATATGTTGGATGAATTGCATGGCTCTAGCATATTTAGTAAAATTGACCTTAAGAGTGGTTATCATCAAATTCGAATGAAAGAAGGAGATGAGTGGAAAACTGCTTTTAAAACTAAGTATGGCTTGTATGAATGGTTAGTAATGCCTTTTGGACTTACTAATGCACCTAGCACATTTATGCGTTTAATGAATCATGTTTTACGTGCATTTATAGGTAAATTCGTTGTAGTTTACTTCGATGATATCTTGATATATAGTAAAACTTTGAATGAACATGTGGAGCATGTTAGGTGTGTGCTTGTGGTTTTAAGACAAGAGTAACTTTTTGCTAACTTTAAAAAGTGTGATTTTTGCATGGAAAAAGTTGTATTTCTTGGTTATGTGGTTAGTGCTAGAGGGATAGAAGTAGATGAAGAGAAAATCAAAGCTATTAAAGAGTGGCCAACACCTAAAAGCATAACTGAGGTTAGGAGTTTTCATGGCTTGGCTAGTTTTTATAGGCGCTTTGTTAAAAATTTTAGCACGATTGCCACACCACTCACAGAAATTGTCAAAAAAAGTGTAGGATTTAAATGGGGAGTAGAACAGGAGCATGCATTTGAAACAATCAAAAATATGTTGTGTAAAGCACCGGTTTTATCACTTCCTAACTTTGACAAGGCTTTTGAGATTGAATGTGATGCCTCAGGGCTAGGCATTGGAGCTGTTTTAATGCAGGATCAAAGGCCAATCGCCTATTTTAGTGAAAAACTAAAAGGGGCTGCACTTAATTATCCCACATATGACAAGGAGTTATACTCACTTGTGCGCGCTTTGGAAACATGGCAACATTACTTGTGGCCACGGGAGTTCGTGATACACACCGATCATGAGTCCTTGAAGCATTTGAGGGGTCAAGCTAAACTGAGTAAGAGACATGCAAGGTGGGTAGAGTTCATCGAAACATTTCCCTATGTCATCCGGTACAAACAAGGTAAGGAAAATGTGGTGGCTGACGCATTGTCTCGGAGGTATGTTCTTTTAAATTCTTTGCATTCGAAATTGCTTGGATTTGAATACATTAAGGACATGTATGCTAATGACCTGGACTTTTCTAATATTTATGAGTCTTGTGGTAAAGGGGCTGTGGATAGGTTCTTTAAACATGATGATTATTTATTTCGAGAAAATAAATTGTGTGTCCCTAGGTGTTCAATGAGGGAGTTACTTGTGAGAGAGGCCCATAGTGGAGGTTTAATGGGTCATTTTGGGGTTAAAAAGACCATTGAAATCCTAAGTGAACATTTCTATTGGCCTAAAATGAAAATTGATGTGGTTCGGGTTTGTAATAGATGCATTACTTGTAAAAAGGCTAAATCTAGGATTAAACCCCATGGATTATATATGCCTTTACCCGTCCCTAGTGAACCTTGGGTCGATATCTCTATGGATTTTGTTTTGGGATTGCCTAGGACTAAGAAGGGTCGAGATTCGATTTTTGTGGTAGTAGATCGCTTTAGTAAAATGGCACATTTCATACCATGCCACAAAACTGACGATGCTACAAACATAGCTGAGATTTTCTTTAGGGAAGTCGTGCGCTTACATGGAGTGCCTAAAAGTATTGTCTCGGATAGGGATGTTAAATTCCTTAGTCATTTTTGGAGAGTCTTGTGGAATAAATTAGGAACAAAATTGCTTTTTTCTACAACTTGTCACCCACAGACCGATGGACAGACCGAGGTAGTAAATAGGACAATGATTCAATTATTGCGCACCATAATCAATAAAAATTTGAAAAATTGGGAAGAGTGTTTGCCATTTATTGAATTTGCATATAATAGGGCTATACATTCTACTACTTCGTGTTCACCATTTGAAATTGTTTATGGTTTTAATCCGCTAACACCATTGGATTTAATTCCTTTACCTGTGAATGAACGTAGTAGTTTAGATGGCAAGAAAAAAGCTGAGATGGTTAAAGCACTCCACGACAAGGTGAGGTTGGCGATTGAAAAGAAAAATGAACATTATGCTTCGCAGGCTAACAAAGGAAGAAAGGGCATCATTTTTGAACCTGGTGATTGGGTTTGGTTACATTTGAGGAAGGAGCGGTTTCCAGAACAACGCAAGTCAAAGTTACAACCGCGAGGGGATGGTCCGTTCCAAGTGATTGAAAGGATCAACAACAATGCCTATAAATTAGACCTTCCTGGTGAGTATAATGTTTCGGCTTCATTTAATGTTTCTGATCTATCTCCGTTTGATGCAGGTACAGATTCGAGGTCGAATCCTTTCGAAGAGGGAGGGGATGATGTGATCCAGACCACGGATACAAGCCCGCACAAAGATCCGTTGAAGATCAAAGGAGGACCGATGACTCGATTGCAAGCAAAGAGGGCTAAGGAAGCAATGGTCAAGTTAGTTCAAGAAACAATGGCCAAAACAATGTTCGTGTCATCGAAAGAAGCAAGTTTCATGTTGGGGCCGAGCCAAAACGACGAGTGGATCAACCTCATCCAAGCCGTCGAAGAAGATTGCCAAAATTCGAGAATTACGGCCGTAATTCAAAAATCCTCACGGCCGTAATCAACCTTCTGCTTAAAACGGAATTTTGAAGAAATTGCAGTTTACGGCCGTAAAGATTATATCACGGCCGTAATGGAGTTGCTGCTTAAAAATTGAAGTTTGGACGTTTTGGACTTACGGCCGTAAGTCATATGTCACGGCCGTAAGCGTGAGTCAGAAACAAATTTACGGCCGTAAGGAAAGTAGTCACGGCCGTAAACATGTATACGCGGAATTTTAGGTTATTTTTATTTCCTTATTTTTAGGTAGTTGTTTCCTTATTTAATTAGAACTCTTTAACCTAGTTTTGACCCTATATATAGGGATGTAATTTTCATTATTCAGACACAACTTTGATATATTAATTGAGAGGCAAATTGCTTTCACATTCTTATTGAATAAAATCCGAACTTGCGAGTTAATCTTGTTTGTTCAAATCTTGGGTGAGATTTATCTTCTTTGTGATCAAGAGGTCAACATATCAATTGATTGTGTTGGTTGCTTGATTCAATTAATTTGAATCAATCTCTAAATCGTGGTGCTTGGCGTTCTTGGGTCGATTCCAATAATTTGTGGGTTGCGTAGCTACAATTGCTACGTGGTTTGCATCACATCTCTTTGACACACTGATCAATTTTGTCACCTTTTCGAGGTGTGGAGTCCTGTATAATCAATCCAACGTTACGTGGTGAAGGACAGTTTGAGGACTTCAGCATATGTCCAAAGTTATGAGCTTGTAAGAGAAGTCCAATTTTATGAGTCCAGATGATGACTGGACATTTGTGAGTCCCATGGGGACCTGTTTTGGATGACGTGTCAAGTCCATTTAGGCATGGTCATAACACTAGTCCCCCAAGTTTGGTAGGTTCATTTATGAGCAGATCAGAATTGAAATAGACTATAAATGGGTTTGTTGGAAGGTCCAAGATGGAGGGACCATATCTTTCTTGGAAGGTTACGAGGCTTTTAAGTGGTCTCCATATATCCGAGGTGAGTGATGCTGGGGTCGTGTAGAATTGCTTAAAAGATGGAGTCATTGTAACAGTCTCTGTTCTCCTCTGGAGTCATTGTAACAGCCTCTGTTGTCATTCTTAAGAGGAGACCTTTGGACTTATTTTCCTTTAAGGTGACTGTTACATACATTTACATGCTTCTTACGGCACATCAATGGCAAAGCAATGATGATTTGCGATTTTCAATGGATGTTTCAAAGCAACGTGCCGTTCCAAGTGCGTGTAGTGCACCCTTGTTGTTGAATCATTGCATTCTTTTCAAATTCCCGTTCATTGAACCGTTGCAACCTTTTGTGGGACAAGTCGACGGTCTAGATCAACCCTTATTTTGAGAATTAACGGTCTAGATTGGTATCAATCCTCTATAAACTATAAAGTATTCACCATTTTCCATTTCATCCTTTTTCACAACTTCATCATTCTCTTAGAGATTTTTCAATGTTTTCTTTGTTTTTTTGGTGGAGAACCTTACCACAATCATTGAAGGCTTTCTTCTAAGACCCATTTCCGGCATACAAAAGTCCTCCTCACGTTGGCTTTTGCTTGCCAAATAACTCTTCATCTTCAAGTTCAATACAATTAATCACTGTGTTTAGAATTCTTGGGGTTCTGGAAGGTGAAAATTATAAGTTTTACACTAGCTGCTCTTGGTGGAGGTGTTATTCTATTGAATATGACATATATTCCTCTTAATAGGACTACTGCATACATGTCAGGTCTTGTATTTTCAATGATCTAATATGTTTTTTATGTAGTCTTGAACTATATTGATTAGTTGATCAATGAAGCTCTTGAGATATACCAGTATCTTCTATTACGCTGGGTTTAACACCTGTGGGTTTTGTCTACTAATATTGCCAACAAATATATAATGCTCTCCAAAAGCAGTTCTTGGTCTCAGAAGCAACTTTTGGCTTTTCAAAACCTTTGCCAAATGGCCTTGAAACTTACATGTGTCGTTATTTTATAATATGCACGCACTGAGGCTGAGACTAATAGCATGATTTTTAATTCTATTATCTGGTTATAATTTTGTGTCGAATCATGTGTTTAATTTCTCGTCCCCAATACGAGCAACAAACATCATCAGTCTTGTTTTCTGAAGAAAGTTGGTTTTCTGCTACTGAATGTATGGTCACTCTATCTTGATGTTTTATGGACAGATATTAGAGAAAAGTGATTACATCATGATTTCGGGAAATCCTTTTATTAAGAAGTCAGGTGAAGCAACAAGATTGTTCTGTATGTTTTCATACAGAAATAGTTTTCCATTGTCACGTGATTAATTGATGCGTATATTAACTACAGGATGGAGAAAAATATCATTTTACTTCAATCTGTCATATGAAATTAAAGACAAGACCATTGAATTTGATGAGAACCGTAATGTTCAGCGTGCTGAATTTGTGGTTCGTGCATACATGCAGTATGTTCTTTGACTGTTGGATAGGATATTATTTTACAAGATTCTTTATCTTTAAAATTTTCCTTGCCAAGAATTCTACTCTTTGCTATGTCTTTTATAGGGGTGGTAGATTTTCTGATGGATGGGGTTCATGTGAACGACGAGAGAAGAGGTTTCTGAAACCAAACCACGATATCCCCAGCACAGCAGAAACTAGAGCCAAAAACAAGGCATGCCAAGTATGTACTCCTAATTAGCAGTCTTACTTTGCGAACCCTTTCACTGATTGATGTTCTTCATCCAACGGTTATTCTTAGTTTTTCTCAATTTCCAATGCATGGGTTATAGTTAATATGTGATATCCCATTAATGTTCGGGGTCCGGCTCCATGTTAATCTGCACCTTCCATGAGGCAGGTTAAATGTCGGGTAGAAATGCAGGTTCATTTGCATGTCTTGTGTTATTTATATTACTACATAAATTAGTAGTCCACGTGCAATAGTATATCCTTGCTTCCAAATGGTATAATTCCCCTTAATTTCCATTTTTTTCCCACTATCTTTTATTGTTAGGTGCTATCATTTCATGAATATATTCCCCATTGGACTTTATATGTGTAACCTCTAATTAATTTTTCTCTTTTGCCTTCTGCTTTGGCATTTGGAGTCTTAGAACATGTCCTAACAAAGTTCTTTTTCTCTTAACTGATCTATCTTCATAGATAACTTTAAATTACTTATTTTCCAGCAGTGTCATGTGGTAGTTGGAAAATCATTGGACCATGAGTTGTTGGTTTGAGTTTGATTTAAAACAGACTTATTCCGGGATTGTGGAACTAGGTCTTTCATTTTTGAACTTTCCGTGCTTTCTCCCCTTCAAGTGTTGTTCGAAACTTCAGTAAGTTACCAGTAAATGTCTTCTGGTTTGGCTCTTGGTTCATGAATGGCGTTGTTTAATATCAACTTGTTTTTTTCTGGTGATTCTTTATGACTTCCGAACTCAGTGAGAGCTAAAGATGATATCATAACAAGATTTTATACCTATTTTTCATCCCAGCTTTGATGTGGCCTTAGTATGCTGTGATCACATACAGTTAGTTAAAATTGAAATGAGGTTACAGCTCCCTGTATTTGACATCTATGATTTCCTTGAGTTTGCTTGAAGCTGAAAATACTCAGTTTAGAACGAGGATTAAGCAGTTGAATTTTTGTAAAACTATAATATAGCCCTGTTTGATTTTGGTTAAAATTTGAATTTGATCTCAAGTCAAATTTAACAATTAATTTTAACCATACATTTTATGGAACTCATAACTTTTCAACTATATATCTCATCAACTTTTATCAAAATCTACTTAAAATCTGATTTTAATCTATACCGAACAGGGGCTATATTATATTGAGATTGCTTCTTGTGTATGTACCATGGTGTTAAATAGTATCTCACCATAGAAGTCAAGATGTCTGACAATCAATTTAAAAAGTTTTGATGTTGAACACAATATCAAATGTTTCCATATGTGGAGCCTGTGGCATCTGGTTTCCACGGGTTGGTGACACCTTGAGCTTCTCCTGGAAATTACACAACCAACTAGTATAAGGTGAAATTTATCAGATGTTGGAGATTGAAATAACACTCTTAACAGTACAGTTGAAGTGTCCATGCCTGTCCAAATATACAAGCAGCGAAACTGAACTTCTTTTCTGAAGAATGAAGATAATGCAAAACTAATACATAGACAGATTTGAAGAAGAAATAATATACATGGGGACTAGGGACAATTCTCCTTAGTTGATAATTGTGTCCATGACGAAAGTGGTCCAAAATGTGGTTCTTGGCTCAGAATCCTCAATGTTTTTGCTCTTCAGGTTATGTTCATGCAAATTTTGTCATTGATTTTTAATGTTTGCATTTATGCTCTTTTTTTTTTTTTTTTTTTTTTTTAAAAAAAAAAAAAGAAGTAACAGAATAAGCTACAAACTATCATTCTCTAACCAAATCTACTGAGTCATGTGGTGGTACTCTGAAATGTGATCATTGTTAATTTTGCAGGACCTGCTCGGAATTGGAGAGTATCGGCCTGGTGCAAGTAATGCTCACACGTAAGCTATGGTTCAGCCTACTTCGTTTCTGGCGACCTCACCTGCTAGTCTTGAAGATGATTCATACCAAATCACTCTTGACACCAGGAGAGACAAAAACAGAGACAGAGATCATTATTGATATATAGTAACTCCTTCCATTGAATCTTCTATTTCTTTTAGTCAATAGTTGAACTACCCCCAAATACTTGTTAATGGTTTCAAAAAATCCTATTACATTTTGTATACTCCGAAACAGTTGTTGTAATTGTAATTGATTGTATCAAATATTTCATATGCTATAGATGAAAAGAGTAATTGAATTTCGAAGTCTTGTCTGGTAAATAGTACATTGACAAGGGAACAATGTCACAGCATCTCTTCATGTGGCAGATTACATTACACCAGTTCTTTTTGGTTCTTCCCATGTCTCTTTGTACCTGAATTCATTTGAGTCCAATAACACCTTTGAACCTTTAAGCCTGTGTTTGGTAATGCAATCATTGCCGATTATAAACCAATTTATAATCTACAAATTTTCTACTCACTTTTAAAATACACAAATTTTGTCTTTATTTTTTAATCACATATTTTACTTAGAGAATACAAATAAACCAAATTTATAATACATGGTATAACTGTCAAAATTTATCATTATATGTTCTAAAGCCTTTGGTGAGTTCTAGAGCATCCTTAAAATATGTTAGCACAAATGTGGAGATGTGACAGAAAAAACAATATATTATATACAAAAATATTTTAAATAAAATATTCTTCCATAAAAACGAAAATTATCTTTGTTTCTTAGATACACTTTTTCTTCGAATAATCAATGTTAATTATAATAAAATGTATAGGTCTAAATTAATCATTCATTGGGGGTGCTTAATTAATTTTACAGCAATTGAACCGGAGTTCAGTATATTTAGCCTACCTTTCGACAACTGTAACGATGCCAATTTATAATTTTCACATTTTTCGAAACTACTTTTTAACCACACATTTAACTTAACTTAGAAAATACAAAATAAATAAATGGCATCTTTGAGCCGGCGAGCAGAGCTTTAGCAAGGTGAAATTGACAATACTGATCTGTTCTCTGAATAAAATACTTAAGAACAAGCACAGGGCAACTGAATTTAGAGGGATGGGGTACGTCCTGCCATGTGTTTTTCATATATATAATAATACGAAAAGTTTGACCTTTCACAGTTAACTAGAAATTGAGAACATAAAATAGAGAAAAAGTGCCCTTATATTCAAGATAATGACAACATAAAACCCCTTTTTGGACTAGAGAATTGCTCTTCAATACGAGGACAGTCTCCACTCATTCCAAGCCCCAAGTCTTATCAAACTCCTCATTGATTTCGGCACCAACCTTTCCTGAACCGCGGCCTATTCTCCCGAATGAACCCAAGGATGACAGACTCTTGAAGCTGCTGCTGCCTTCACCAAGATTAAATGATTTTCTTGTTCTTCTGGGCATTGTTGAACTGAACTCCAACTCTATGTCACAATCAGTTTTGTTCTTGGCAACAACTAACCGAGTAATTTCAGTACGACAGAAGGGGCATGTTGGATTTTTTGCAGGATTAGTGGCAGAATTGGGTTTGTTGTGACAGCACAAAGCCAGAGTGCAATGAGCACACATTTCATGACTACATTCTTGAACCTCAATTGTGCACTCCTGCTCGAAGCAAATGCAACATAGCTTAGCATCGTTGACCTGCATGACAAGAATAATCCCATTTTATTCCTCGACTATAAAGGGTGAAGTCCAGATTTGCTCTAGAGTAATCATTTCACGATCAAGCTACACTACCATCTACTGAAATCGACAGTACAATAGACAAGATGTTATCTTCTTTTTCTTTTTTGGCCTCTGCTTGATAAAAGTTTTTTTGTTTATAAACAAAGAATGTTGTGTTTTCGAGTTAAAATATGTTGTTGAAAAGTAATTTGGGGAAATATGTTTGGTAAAAAAATGATTTGGGGAAATATGTTATTTAAAAACAGTTTATCAAACAGAGGCTTAATAGTGTCCAGTATTATCCAATCCAATATACCTGTTCTCAAAGCACATCTACAAATACCGAAGACAGTTGTGCATGTAATTACTTTTCCATTTATCTTCTTAAACGAAGTATTCACTGAAAACAAGCAGCAAATGGAGATATTGCACATGGAACGTTGTCTCACTGTCGCTTCTCGTCCCCTAATATGATTGTATGTATTTTCAAATGAATCTCAAGCAGTATGTATCATACATAAGCATTTGTGCCACGTCTTTAAATTAGGAATATGTCAAAACAATATAAGATTTATCACAGAAGGAGCATTCTTTTGACCCTTTTTATAATAAATCTGCAAGGATGACAAGAGGAATCCAATTCAAATTACTCCCTCTTTATGACTGTTGTAAAATTTAGACATCACATATTTTTGTATCTTAGGTAAGTAGGTTTTAAGACTACAAGATAAAGGATGTTCTACTTCGTCTTGACCAGAAAAGAAGTTTTAATTATAGCCATTCTTGATAATCTAAATCAAGAATCTACAGAGATCAATTCTTAAGCCTTCATTCTGTTATGCGAAATGGAATTCAAAATACTTTTGGCAGGGTTTTTGTACCTCAAAATCATCATCATCAGTGCCACCAGAACTAGAAGGTTGTGGAGTTGAGTAAGATTTCTCCATCAAGATAGGTTTTTCTCTCTTTTTATTGGCTTCAATTAGGGCTTTTTCTAATAAACCTTTTGCCTCAGGATCCAGCTCGCTGATAAATTTCAAGGACGATGGCCAAGTCAAAGGCTCAGGAGCTAGAGGATTTAACAACGCAGCACATACGTCATTTTTGTGCTTCATAGCAACCATGTAAGGGATTCTCCTGCAGAGATACCACACCATATCAATGAGTTATTTTAATATTACCCGTGAAGATGAGAAAATAACTCTGTCAACTAAAATTTAATGCAATATCAGCATGGTAAAGAACGTGTTTTTCCCTCAAGGTTCAGGGATGCAGCAATGACATGTAAAAAATGATGTTTGGTTCAATTGGTGGTATTATGGTTGAACATTGTTCCGTATGATAGCAAAAACAACGTTAAAGTAAGCATCTCAAAGTTGGGGTATCAATACTCCGTATGCGTTTTCACCTAAAACATTTGAACTTTAAAATGGATTGGTTTATTGATCACAAAAGAATTCTATTGGGGCATGAAATCATCCCGTGAAGCTATCCAGCTGTCCAAAATTTTCAATTAACTCGACTAGAGGTGAGAATTATCAACATTTGATTTTGACTGAAAACCAGTAAAACAGCACATGCAATAATTGAAGTAACTTTAATGGAGATGCATGTGCTTCGGAGAAAATTTCTTGACTCACCCATAGGAATCTCTTTGAAGACGATCAGCACCCCAAGCAAGCAATTCTCGGACACAGTCCAAAGAACCACCCCGTGCAGCCAAATGAAGAGGTGTACTCCCTGGGTAGCTGCAAAAGTTATCTATCATTATAACTGATAAATGCAAAAAATGCTGAAAGAACTAGATCCAATTTATACCTATATCCACCAGTAGAGGCACTCACAAGAGCCCCACTGCTCAACAGAACGCGAACACTATCCCGTCGTTTTTGACGAGCTGCCAAGTGCAGTGCGGTTGCACCTCTTCCATCCCTTATGTTAACAAATCTCGAAAATCCCCTGACCTCCCATTTGAGAACAGGAATTAGCACATCATTTTAATAGAAATGCACTGGGTCATAAATATAAATAAGACAACATAGGGAAGAAATGGTCACCAAGATTGAGCAACAGGAGTAGAATGAGCAGCAGAAAGAATCAATTGTAGGCAATCTGAATGACCATAGTAAGCTGCATAATGCAAACAGGTTCTTCCATGTAATGTATCAAACAACAAAATCTGAAAAATTCCCAAGAAGAATGCATAATAAATGAATAACTCAAGTCAATAAATGATGAAAAGAGAAAAATAGAATCATTGAAGCAAAATGCAATAATCATACATTTGCTCCAGCTTGAATCAGCCTACCCACGCAGGAAATATTGCCATGCATAGCAGCTAACATCAATGGAGTCTGACCCATCAGAATTAAAGAAAAACAATTCAATTAGTATTTAAAACAGATTAAGTGTGAGAAAATAAAAAGGCTTCTCAACTCCAAATTACATAAAAATAACATAGTGAGCTTGCCTTGAACAAGAATCAAACAACACACACCTGTTTGTGGCGATTCAAGATATCTGGATTACTACACCGATCCAAAAGCACAGAAAGAACCTATCAATATACAGAACGAAGAAGATTTGATCCAACTGTAGAGACACGATTAAGACAAGAAAATCACTAATCAAAGAAGATTACAGAAAACCCACCTCGATCTGCCCATTTGCAGCAGCTACATGAAGTGCAGAAAGCTTCCCATGAACGGTTTTCACTGACAACAAATTTGGGTTCTCATCGGCCATTACTTCAACTGTTTCAATCTCTCCAGTTTGGACTGCGACGAAAAGATCATTTTCGTGGAATTGTCCGCAACTCAGCCCCTGCCCCATTTCCTTGGCATTAATAAAACTGTCTAAGCTTTCCGTTCACGCGCCACCCTCCACGGCTGAGTAGGTAGATGTTAGTGGATAAGTGGCGCGGTAGTGGTAGTGGAAAGGGGGACAAGGGTATATGTAAAAGTATTGTCGTGGACCGTGGTACTGGTCTTGGACTTTGGACTTGCCCGCCGGAATTCTGGGCAGCTGACCTGTTGCGTTTAGTAGATTTCGGGCAACTGTCGGAACTTTATTTTTGCGTAAATGCTCCGTTTGGAAAATCGTTGAATGATTGTGTACACTTGTTTGTTTGAAATTATTATTAAGGAAAAATTATGGTTTGAAATAGTATTTTTAAGAGGATGTGTGTTAAAAAATGTTTGAAAAGTAAAAAATGATAGATTTAACTAAAATAGATGATTGAGATTGAAACTGAATGTTGAATAAATTTGATTTACAAAAAATTGGGACCAAACGGGGGATGTTGTTTAGAAAGAGTTTATATGATTTTAAATAGTGATTTCTAGAAAAATGTATAATTAAAAAATAAAAATCATTTTAAGGTTTTTTTACCAGTATTTTACTAATAAATGTATGATTAAAAAAAGAGAAAATCGTGATTTTGAAATAATAAAAATTAAACAAAGGCTAAATATTATTTATAAATACTAATATACATTTTATTGGTCAATTTATTTGAAAAGTAAAAAATGATGAATAAAAATCTTTGACCAACAAAGATTTTGACATTTCAATAAAATTATTTAATGAGATATTGTCTTATTATCGTTTATAAACAAAATTTACCAAACAAAGAATCGTTTATAAACAAAAATTTACCAAACATATGATGAGATTCCACAATAAGATATGGATTCAAATTCAATGGCAAATATTACAAAATATTGTTGGATCACAAAACAATAAATAAATAACGATTAGTTAAGATCTCTATGAATTAAAATTATACCATGATTATAACAATAATTACAATTTTCAAATAAATAATAATCCATTAATTGTGACCATAATCTACTGTTCGCTATCGCAAGTGCATGAATTGTGCAAGTAATATAATGGATGTGAGTCCGAATATCGTTCTCATAGAGATTGTGCAAATTGTATTTTAGATTACGAATCTTTAATCGGAACAAGAAAAATTTTGAATTTGGGAATTTTGATTTTTAAACTAAATTAAAGATTAAACTAAATAAAACAATGAAATTGATTTAGCTAAACGTATGAAATAAACATGTTAGAATTGTGAATCCACTTTGTTCAATCATCCATATTTTGAATTAAATATTTAACGACAATTTATGGGAAATTGAAAGTCCATGTTCCTTATGTTTTTAAAACTCTCTTTCAAACGGTGAATTAAAACATTTTTTCTACAAGGAATTTGACTATATTTCTATAACAAATCCAAACCTATAGAAAAGCATTATCAATTTATGAACATTTTTTGGGATTACACAAAGTATAGGAGTATATTTCTATCCCCTATCGAACCTTGTGGCAATTAACTCAAGTCCAATAATTTACTACTCTTTCGAACATAGAAAATTATCACAAATATCAAATAATTATGCGTCCACAATTATAGATGAAAATAAATACACAATCAATTGCTCAAATCCATAAAAGGCTTAAATTAAATATTAAATCAAAACATGGAATCCGGTAAACAAAGTATCATCACAATCCATACAATTAAAAGCTTAGCTTAGCCTAACCTAGATACATGATAGAAAATAAATAGTAAGAAAAGTAAATAGATGTTACCCCGTTCATCTTCTTGGAATTATATCTTCAATCTTGATTTTGGCGTTGCTTGGATTCATCAACAATTGGGCAGCGTTTTGGCATGAATTGAGCAAGTTGGGAACCCCCAAAAACGTGCATAAGGTCTGGTATTTATAGATTAGGTCGAAGTATAGGTTACTTGAAAAGAAGAATGCTGAAAATCACGTCCAAATTGGCTCCAAAAAGAGTTCCAACCGAACAAGGAAATTTACCTTTGCGGAAAATTTTTTTCTCACTGCACAGCATTTAGTATTTTGATTATATCTTTCTATTCCCTTATCCGATCGAGGTGATTCAAGTTCCTTTAGAAAGATAACTTAAATTGATACAATTATTCCGGAAATAGGATTTTCCCAATTCGAATGTTTACTATCCCAAAATTAGGTTTCAAATTATGACTAAAAATCTGCCCGAAAATCTTGTATGATTGGAATGAATTTATGGTATATCATATTCATTCCTTTTTGACTTCTAATTGCATCCAATTTACTCCTAGAAATCTTCAAGTATCGTATCATGCTCCGAATCAATCATTGAGTATTTACAATTTGGTCCTTCTTCTTTTGATTTGTATACTTTAGTCCTTGAACTTCTAATTTCTCTCAATTTGGTTCTTTTTTACTTTTCTTCCAATTGATCCTTTGATTTACTTCATCAACTATTGATTTTCACACTTTAGCTCTTTTATCATCCAAATGACTTGTTTTTGCTTCATTTCCTTTGTTTTCTCGACTTTGAAATTATTTCTAAAATATAAACAAATAATAACAAAATAAATAGCATATATTCTTAAACAAACATATAAAATTCTACTTTTAGGATAGAAATAAGTTTATAAAATACACTTATCATATACATTTATTTATTACATATCATTAAAGAGTGGATTGTTGAAAATCTTCGAATTTTTCGTTTTAACCTCATATTCTTTTTTTTCTTTCAATAATGCCCTTAATTTATTTATTGAAACTTATTATACATTTATTTTAATTTTTTTTTTTCATAATTTATTCACGTTGACTAAATTGAAATTTGTTATTAATTAATATTAATTTACCGTCATTACTTTGTAATTTACATTTAGAATATTGTTCAATCAAAATTAATTTCCTGTGATAACTACAATGAACAATTCAAATGGCGCATTTATGGTTTAATATTTTTTTTCTATTTTCAATTAAATAATTATTTTATAATCATCTGTTGGACAATATTATTTCGTTTATAAACACACTCTTTAAACTATTCAAAGAACATGTATATGCATTTTTCTATTTTTAATTAATTCAAACAATTAAGTTCGAGTGACAGATGTCCACAATCTACGATCATCTACACTACAATCTACATCTACAATATTTTAAAGTGCGGATGAGTGAAAATATATGAATTTCCCATTTTATCCTCACATTTTTTTCTTTTTTTTCAATAATGCCCTTAGTTCATTTATTAAAACTTATTTTATATTTATTTTAATTCTTATTTCAAAAAATCAATCTATTCACATTACCAAATCAAAATTGGTTATTAATTAATATTAATTTAACGTCTTTACTTTTTAATTGATTTTTATAATATTGATCATCAAATTTCATTTCCAATAATTCAAAGAGTGTGTTTATGTGTTTAAGAGATCTTTTTTTTTTTTTTTTCAATTCATATAATTACCTTTTAGCCATCTGTTTGAAATAATATTTTGTTTATAAACACACTCTATGAACAATTTAAGGAACATGTTTATGCTTTTAAATAATTTTTTATTTTTAATTCAAACAATTATGTTTTAGTTACCAATAAAAATATAGATTTTTTTTTTTTAATTTTCAAAGTAGGGTGAGTGTGAAACTTTTTATTTTTAAACTTACTGAAATTCTTATCAAAATCATTAATTAGTTTATATAAAAAAGAAAAATAAGTTTTTTAATTATTTTCTGATTAAGAATAAAAATAAATAATTTCAAAACTCTTTGGGAAAGAAAAAAAATCAAAACTGAAATCTTAGTTTAAATTTACATAGTCGCTATCTGTTTATGATTAAAATAAGATTTTTAATAGATTTTGGTAGTAATTAATAAAATGTGGCTGAATAGTTGTGGAACCGAAGAAATGTGATTAAAATTAATTGTTGACTTTGACTTGAATTAAAATATTATTTTAATTTCCCCCAAACAAGAGATATAATATTAATTTTTCTATTATAAAAATATGCTCACAAATTAATTTAATTTATCTATGCATAGTTTTTCCACATTTTTCGCGATATCATAAATATTTTATAAATCAATTATTTATTTGCCTAATATTTATGATATCAAATTACTTCTTATCACGTGTGATTTATTTAGTGAGATGATATTTTAAATAATTGTCCAATATGTACTTTAAGAAGTTGATGAAAATTTTAAATAAAACTTTAATATATTAAGAATTGAAGTCACCGCGTATAATTTTCCTCTAATAATATCAATTACGTCAACTACCTTGATAAACAGTATTAGTAATTACAAAACTTTACTTTAACATAAGATAAAGCACATGCTTACTAATAGTTGTTTTAAAATTACTAATATTAAATTTTTGTATTATAAAAATTATCGAATATGAATTAAACAAAAAATTAACAATGAGGGGGAATGAGTTCACTTACATAGCAAGGTCCGAATGATTTAAAAATCAATAAAAAAAACAAAGTCATTGATGATTGGCATAATTTCTCGAGCTCTTTCTAAAAAGGCTGGATATAAAAATGTCCAATGTCGATCCTGTCATGGTCTATGGATCGGCCATATTGTCCGACCTGCCTTAAGTATGTCCCACATCAGCCCTATTGGTCGAGAACTCATGTCCGAGCTTAACCTCGAGTATAGCGTCGGGTAAGCCCGACCTATCTAGCCATTTGACGATTAAACAGGGACCTTGAGGTAGGCCAATCTCAGCCTTACCAGTCGACAGGTTCATCATTGCTCTATTGCTACTTCCTCTGTATATTTTTTACCTACCTTTTGCTTCTTGTGGAGTGTGGTGTCGGGAGCAGTGGCTGTACAGACTATTAACAAATCCTCATATTCCAGTGTATCGTTGTTGTGATGAGGAAGAAATCTGTCTTTTCCTAGAAAATTCCTTAACAATCATCTTGTAGATCTATTATTAGTCAAAAATAATTTTGCATTCTATATTGTTTTCAAAGCTTTCTCTATAATATTATTGTTTTAATATTTTTTTCTTTTTTTCAGAAACCCAAATCTATGTTCAACGACTCAAAATATAACAGGTATTGAAGAAGAGAGTAGTGACAATCCTTTTTACTTTTTTCAAAAAATAATTTACGATATTTTATTTTCAATTGGTTTGTAATATTAATAACTAATAAGCATTACCACCGCACCAGAAATTTTGAATTATAAAACGTGATAAATAGAAGGTGGAGTGGAGGGGTCTAAACAGTACACATTTTTTCAAAGGAATAATCCTTTAATTGAATATTTTATTATTGTGTATATCTAAATAATAATTATATATAGCAGAAATGAAAAATGTTGAACATCGAGAAATGGAAAAAAAAAAGGATATAGAAAATAAAAATGAATAAATAGATTTTGAAAAATGGGAAAAAAATGAAACAAATTCTAAAAAATGAAAAAGGAAAAAAAAATAATAATAATTGGTTTTCCAGTGTAATTAAGCGGCGGGAAATAGAAGCCATGTAAACACAATAAATATTGAAAACTGTAAGTAGACGTCAACGATTTTGAAAATGATAAATAAATATTGAAGGTTCAACTATTTTTGAAGTGGGTTTTGAAGTTGATTATTGGGTGGGGGATATGAGCAGTGTGAACATGATAAATATTGAAGTCTCCAAAATTGGGAAAATAAATAAATAAATAAAATTTGCACATAGCACAAGTGTTTTGGATGGAAACTGTGTTGTTGACTACCATTGACTCAGCTACTTTAATATATTACTAGTTTCACACCCGTGCGTTGCACGAAATCTTTGATAGTGATAATATTTTATTATAGGAAAACGTAGAATCACAATATATAATAAAAAATATTATGAATACAAGAACTTATAAATTTTTTTATTTCTAAATAGAAGTTAATACAAATTTTGACACACTTATTTAAATACGACATTTGTAGCTAAATTGATTGATTTACCTTCCTCGTCACATATGTAATTCTAGATATTGTTACATATAGTTGACCATTACTAAATACTGATCTTCCCAAGAAAATCCCAACGTGTGATAGTTTTCATTGACTCTTATTGATCGTCATGACGTAAGATACTATTAAAGGGAACTATCTTCTTTGAAATTTTAAAAAGCAACCTTGGATCTAAAGGAGTTAACGACATTTTTGGAATAAAAACATTTTGCCCTGCATTACTCCCCGATAGAATTGAGGCCTCCAAAACATGGTGTCCAAGCCTAGAAATAATTAACCTAGTTCTGTTGCACAATCTCGAAGCATGATCAATATTTCTCAACAACATTATTGGAGTATCGACTCTCAGCTTCAACTCGTGGTTATACACACCAAAACATTTTACTCCATTTAAGAACTATGTGGAATGTACGTCTCCAAACAAACCTCTCATGCTGTCCAATTTACAAAATGTATTTGAACTAATATATATATTTTATTCAGCATGATTTAGTAGAAATCGTGTATCTATTTATGTTTTCAACATTGTTCAATATTGGAGCAAGAATGGCCCTTCGTAGAGGGGTATGTGCTTTCAACTATTGCTTTATATTACACATTGAGTCTTCATTAGGATTCAAAGTTGCAAACCTGGTCTCGTTATTTCAACAAAAGACTTTAAATTGTAAATTGCTTTAGGGAAAAAACAGTCAGCTGTTGGCCAGACGTAAGTCTTGTAAAAAAAAAAAATAATAAATAAATAAATAAAAATAGAATCTGAACTTATGGCTTGTTATTGGGTAATTTCCTCGGTTTTTAACAAATGTGACGTGCCGAATGCAGTAAATTTCATGTTCGCTCAATAGATGGTTGTAAGTATTAATGAGGTGACCCTTTACTGTAGCTTAAAACATGTTACTCTGAATACAAATTATATTGGTAAATAATGCACGTAGATTATAAAACAATGTTGTCAACACAAACTGAAATACAATTAGAAATTTAAAAAACGTGCGTTAAAATTAGGACCATAACATATCTTTTTCTATGAAAATCATTTCCATGCATTTATTATTTTTTCCGTGCTTGGGTACAAACCATTTTCTAGCCCAATGGAGTTTTAACTTCAAGTCTGCACGATATTTGTTAAGATCTTTTAAGAATACAAATGTTGAATGTATAGAAGCAGAATATGAAATGTTGCAGGTAAGATGACTTTCAATATTTGCGAATATTTAAAGAGAAAACGGAGTACTTTGACCGTTACCATTCTCAATTATTGACTCTTAAACTTCTAATACCAACAATTAAGAATCCAAGATAATCATGTAGTCTAATTAACAACTACTAATGTGGAATAGGTTTCAAACAAAGAATAAGTACATATAAAAAACTAAATAATAACTATACGGTATTAGTAACTATCGAAATTTGTAATAATTTCTAATTGTATTATAATTAAAAAAAAAGTTTTTTAGTTAGTAATTTTTCATAATATAAGACGTGCTTTCTTTATTAGAAATTATAAACATTTTTTTTTTGTGTTAATACTTTTTATAGTATAAGACATGTTAATGCTATTACTTATTATATCTAATAACAATATTATTTTCAATATATAAAACGTAAGTTGATAACAATTATTGAATACTGAGATATTTAAAACAATTGTTAATCTTATAGGTAATTATACAAACAAAATAATTACTTTAAGAAGCTATCTTTATACCATGCTTAGGACAGTTCAAAATGATTTAAGACGTATCATGTTCATCCTAATGCAATTAGTTATCATTAATAATGGTAACATTAAAGATGCTTTACTTGAACCTTATTTTGTGATTATAATAGTATTATTATGAACAAAATGCTTGTCTTATTTCAATCTTCTTCACAATGACATGCTTTTGTGAGATTTTTTTTTTTTTTTAAATAAGAAATTACAATTGATCAAATTACTATTATTAGAAACATTAGACATTTTATAGCGTGAATTTTATTATTAGTAGTAATAATATATGTCATGCTTTAGTGAGAATTTTGTTATAAAATCAGAAATTATATGATTTATCAAATTATTATTATTAGTAACACCAGACATACTTTTTTGAGACTTTAATATATAAAATAAGAAATTATGTTTGATCAAATAAAGCAATAATCATAATAAATAATGCAAAGTTTTCTAAAGAACCAAAATTGAAAAGAAACAATAATAGGAATTAGAAACCATCAAAGTTTGAAAATTTAAAAGATCAATCTTTTTCAATACAATTGTCAATTTTTTTGTTGGCTTATTTAGCCGTTGTCACTCTCAATAGTACAATTAAATAAATGAGAATTCCTAGAATTTAACGAATTTGTTATACAGATATAAAAATGAATTTTTATTTTGCAATGACCTAGATGTGTGTATAAAGATTTAAAAAAATAAATATTATAGATAAAATCGTTCAGTTTTTAATAACTTATTTTTATTTGATATTTCTTTGATTAAATTTGCACGATTAAACATCTTTGTATAATTGATTTATTTTAATTTTTTTATATTATTATCATTCATTTAATATAGATTAAGAAAAAAATGTCATGCAAATTAATTGAAATCATTTTTTAACCTATTAATCACTATTTTCATGGGACACGAAGAGGCAAATAAAGAGTTAGGAAATCAATGTATAAACATTAATATGTTATTGTTATTGTACATTTTATTATGAAATGAATTTAATAAATTCACAAAAAAAAAATCAATAATATAATATATATTAATTGTAGAGTATGCACAATTAATTAGTGAGTTTGGGCGGGAAAACCTGAATTGGGACCCGCTCCAACTCAAGAACTTTAATATATAACTAGTTGATTACCCGTGCGATGCACGGAATATATAATTTTTAAATCATAAGTTTGAAAATATCTTGATTCAATCATATCAAATAAAAAACATAATTTAAAATAATTTCAATAAAAAATGTTATTCAATTTTAAACTTTAAAAAAACAAAAATATTCAAAATAAAAAATGATACCTGTACACTAAGTATACCACGCCATTCAAAATTTGACACTCGTTTAAATTTTTTATATAATTTTTTTTTTACTTTTAATTATGTTTTTTTCTGAAAATTTGCCCACCTCATCACTTATTTTCCTTTAATATGTTATAATTTTTTATTAACTATATTTTTTTAATGTGTTGCTTACATATATTTTATTTGAAATCCAATATATTAATTAATATATTTTATTTTTCCTTATTTTTTAAACTTGTCAATTTTTGTCAAAATTGTGAAATGAAAAAGCCTCCGTTTAGTAATTTTTAGTTTATAAACTTGTTTATTTATGATTTTGAGGTAAAAAGTAGTTGCTAAAAATTGGAGAAAGAAAATACGTATGGTTAAAAAGTTGATAGAAAATAATTAATTATTTTTTTAACATGCGTATTGAAGAGCCTACTCATTTATTGATATAATAGAAAGTAAAATTTTAATAATTCTATTTATTTATTTTCAAAATATATTAATTCAATTTTTTTCATTTCTAACTTAACAAATTTATATATATCATATATTTATTTATTTTAAAATATACTAATCCAAGTTATTCATTTTCAATGTAACACATTTACATAGAAATGATATGACATTTATTTATATTCAAATATATTAATCCAATTTTTTCATTTCCTACATAACACATGTTATTGAATTTGAATTTTTTTTAAAAAAATTAATAAAAATAGAAAATTCTGCATGTACACTCAGTGTACCGCGCCATTCAAAATTTGGCGCTTAATTAATTTTTTATATAAAATTTCTTTTAACTTTTATTTACGTTTTTTCTCAAAAAATTTGCCTACCTTATCACCTATTTTCTTTTAATATGTTATAATTTTTAATTAACTTTATTATTTTTCCTTATTTTTTAAACATACCAATTTTTGTCAAAATGATTAAATTTTTTATCAATTTATCATTGGTGGTAAAAGGTTGAGAGCAAATAATTAATTATTTTTGTAATATGGTTATTGAAGAACCTACTCATTTATTGACATATTATGAAGTAAAATTTCAATAATTTTATTTATTTATTTTTAAAATATATTGATTTAAAATTTTCATTTCAAACTTAAATAAATTTATATATCATGTATTTATTTATTTACATATATATATTAATCCAATATTTTCATTTTCAATGGAACACATTTACATAGATATGATATTTATTTATGTTCAAATATATTAATACAATTTTTTTATTTCCTATGTAACACATTTAAATAGACATCACATTTATTTATGTTCAAATATATTAATCCAATTTTTTCATTTTCTACATAACACATTTATATAGATATCATTATTTATGTTCAAATATATTAATCTAATTTTTTCAAATTTTCATTGTTACACATTTTCACATAGTACATTTATTACAATTTTTACTAAATATGTAATAAATAATAATTTTTCCTACAAAAATCTTTGAATAATTCTAGAGGGACGTTTTTAATTGACATTGTGACATGCCAAAAATATATTGAATGGTATAAATAACTACCCCACTACTTAGTTTTTCATCACCCAATGTATGTGCATCATGTCACAATGTTACTTAAAAATGTCAATTAAAAATTTCTTTCTAGAAGTACACAAAATCTTTATCTTTTATTTATTTATTTTTATATATAAATATAGAAGTGAGGAGAGAGAGTCATTAAATGCAATTTTTCCTCCAAAATGACTCTCTCTCCTCACTTCTACTTTTATATATATAAAGATAAAGATAAAGATATAGATATAGACTATTCAGTGACGGCTGCTGAACAATAGAATTCCTCGCTCAATTATTCAATTATCGTTGACCAATAGAATTCCTCGCTCAATTAACAAATAATCCGAATTGTGCATGCTGACTTATTAGTACATACATCATTATTAATTATCTAATTTTTCACACTAAAAGAATTTATTTGATTTTAACAGCACAGCTCCCATTGTCCATGCACCACCATGGTAATATAAATGGTTACTTTTGCAATGTTGGCCAACTTTTAAAATGCCACACTTCCCTAATAAGATAGTCATTCTTTCATCCATTTGTTTTCTTGTTGTCGATAATCAGATTTGTATTTTTATTTATCCATTTAATGGAAGCAACTTTGTTCCATTTTATGTTTTTCTTTCCTTTGTATTTTCTGTAATGGTACCGACCTTTGTACTGTTGAAGGATATCATGAAGAACCACGCAGATTGGCATCTGAAGGTACGTTGTGCTCGAAAGTGGATGATCCCAGAATTCGACGGAACACCGAATTGTAAGGATTTTAATTAATCGTGTGGGCTTATATGTGAATTATTGTGTATTGAATGAAAAACTATCAAAATTGGTTAAGCCCATTTAAAGTAATCTAATAAGGATTTGGTATATTGGGCTTTAATGCATTTAATTAATGTATGAGCTTTTATGTGTAGATACCAGGTCATTACCTAATTCATGATGGGCCGGATTAGTTTAACTGGAAATTCAGTATATAAAGTCGGTTATAGTCCCTGAATCCTACGTGTTGTTCATTCCTTTTGACATCTCATCATCAGAAAGAAAATAAGGACCACGTATTGATTTGGAAGATCCAACCAACCGAATCGTTCATCGTGAATCACGTTTGATTAAGGTACGCTTCCGCTTCAGTTATTTCATTCTTAATAATTCAGTATGATGATTTTGGATCATGGATAAATTTATTATCTGTTGATAAATTTTCTAACAAGTGATATCAGAGTTAACATCGTGTTGAATTATCAGATCTATTTCAAACACATATATATGAAACCAAACTGCCGACATATATATCTATTTGTATATGTATGAATTTCAGTTGAATTTTGTATATATAAAATCTGTTAAAGTTGGGTTTTGTATCTGATTTTCGTGGGTATATATATATATATATATTCATTCCTGTATGTACATAGCTTTCGAAATTAAGGCAAAAATCTTCTGTTGAAATCGAATATGGTTATGTGATGAGCATGGTTTTTTTTTGAATCTGTTGAATATGGATTCAGTTGGGTTTGAGTTTGGTGCTGTGTATGTATTTAGATTTGGGTTTTTTGCGTATGGAGGATGAATTCGGTTTGGGTATATTGACTGAATATCGTTTTCTTTTTCTTTTTTTTTTTTGAATCTGGTTTTGGGTTGTTGAACTTGCAATACGTGAATTTCGGGCAACGAGGCCGGCGGCAACTGTAGCCGTCGGCACTGCATGTGCAGTCGGAGACTGCAGGCAACTACTCACGCTGCAATCGCAGTGTCCATATTGTTTACACCACCGCTCAGGTGCTGGGCGTCGACCCCTTCAGTTTTATGGTCAGCGACGCTGCAGGCGGTGGACGTCGCCAGCAATGGCGACGCGTTTTGAGGGGTTAAGAGCGGCAGCGACGGCTAGGGTTTAAACCCTAGCTGTCGCGATTTTGAAGAAGGGGTTTTAGTTGGAAATTAGGAGTTTAAAAGGACTCCTTTGCAATTTCTGTAAATTCTGGTTATTTGAACATCAGGTCCTCCAAGGTTATTATGAAATAAAGTTTAAACCCTAAAGGCTATGGAATTTATAATTAAGCCCCTCAGGTTATAAATTATTTAAGTTGGCCCTTAAAGTTCTGAAATTTATAAATTGAGCCCCTAAAGTTATAATTTAGTTAAGTCAGGACCCTTCAAGTTATGGAATTTATGATTCAGCCCCTGAAGTTTGAAAATTTTCCAATCCAGCCCCTAATGTTTGAGAATTTTCAAAACTAGTCCCTAAAGCTTGAAAATTCTCTAATTTGGTCCCTTAAAGTTTGAAAATTTTTATTTTCAATCCCTGAAGTTTGAAATTTTTTTAATACAGCACCTAAAGTTCTGAAATTCTTTAATTTGGTTCCTAAATTTTGAAAATTTTCTAATTCAGTCACTAAAGTTTGGAAATTTTCAAAATCCTAAAAGTTTGATTTTTTTTTAAAATTAAGTCTCTAAAGTTTCAGAATTTTCTAAATTGGCTCCTAAAGTTTGAAAATTTTCAAAATCTACCTTTAAAGATTGAAAAGTTCACTATTTTGGACCTCTAAAGTTTGATTTTCTTTCAAATTGGGACCTAAAGTTTGGAATTTCTCTAAAATGGTCAATAAGGTTTTAAAAAAATTATAATTTAAGTCCTTCCAGCATAAAATTTTTCATAATTGGCCACCAAAAGTTTAAGAATATTGCAATTGAATCTCTCAACTTAAGGATTGCTTTATTCTGAAGTTTTGAATTCTATAATTCAAATCCTAAAGTCAAAAATAGATGCAAATCAATGGATTTCAGTTTCAAATCTTGGTACATCAGAATCTTTTGAGAGATATAATATTCGAAAGTAAGTTAGTTGAAGCAACATGTTGCCAAAGCAACCTCTCTTGTGGATATTAATTAACTTTGAATATTAGAAGATATTTGTGTGTGTTATTCATTGCGGATATTGATCGGCCCAAAGGAAGGTCAATATTTGGCTCGAATCTCACATGCACCTGTGGTGATAAACACGTGGCAATTATTTGGTTTAACGTGTGACCAATAAATCGGTCTAAAGAAAGGTTTATTGGTTAACATGACTTATTTCCAGTGTTTGATCACTACACTAAGGGAAAATTAGGTGTTTGTGTGTTATTTCATGCGGATATTGATCTGCCCAAAGGAAGGTCAATATTTAGCCCAAATTTCACATGAACTTGTGATGATAAATACATGACGGTTATTTGGTTTTACGTGTGATCAATAAATCGGTCCAAAGAAAGGTTTGTTAGTTGACATGTCTTACTATCAGTGTTTGATTACTACACCAAGAGTACCACTTAAAAGTCAATATTTCTGTCCAAAGACTAAATATTGATGTTGTGCTAGGTATCTTTTGATGGGCCATACCATTATTTGAAAATATGATTTGCATAATAAGGTATTTATGTGAGCTATTCTATTTAAGTCTTCTCTATTCGGTTTCAAATTCTGCTAGTAGTTTATCTACAAGCTCAAATTTAATCCCTGTATTTATGGAACAAACTTCAAGGATCAAAACAAGAACATTAACTTTTCGTTGGCTGCATGGATCTAGATCGTGTACTAAGGATTGAGCAACCTGCTCCTCTTATGGATGAAAGTTCATCTAATCAAATGAGGAACTTTGAGAAGTGAGATTTCTTAAATTACGTGAGTCTCATGATCATTAAGTGCGGCATTCCGGAAGCCTTTAGTGGCATAGTATCTGAGGAGGTAAATGATGCCAATGAGCTCCTTGCCAAAATTAAGAAATGTTTTGCGAAAAACGTTAAGGCTGAAACAAGCACGCTTATGCAAAGCTTGATTTCAATAAAATATAAAGGCAATGGGAAAATAAGGGAGTACATCATGTAGATGTCTCACACTGCTTCAAAACTTAAGGAACTAAAACTCGACTTGTCTAACGACTTGCTCGTGCATTTGGTATTGATATCGCTACCTGCACAATATAGTTAATTTAAGGTTAGTTATAACTGTCAAAGTAGAAATGGACTCTCAATGAGCTCATTTCATAGTGTGCAAGCTTCTTGCACAATTCAGTCAATTTAAGGTCAGTTGTAACTATCAAAGGAAGAAATGAACTCTAAATGAGCTCATTCTATTTAGTGTGCAAGAGGAAGAAAAGTTGAAGCAGGACAAAACTGAAAGTGTTCACTTGGCAAACACCTCTAAAGATAAGGGCAAGAAAACAAATAAAGAAAATAAAGTTGTTAAGGGGCTATTAATTTTATAATCCCACACTTAAGTCAATTTTTGAAACGGGAACTGCAACATTTTTGAGGAAGTTGAGTTTGGGGGGGAGAAATAAGGTTAGAGATATTGTCTTTAAGGAAGAAGTTGAGGAATGATCGGTTTCGATTCCTATTGTTGCTTTTGACAATGTGCAAGTTTTTATGCATGTCATTGATCAAGAAGCATATCAAGAACCTCAATTAGACAATGTTGAAGAACCTCCCATCCAAAATAAGGTAAATTTCAGAAGTACAAACTCAACAACCTCAATAACTAAAGCCATTAAGGAGATCCACGAGAGAAAGGGAAAAATGCTATTCCGGGTAATTTAAATAGTATTTTTCCAAGAACATAAGGAAATAATGGAATGGTGGAAGATGGTCCAATCAATTCCATCAGGCCATGCATGGTTCTAACTCTCAGAAGTGGATTGATGTCATAAATAAGGAGTATAAGCATATGCAAGACAATAAAGTTTGGGATCTTGTCCCATTACCAGAAGGTACGAAGCCCATTGGTCTTAAATGGATTTTTAAACCAAGAGGGATTTGAAAGGTAATGTGGAAAGATATAAAGTTCGTCTTGCATCTAAATGCTTTACATAGAATGATGGCATTGATTATAAAGAGATTTTCCCTTCGGTTTCTACGAAAGACTCTTTCAGGAAAGTCAGGTTGTTGTACATTTTTACTTGAGTTACATCAAATGGATGTTAAGACGACGTTTCTCAATGGAGACATTGATGAAACGGTTTGTAAATTAAAGAAATCCATTTATGTGCTCAAGCCAGCTTCTCGTTAAGGGTAATACAAATTTTATCAAGTAATTATCTCATTTGGTATTGAGATTAATGTTGTTGATGGTTGTATGTATTACAAGTTCAATGGGAGTAAGTGTATTTTCCTGATTTTGTATGTTGATAACATATTACTTGCCACTAATGATATAGACATGTCACATAAAATTATGAGATTTTTGTCAAGGAATTTTGAGATTAAAAATCTTGGTGACGTCTCTTTTATATTAGGAATTCAGATACACCGGGATTGTTCTCGGGATATTCTTGAATTGTCACAAAAGGGCTATATCGATAAAGTGCTTAAGATGTTTGGCATGCAAGACAGTAAATCAGGGGACACCCCTATCGCTAAGGGAGACAATTTAGTCTCAACTAATGCCCGAAAAGTTATCTTGAAGTTAAAGAAATGCAGAGGCTCCCATATAGTTAAGCTATATGGAATCTGATATATACTCAAATTTGTATGCGTTCGGATATTGCATACGTTATTTGGCTACTAAGGAGATATTTAAGTAACCCTGTGATGGATCATTTGGAAAGCAGCCAAACATTGGTTATAAGGTATTTAAAGAGAACAAAAGATTACATGCTCACATACAGAAAATCGGATCAGTTGGAGATCATATGGTATTATGATTCCGATTTTTGCTAGATGCCAAAACAGTACAAGATCCACATCAGGCTACATTTATCTGCTAGTTGGAGGAGCTATTTCCGGAAGGAGTGCTTAACAAACACTTTAGCTTCTTTCACTTGGCAGCACAGTTTGTAGCAATTTTGGAGGCATTTAATTATGGAATATAGCTGCGAAATTTTGTCACTGGGCTGCGTATTCTGTACGGTATAGAAAGACCACTAAAGTTATATTGCGACAATAACTCAGCAGATTTATATTCCAGTAACAACAAGAACTCAACTAAGTCAAAATACATTGACATAAATTCCTGGTTGTGAAGGATACAGTTCAGAGTGGACACGTGTCAATAAGAGCACATTGGGACAAACTCCATAATTGCGGATCCGCTAACTAAAGTATTACAACCCAAGGTCTTTCATGAGCACAATACTCATATGAGTGTTGTATTTCTTGAGGATATTCGGTTTCAGTGGGAGTTTGTATTTTGGGTGCATTAGACACATTTATTGTCCTTTTGGATACAGTTTAAAGTTAAAGTTATTTACAGTTGTATGGTTTCAGGTTTATTATCTCTGAACTCGTTTGATGATGATCTCACTAAAGTTGGACCATTTGGAAATAGGCATGTTGAAGATCACATTACATGTAATTTCCATGCTACACATCCATACTTGATCCATGTCATTCAGTTATGTCGATATACGTGACCATTGATAGGTTTAGTTACGATTAATGTAGCGAAAGCCGCTTTGATCCTATGTTGATATAATTGATGGACCGGATTGTTTGGGGATGCATTCAGTAATAATAGCAAAATTTTGAATACTCATAAAGTTATGATTGATACACAATTGTGAGGTTACACATATAGCCCAAGTGAGAGATCGAAGGATTTTAATCAATCGTGTGGGCTTATATGTGAATTATTGTGTATTGAATGAAAGACTATCAAATTTGGTTAAGCCCATTTAAAGTGATCTAATAAGGATTTGGTATATTGAGCTTTAATGCATCTAATTAATGTATGGGCTTTTATGTGTAGATACCAGGCCATTACCTAATTCATGATGGGCCGGATTAGGTTAACTGGCAATTCAGTATATAAAGTCGGTTATGGTCCCTGAATCCTACGTGTTGTTCATTCATTTTGACATCCCATCATCAGAAAGAAAATAAGGACCACGTATTAATTTGGAAGATCCAACCAACCGAATCGTTCATCGTGAATCACGTTTGATTAAAGTACGCTTCCGCTTCAGTTATTTCTTTCTTGATAATTCAGTATGATGATTTTGGATCCTAAATAAATTTATTATCTGTTGATAAATTTTCTAACACGAATAGCTTGGAGATGGTGTTCGTAGACAAAGAGGTATGTGCATTGTATTATATAATTGTGTTTTCCATATGCCATTGTACTCTGATATACAAAAACCCTTCTATTCAATTTTGCTTTAAATTCTTGATGCTTCATGAAAGAAAATTGTATTGTATTATAGTAAATCAATGATTATTACTTTATTAAATTATTGCAGTGCAATAGGATTCATGCCACTGTTAAAGGTCACCTAATTGAAAAATACGACCCGTTGATGCAAGAACACGGGCTATACTGCATCAAACATGTCTCTGTCACTGGGAAACTATCCAGCAACCAATCATAAATTCCAGCTTTATTTTTTTGACATGACCTATATAGGACCTACGAATGATGGTTGTTTCTACAATCAATCTATAGCTTTAGGTCTTTCAATACCATTAAGAACTCGGCTCATTCAAATAACACACCACTCTTCGGTACATCATTTTTTTTTCCATCTTCAAAACATTTAAATTCAATTTTTACTTGATTTTTTATCTGACAAGAATATTATATGTTCATTGAATTTTCGAATTTCAGTTCATGAAATAGTTGAAATTTGTTTTCTTAAATCAATGTTCGACATGAAAGTGTTATATAAGAACAACACAAAATTGATCGCATCAATCCGCTTACACATCCATTATACATTGAACTTTTTTTTTTTTTTTTTTTCATTAATCAAAGTTTGACATGTTGTACCATTATCCATTGAAAGAAGTGCTTGATAATATGATTGGACAACTATTCAACAAAAAAATCATCAAAATATGATATGGTGCTCATCTAATTATAATTGTATCGTTATTCATTGACATAGGAACGTTGATAATTAATGGACTATTATTCACATATTCATCAAAATTTGACATGGAGTTATTATATAAATACAAATCGTATGATTCACTATGAATTACTGTTTTTCTAATTATTAGTTCTTTAAATATTTCACAATGCATTGATATATTTAAAATATTTCTTATAAGTGTGTGGAATTCTACATTCAACTACTATTACTGATTTAGCAAGTTTTGATGAACACACATATTCTGTATAAATTTTGTTTTTTATAATTATAATTGTTTAAATACTAGAATAAATCTCCCACGTTTTACTTTATTTTAAATGAAATGCAGATATTTTGGGGCATGTTGTTAGGGTGGACATGACGAAGATGCAAATGTCCACATCCAGAAATGAGGCAAGAAACGTATAAATTATTTTGGAAGACTCTGAGTAAGAAATAAAGCTTCCTTCAACTGGTCTTTTTTTTTTTTTTTCTTTTTTTTTTTTTTTTTCTTTATTTGCCAAGTTGTGATTTAAAATGTTAACTGCTCTTCTGTAAAGGAAAAATTGCCTATCTTGCACATTATGGGAATATTATGCCAATGTAATGCAAGGATACATCGAAGCTTCTACCGAGGGCTCGTTGATTGTTCTGCTGCACCTTTGCTGCACAAAGTCTTTTATAGGGTTAGTTCTTACTCTACTGGAGAGACCGGCCTATCAAACACATTTCACGCTACAAAATTTTTGGTCAACGATGGAGTGAAAGAGATTAAAGAATTTAGGATGAGGTACCAATTTTATAATTTTTACTTTACTTTATTTTATTATTAGTCTATTGGATAGACAAGACCAATCCTCACAGCACATTAGCCAATACTCGACCTCCTCTTGCCATACTATAACCGATGAATTGGAAAATGGAATCTGTGAGGTGAAGACACTACAACAAATACTTGAAAGTGACAAGGTACAATATAGCAATGATTGTTACTTTCCAATTACTTACATACTTTTGTAGAAAATAGTGTACTTCATTTCTAAAATTGTATGTGGTTTATTTATATAAATTAAATATGTTTAGGTTAATGCAATGATCAGGGAAGTGATATCAAAATGGAATTGGTCCTATACAAGTTGTAAAAAGTGTCTTGAGAAGGTGGTGGAACAAGGATCATTTTTTTTTTTTTTTTTGGTGAAAGATCATGTTTTCTAATCTACTTTGTTTAACCAAAGTAAGTTTCCTCCGTCTTGATCCATGTTGTGAAGTGAATGGCTTTAATTATATGAATGAAGTGATTGTGATAATTATTTTGCAATCACATTTCTATATAGCTTAAGAAAAAAATCATTGTATTTTATCTTGCACTATCATTTAATATGTCAAATTATCACATGTTATATAATAGATTAGGTACTTTATCATATTTGTTGATGATTGTTTCATATTCTCAACAATTTACCACATAATGTAGCCAGGATAAATGTATGCGTCAGCAAATGAATTATAGTGAAATGAAAGAATGTTAAAATCACAAAAAGAAAAACAGCATTAATGCTGTGATTTTGTTTTTTAGCAGCAACGTTGAAATATCATTCAAATAATTAATCCATAATCTCTTACGTGATAACCATAAATATGAGTTAACGACAATCACAATGCAAGTCGATCTTTTCTTACAACATCCAGTGTTCAGTCATAGACAACTATACATTGTGATATCTAAAGTTAGAAGCCGTTTTGGCTTGAAGATACTTACATGCGATAAGGAAGGCAAGTCTAACAATTTATTATGTGTTTTGGCTAGGATTTAATCTGTAATGATTATTTTGATTTAATTTACACAATTTTTCATACCACTTTTTAACCATTCACATTTTCTCTATCCAATTTTTAACCCCACATCTTACTTCAGAAACATAAATAAATCAACAAATAATTTAAATTCTTTGATTTGACAACAAACATTCTATTTATTTTGCATTTAAAAAATACCGAACAAACCCTTAACTATAAATGTCGTATTTAAAGAAATTTTCCAAAATTTGTTTTAAATTGAATTCAGGAAAACTAATTTTAATGGTTATAGTGTTGATAATGTTTTTTTTTTTTTTTTTCCTATTTTTTAATTATATGTTGTTCTAAAATAATATAATATCTCTAACATCTCTTTCCGTGTAACACACGGGTGTGCAACTAGTTGTGCAATTCAAAGTAGCACAGACAATATTCATTTATTAACAAAATATGTTATTTATCTTACATAAACTGGCATATAGAATATAGTTACCAGATGTGTATGTAAATAGCAAAATATGTTTCAAACTTTAGAGCTTGTTTGGTAATGATGGTTTGGATAAATTTTTAGTTTTTGGGAGAATGTGTGGTTGAAAATAAATTTGGGAAAGAAATGAGAAAAACTTCTGGGACCAAATAAACTCTTATGCGCAGTATGTGCGTTGTGCAATACATTTATATTATTTATTCATATAAAGGTTTTAGTTATTTATATTTTGAATTTTCATCGCTGTTAATTGATTTTTGTTAGTAATTTCACAATATATAGAAAATTGAATTAAACAATAAGATGAATGAATAATATAACCTGCCGTTATTATTGCATCGTGTAGTGATAGCGAAGTTCAGAAATGCTATTATAATTTTTATTTTTATTTTGAATATTGGTCGGTCTAATTGGAACACTAAATTTTGGCTTCGTTCAAGAGTTGGATATCAATATTATCTAACTTCATATTTTCAGGAATTCTTGTTCCATGCTTTTCAATAATCATGTCATGTCCTTGAAAGAATATGTAGAATAGAAAATGGCCAAAACTGATTTTATAAAGTTATTTTTTTTCTTTTTCCTTTTTCCTCTTCATAAAAGAAATACGAGGATATTGTATTTATTTATTCATTTTAACAATTAGCATATGTTTGGTGAAATATTGTTTATAGACGACCACGTGGCAATATTTCATTGGACGATTTTTTTGAAAATTCAACAATTTCAGTTAGTCAAAGATTTTCGTTTACCATTTTTTATACTTTTCAAAAAAATGAACTAATGATGAAATAGTGACACATTTCTATTTGTAAAAAATATATTTATAAACGGCTTACCGAACTTAGGCTAATATATGGATTTTTTTTTTTGGTTTTAAGTAGGGAGAACAAAATGTTCGTAGCCTCGCACGATAATTTCCCTGCCTAATTGCGTAAATAGGACAGGAATCGTAGCTCCGAGGCACCAATGGGACGTGTACGGGGAATTTGGTTCCAGCTTCATTTGAAGTTAATTTCAAATTTAAATTTTTTGTCACATAAAAAGAACATAATAATCACCATCACTTCTAATAGGAACGTGGGTTTTTCCTTCAAAAAAAAAATCATAATTTTATCAAGCAATAAATAAACAAATAATAAAACTAAAAAATGGGATGGTAAAAGGAGTATGATAGGAATGGCAATAGAGAGGGTTCGAGGTGGGGATGCCAATTCTTGTCTCGTCCCGTCGAGATTTACCATCCTCATTTTCGCCCCGTCTAAACGGGGACGAGGCAGGGCGAGGATGTCCATAATTCTCGTTTACATTCTCATTTATTATTATAAATATACTTTTGTCCATTAATGTTTTTTTATAATGGTTATCTAATGTCTTAGTTATACAAATTATTTTCTTATAATATGATTATTTTACAAAATTTCTATTTAATAACTCTAAATAATGATTAACATTAATAATAATAAAAAAACTCATAATAACTTTTATAGAGTAATACAAGTTTAATCATGTTAAGAAGCATATTTAGAGAGAATGAGATGAGGCTTGAGAGTGAGAGATAAAAAGTAATATAGAGTTTAAATGTAGAGCTTGATTTTGAAATTATGTATTTGAGCGTCCGGTGGTTTATGATACTTTTAATTTGTTTGATTTTTTTAAATTAAACTTATTAATGATGCATGGTTTCGGGATGGGTCTGGAGATTTGATAGTAATCTCCATCTCCATCATTGTTGGGGATTTCCCGCCCCGTTCGAGGCGGGTCCTTGTCGAGTTTGGAGATTTCTCGTTCCACTGCCGTCCCTAGAGTATGAGCCCCAACCCCTCTTTGTCCTTTTTTTTTTACAAGAGAATTCACAACCACTATTTACTTGGTGTACATTGGGTAAACCATTGAGGCTGACGTAATATCCTGCAAATCACGTCTGTCAGTCAGTTAGTTAAATCGCACTAGAGCCCTAGCCTCTCTTAACTTGGTATAGAGGCAGGTCTAAGCGATAAAAAAATATATATACAAAGATGACAAAAGGGGCGAAAATAATTACCTTTAAATCTAAACACGTTCCGTTGGCATCCTAGTTTCACGAATAATCTACATTTTCAAAAAAGTTTGTACCATGTACCACAACTTAAATGAAGGATCATATTATATTGTCAAATTAATTTATCGATCGATTTATCTACAATATACTTGATAAATATTCATTACTTTATATGTCACATCATATTTAAAATCTGTAAGGATTTTAATCAATCGTGTGGGCTTATATGTGAATTATTGTGTATTGAATAAAAGACTATCAAACTTGGTTAAGCCCATTTAAAGTGATCTAATAAGGATTTTATATATATATCGGGCTTTAATGCATCTAATTAATGTATGAGCTTTTATGTGTAGATACCAGGCCATTACCTAATTCATGATGGGCCGTATTAGGTTAACTGACAATACAGTATATAAAGTCGGTTATGGTCCCTAAATCGTACGTATTGTTCATTCCTTTTAACATCCCATCATCAGAGAGCAAAATACGGACTACGTATTGATTTAGAAGATCCGACCTCCGAATCGTTTATCGTGAATCACGTTTGATTAAGGTACGCTTCCGCTTCAGTTATTAATTCTTGATAATTCAGCATGATGATTTTAGATCATAGATAAATAATTGTCTGTGATAAATTTTCTAACAAGTGGTATCAGAGCCAATCATTGTGTTGATTATCAGATCTATATTAACGTATGATTTGGGTTGAAAAATTCAAGTTTTAATCAATTCTGAAAAATTATATCATTCGTGTATATGAATCTGGTTCCTATAATTGATTGAAATTTACCTTTGAATTTAACGAAAATTTTGATTATAAAATTTGAATAAGCCGAATTAATATGCTTAAACTCTTACTGCAAAATTGATTTGGAATTTGGGTCTCAACCAAATTGATATTCTCTGTGTATATGTATATGCGTACTGCCTATATATGTTACTGTATGCACATGCCTTCAATTTGAATTTGGATGTTGGGTTTTTCGATTTGGTTTTGGATGGTGTTGGAATCCAGTTCTGTGATGAAGATTAAGGTGTGGCCGGTTGATGGTGGTTGAAATAATCCCGGATGATGTTGAAATTGATTTTGCCAGCGACCACAGCAGTCATCGACACTGTCGGCAAAAGGAGCGTAGCGCCAGGATATGACTTGGGCGCGGCACTGCAGGCGAGGAGCGCCATGGATGGCGCTGTGGTTCGCAGCGTTGGGGAGTGGCTGCGCGCGACACTAGCTGCGTGCGGCTGTTTCCAAAACGTCGGTGAATGGGTTGCAGACGGCACGTGCTGTCGGGTTTGGAGGCGACGGCGGACAAGGGTTGAAAACCCTAATGTCTGCTGCGAAAATCCGTTTTGGGCGAGGGCCTTGCGTTGGAAATTAGGAGTTCAAAAGGACTTCTTAGCAATTTTGGATAATTATGGTTAATTGCACCATCAGTCCTCCTGATTGTTTTGAATTTATTTAAACCCTAAAGCTTTGGATTTTATAAAATTAAGCCCCTAAGGTTATAAATTATTAAAGTTGGGGTTATAAAAGTTCCTGATTTTATATTTTAGCCCCTGAAGTTTGAAAATTTTCTAATCCAGCCCCTAATGTTTGAAAATTTTCAAAATTGGTCCTTAAAGTTTGAGAATTCTAATTCGATCCATAAAGTTTGAAAATTCTCTAATTTGGTCCCTTAAAGTTTGAAAATTTTCTAATTCAGTCCCCTAAGGTTTGAGAATTTTCTAATACAGCACCTAAAGTTCTGAAATTCTTTAATTTGGTCCCTAAATTTTGAAAATTTTCTAATTCAGTCACTAAAGTTTGGAAATTTTCAAAATTGGTCCTTAAAGTTTGATTTTTTTTTTTAAATTAAGTCCCTAAAGTTTGGGAATTTTCTAAATTGGCTCCTAAAGTTTGGAAATTTTCAAAATCAACCTTTAAAGATTGAAAATTTCCTATTTTGGCCCTCTAAAGTTTGTTCTTCTTTCAAATTAGGACCTAAAGTTTAGAATTTCTCTAAATTGGCCAATCAGGTTTTGAAAAAATTGTAATTTAAGCCCTTCAAGCTTAAAACTTCACATAATTGGTCACCTAATGTTTAAGAATATTGCAATTGACTCTCTCAACTTAAGGATTGTTTTCTTCTAAAGTTTTGAATTCTATAATTCAAATCCTAAAGTCGAATATATATGCAAATCAGTGGATTTCAATTTCAAATTTTGGCACTACAGACTCTTTTGAGAGATATAATATTCGAAAGTAAGTTAGTTGAAGCAACATGTTGCCAAAGCAACTTCTCTTGTGGATATTAATTAACTTTGAATATTAGAAGGTATTTGTGTGTGTTATTCATTGCTGATGTTGATCGGCCCAAAGGAAGGTCAATATTTGGCTCAAATTTCACATGCACGTTTAGGGATAAACACGTGGCAATTATTTGGTTTAACGTGTGACCAATAAATCGGTCCAAAGAAAGGTTTATTGGTTAACATGTCTTATTGCCAGTGTTTGATCACTACACTAAGGGAAAATTAAGTGTTTGTGTGTTATTTCATGCGGATATTGATCGGACCAAAGGAAGGTCAATGTTTGGCCCGAATTTCACATGAACTTGTGGTGATAAATACGTGATGGTTATTTGGTTTTACGTGTGATCAATAAATCGGTCCAATGAAAGGTTTATTGGTTGACATGTCTTACTGTCAGTGTTTGATCACTACACCAAGAGTACCACTTACAAGTCAATATTTCTGTCCAAAGACTAAATATTGATGTTGTGCTAGGTATCTTGTGATGGGCCCTACCATTGTTTGAAAATATGATTTGCATAATAAAATACTTATGTGAGCTATTTTGTTTAAGTGTTCTCTATTCGGTTTCAAATTCTGCTAGTAGTATATCTACAAGCTCAAATTTAATCCATGTATTTATGGAACAAACTTCAAGGATCAAAACAAGAATATTAACTTTTCGTTGGCTGCATGGATCTAGACCGTGTACTAAGGATTGAGCAACATTCTCCTCTTACGGAAGAAAGTTCATCTAATCAAATGAGGAACTTTGAGAAGTGGGATTGCTTAAATTACGTGAGTCTCATGATCATTAAGTGCGGTATTCCGGAAGCCTTTAGTGGCATAGTATCTGAGGAGGTAAATGATGCCAATGAATTCCTTGTCGAAATTAAGAAACGTTTTGCGAAAAACGATAAGGCTGAAACAAGCACGCTTATGCAAAGCTTGATTTCAATAAAGTATAAAGGCAATGGGAAAATAAGGGAGTACATCATGTAGATGTCTCAAACTGCTTCAAAACTTAAGGAACTAAAACTCGACTTGTCTAATGACTTGCTCGTGCATTTGGTATTGATATCGCTTCCTACACAATACAGTTAATTTAAGGTTAGTTATAACTGTCTAAGTAGAAATGGACTCTCAATGAGCTCATTTCATAGTGTGCAAGTGTTGAGTGCATTTTACATGCATATTTCATATATTTTTAGTAATACTTTTTGAGTAATTTGGACAAATACCTAATTAATTGTGCATATTTTGTGGCTAAATAGGTCTAACAATCAATTTCATGGAGAAAACACAAGATGGAAGCTAAATGAAAGATTTATTGAAGAAATTGAGGAGAAAAGAGTCAAATCCGTCAAAGAGTTAAAGTTTGGGGACCAACTTGATCTACACTGAAAAATGGAGGACCTAAATTGCAATTAAAAGAAGATCAAGCTAAAAGACGTCACTCAGAGGAACCACTCGATCTCGTGGTTATGAGTATGTCGCGCTCGCGATATTGGTCACAAACTCAACCCGAGAGTTTTTACCTCAACCACGCGATCGCGAGTCATTCATCCACGCGATCGCGTGGCAAAAATGTTGAACCAAATTCTGGGCCGACCTGGAGCGACCCGATTCGGCCCAAATGCTGAAGCACGCGGATCTTAGCCAATTTTAGGGTTTTTGAGTGGTTTTTGGTGAGTTTTTGGAGACATTCTTGACATTCTTCAACAAAAACCCTAGTCTCTCTTTTCTCTCTCTTTTGGATCTTCATTTCTCTCTCTTCATCTTGTAAATTTCTCTTGATTTTGTATAGTTTAGTTGACGAATATTGATTAAGGGGAGAAATACCAACATTATTGTGGAAGAATAGTGATATTTTGAAGCTTGAATCATTGGTTGAGGGAAGTATTTATTGCTTAATCTTCATATTTCTCTATTTACTTTAATCCATTGTTGAAATAATGTATTTAATTCTTGGATTTCATTGTTATTTCATCATGGGCTAAACTATTTTGTGTTGGGATGTTGATGAAGCTTGACCTAGCTTAGTTGAGTTTAATGCTTATATTAAGAATTTAAGCTTTTTATTATCTTGTACATTTATTGTTGTATTTATTGACTAGCATTTATTGTGGCCACATTTATGCTTAGGTTTTATGGAATGTGCAATTATTGAGAAATTGTTGTGTATTCTAGATCAATACAATATTTGCTCTAGGTTCTTGTTTAGGATAGAGATATACCTAAAACCCTAGATGACCCATTGAGTTATTTTCACGTAGGTTTAATGCAATTGATGTGTTTTTAATCGACATAGAGATATAGTAGGTTAATGCCACTAGTTAGGGTTAATTTCACTCGAGAGAGGTAATTGGCTAAGCTTGGAAAATCGGGTCTAACATGATTAATGAATTGCGTTTCTATTTGCTTGTTGATAATTCAATTAGGTAATGGTCAAGTGGAATCAAGAATCCCAACACTCCTTTATCATCTATTCATCACCATTTTTCTAGTTATTTATTTATAATTGCAACTTTAATTCTAGTACGAAACTTTCTCAAAACAAACTTTTATTGTGTGTGTTTATTGTTAAAATTAATTATACTAGAGTGTAGTTGAAATAGACAATCCTTGTGGGATCGATAAACCGGACTCAATTAGTCCACTATCACTTGTATGCGACTCGTGCACTTGCGGTGTGTTTGTAGCGAACAGCAAGCTTCTTGCACAATTCAGTCAATTTAAGGTCAGTTATAAATGTTGAAGGGAGAAATGAACTCTAAATGAGCTCATTCTATTTTGTGTGCAAGAGGAAGAAAAGTTGAAGCAAGACATAAATGAAAGTGTTCACTTGGCAAACACCTTTAAAGATAAGGGCAAGAAAACAAATAAAGAAAATAAAGTTGTTAAGGGGCTATTAATTTTGTAATCCCACACTTAAATCAACTTTTGAAACGGGAAATGCAACATTTTTTGAGGATGTTGAGTTTGGGGGGAGAAATAAGATTAGAGATATTGTCTTTAAGGAAGAAGTTGAGGAATGATCGGTTTCGATTCCTATTGTTGCTTTTGACAATGTGCAAGTTTTTATGCATGTCATTGATCAACAAGCATATCTGGAACCTCAATTCGACAATATTGAAGAACCTCCCATCCAAAATAAGGTAAATTTCAGAAGTACAAACTCAACAACCTCAATAACTAAAGTCATTAAGGAGATCCATGAGAGAAAGGGAAAAATGATATTCCGGATAACTTAAATAGTATTTTTTCAAGAACATAAGAAAAATAATGGAATGGTGGAAGATGGTCCAATCAATTTCCATCAGGCCATGCAGGGTTCTGACTCTCAAAAGTGGATTGATGTCATAAATAAGGAGTATAAGCATATGCAAGACAATAAAGTTTGAGATCTTGTCCCATTACCATAAGGTACGAAGTCCATTGGTCTTAAATGGATTTTTAAACTAAGAGGGATTCGATAGGTAATGTGGAAAGATATACGGTTCGTCTTGTATATAAGGGCCTTAAATAGAATGATGGCATTGACTTTAAAGAGACTTTCTCTTCGGTTTCAATGAAAGACTCTTTCAGGAAAGTCAGGTTGTTGCACATTTTGACCTCGAGTTACATCAAATGGATGTTAAGACGACATTTCTCAATGGAGAGATTGATGAGATGATTTGCAAATTAAAGAAATCCATTTATGTGCTCAAGCCAACTTCTCGTTAAGGGTAATACAAATTTCATCAAGTAATTATCTCATTTGGTCTTGAGATTAATGCTGTTGATGGTTGTGTGTATTATAAGTTCAGTGGGAGTAAGTGTATTTTCCTGATTTTATATGTTGATTATTGCTTGCCACCAATGATATAGACATGTCACATAAAATTATGAGATTTTTTGTCAAGGAATTTCTAGATTAAAAATCTTGGTGACGTCTCTTTTGTATTGGGGATTCAGATACACCGGGATTGCTCTCGGGGTATTCTTGAATTGTCACAAAAGGGCTATATCGATAAAGTACTTAAGAGGTTTGGCATGCAAGAAAGTAAATCATGGGACATCCCTATCGCTAAGGGGGACAATTTAGTCTCAACTAATGCCCGAAAAGTTATCTTGAAGTTAAAGAAATGCAGATGATCCCATGTAGTTAAGCTATAGAAAATCTGATGTATGCTCAAATTTGTATGCGTTCGGATATTGCATACATTATTGGGATACTAATCAAATATTTAAGTAACCCTGTGATGGATCATTTGAAAAGCAGTCAAACATAGGTTATAAGGTATTTAAAGAGAACAAAAGATTACATGCTCACATACAGAAAATCGGATCAGTTGGAGATCATATGGTATTATGATTCCGATTTTACTAGATGCCAAGAAAGTAAAAGATCCACATCAGGCTACATTTATCTGTTGGTTGGAGGAGCTATTTCCGGAAGGAGTGCTTAACAAACACTTTAGTTTTTTTCACTTGGCAGCACAATTTGTAGCAATTTTGGGGGCATCTAATTATGAAATATAGCTGCGAAATTTTGTCACTAGGCTGCATATTCTGTACGGTATAGAAAGACCACTAAAGTTATATTGTGACAATAACTCAGCAGATTTATATTCCAGTAACAACAGGAGCTGAACTAAGTCAAAATACATTGACATTAGTTCCTGGTTGTGAAGGATACAGTTCAGAGTAGACACGTGTCAATAAGAGCACATTGGGACAAACTCCATGTAGCGACCGAGAAAATTCTATAACAATAAAAGTTAAATTTATTTAAATTGTCGCTACGACTTCACCCGATGAAAACGTGTTCGCCTAGCCAATTAAATTATTTTAAGATTTCAAGAAAGAAATTTAAATCCGTTTAAATCTTTAAGTCCGATTTGCGATTTTAAATTTGTCCGAGATTATTATTTCATTTTAAATCCAATATCATGTTTTCTTTATTTTGTCACTATTGTTTGAACCCCAATCAATACACTGATAGGATGAGTAATCCCCAGCCAAATACATTTCTTCATATTCAACCGACCAATTCTTTTTTTATTCAATATTGTCATTTAATAGCAAATTTATTCATCATCATTACACACAGGAGTTACAATCCTTTCAACTTCCAAGAATAGTCTATAAATTCTAATCCAATACCTCCATTCGCTCCTCGCACACACACTGCAATTCTGGGTAAGCATTTCCTTCGTCTCAGCCATTAGCTCCCTAGTTCCTGCATCGATTTCATAAGCCAAACCCAAAATCACCATTCACAGACATTATACTGGTTGTCCTTCATCCAAATTATCGGCCAATCCAAGCACGAGCTACTGTAATAACCAAGTTCTCATCACTGAGACCTCACCATCATCATCACCGCAAACCATCAATCCAAATTCAATCTAAAAATACTGATTCAAAATGAAAGGAACTCAGTACCAATTTCGAACACATCCCACGAACCCCTATTATGATCACCTGCATAAACTCCATCATCTATCATCACCATCATCAGATTTTCACTCTATGCACAAACCAACCATCTTCATCACAGCAATACATTCGATTCCATACTGCACTTTACACCATAACCACCTCCAAGAAACCATCACAACCATTTTTGATAGCCGGCAATCATTAGTCCAACCACCAGCCTATCTCTCCAATTCACCACTGCCATGGCCAAACCAATCATCATCATCATCAGATCAACCAACTTACACCATCTCCATCAACCCAATTCAATCCTCTGCAATTCACAGCCGTTCAATACCTTCAATTGAACCACCAATCTGTAAATCAAACAAACGTCGCCTGAAAACTCCAAAATCTACCGCCACCTCCACTGCCAAACCTGAATCCCCATCTATCAGTTTCAAATTCAAAATCAAAACCCAAAAGACTGCGAAGAATTCGAAACCCAGTTACTTACCACAATCGCCTACTGCCCAAAGTCAACAAAACCCAAATTAAAAACCCAGAAATAGAAGAAGTTTAGAATCCTACCTTGATCGCCGGTTTTGGACAGCCCAAACCCGAACTTCAAGCTTCGTCTCAACACCAATTTGCACCTCGACATCGCACCCTTTTCTCGCACCCAAACCACACTAAAGCCACACAAATCTAGTCTACAACAAACCCGACATCTGCTACAACCTGCGCCGGAGTTTTCGTCGGCGAGCTCACCGGCCGGAGACGGATTTTTCCTCAGCCGCTCCTCCCTTCCCTCTCGCCCTTCGCTTTCTCTCTGTCTCTGAAATGGAAATGGGTAGAGAGAGAAAGAATCTGATTTTTTACTAAATTGTGACTTTCGAAAATTTGTACCTTGGTCCCTAACTTTTAAAGGTCATTTAAATCAGTCCCCAGGTTTTAAAAATGATTATTTCAGCCCTAAATTTCAAAAGTTATTATTTTAACCCATAAGTATCAAACCCATTTTATTTCAGTCCCTGCTGATTTACCTTATTTGATTATAAGCCCAAGTTTTAAAATATTTACATTTTAGTCCCTCAACTTTCAAAGTATCCATTTTAGTCCCTCAACTTTCAAAACGTCAATTTCAGTCCTCAAATTGTAAATTATTATTTTTAAACTATAAATTTCTAAAGACTAAGGCAACTTATGGGCTAGACGAAGCGTACGGAGAATTAAAGAATGGAAGTTATTTCCCGCTCAACTTTGCACTCGTCGGATATGAGGTAGACTCATACTCAATAATTTATTTAGCTATGATTTGCATGTGAATCTGGAATTATGTAAATCATATATGATGTTATGTTCATGTGATTAACCATGAGGGGTAAGACGGGCAAATGCTCTCCCGAAAATGGTGTATAAAGAAGAAATGTTATATGCGCTATAACTTCCATGCATAGTTGCATGTTGAATTAAGACAAGACAATGCTACTTTCCGCACTTATGTGAATATGCGATATGTTATGATGATATGAGAAAAATATGTTAGTATGATTACATGTTTATGTGCAAATTTATGGATTAAGTGAATTATTCGGTTATGAGTTTACTGAGTATTTCTTAGAAATACTCACCCCGTTATTAACAATTTTTGAAGACTTCGGAAGCGGTGGCGAGTGATGGACACAAGTGGCAAAGAAATAATTAAATGTTATTTTAAAAATTCCGTTTAAGTCGAACTTTATTTTATACTGACTATGGAGAATTTGGATTTTATTTCTATGAATGATTTGAAAGAATATTTTATGCAAAAATTTAAAATTTCATTTATTCCCGCTAAATGAATATTTTTTTTGAAAATGAGTTTGAGACGATGAAGTGGCGTTTCGAGTATTTAGAACTCGGGGCGTCACACTCCATAATTGCGGATCCGCTTACTAAGGTATTATAACCCAAAGTCTTTCATGAGCACAATACTCATGTGTGTGTTGTATTTCTTAAGGATTTTTGGTTTCAGTGGGAGTTTGTATTTTGGGTGCATTAGACACATTTACTGTCTCTTTTTTTGGATACAGTTTAAAGTTAAAGTTATTTATAGCTGTAAGGTTTCAAGTTTATTATCTCTGAACTTGTTTGAGGATGATCTCACTAAAGTTGGACCAGTTGGAAATAAGCATGTTGAAGATCACATTACAAATAATTTCCATGCTACACATCCATACTTGATCCATGTCATTCAGTTATGTTGATATACGTGACCATTGATAGGTTTAGTTACGATTAATGTAGCGAAAGCCGCTTTTATCCTATGTTGATATAATTGATGGACCGGATTGTTTGGGGATGCATTCAGTAATGATAGCAAAATTTTGAGTACTCATTAGGTTATGATTGATACACAATTGTAAGGTTACACATATAGCCCAAGTGGGAGATTGTAAGGATTTTAATCAATCGTGTGGGCTTATATGTGAATTATTGTGTATTGAATAAAAGGCTATCAAATTTGGTTAAGCCCATTTAAAGTGATCTAATAAGGATTTTATATATATCGGGCTTTAATGCATCTAATTAATGTATGGACTTTTATGTATAGATATAAGGCTATTACCTAATTCATGATGAGCCGGATTAGGTTAACTGACAATACAGTATATAAAGTCGGTTATGGTCCCTGAATCGTACGTATTGTTCATTCCTTTTGACATCTCATTATCAGAGAGAAAATACGGACTACGTATTGATTCAGAAGATCTGACCGTCGAATCGTTTATCGTGAATCACGTTTGATTAAGGTACGCTTCCGCTTCAGTTATTAATTCTTGATAATTCAGCATGATGATTTTAGATCATAGATAAATAATTGTCTGTGATAAATTTTCTAACAAAATCAACCATCATAATTATGTCAATACAAAATTTGATAAATCATTAGATAAATTAACATGACTAAGAAGATTAATCCTTAAATGAATGATTACAAAGGAAAGTACTCTAGCCTTATGAAGGCGCACTTTTCTAGATACACAAATTGCAATTTTTTGACTAGTTTATCCATATAATGATTTTCAGGTTCAAATTTTAAAATTTTCAAGATTTAGATTCTGTTTCAAGTGATAGCTTGAGTAATTAATTTGGAGATTAGGTAGGAAGTATTATTATTACGTTGAAAATACGCTTTCTCAACCTTTGTTTATTATCTTCACTTATAATCCTAACTTTTTTTTATGACGCATTATGGGGTTTATTCAATTGGAATTTCGAAAGACATTTAAAAACTTTTTTTGATGGAATTTTTTTAATGGATTTCATTGAATTTGATCGACTTTTATGGATTTATATAGACTTTTAAAGACTTTCGTGGACATTTATTTAAAAGACTTTCATATACTTTCAAAGACTTTTATAGATTGATTTAAAGACTTTCAAATACTTTTAAAGACTTTTATTTTTTAATTGAAAAACATAAACGCTAATAGATTAATTTTCGTATGATGTGAATATGAATCTTTAATAATAATTATATGTAAAGTGAATTAAAAAAAAAAGCGTGAGAAATATAAATAGTTTTAAGACAAAGAAACATTTGTGATTAAAAAAATGGGGGGAAAATAAAATCGCATTTGATATCGACATAAAAATTGTACTATGTTCATAAAAAAATTTCTAGAGAAAATTCTTGAATCACTTTACTTATTATTATTTGTTTTGACACAATTTATTTATTATTTTTCTATAAGATCTTATGGAATTTTAGTTAGATTTATTTTCATAAAAAAATCGAAAAAAAAGATGAAAAAAAAGAGAGTCCAAATATAAAGAAAAAATATTTAAAATAAAAAAATACAAAAAGTTGAAGAGAAGAGAAATAATAATTTGTTTAGTCAAATGTTTAAGGTTTCTAAAAATAATATGAAAGAAGAAAAATATAGAATAAATAAAATTACAATTTAAAAGAATTTTTTTTTTTTTTTATAAAAGTGTTTCAAAATTTTGGAGGTTAATGAGAGACAAATAAAGAGATTTTGTGATTGTACTTTATGTTTTGAAGTTAGTACATAGAGGATTTCGTAGGAGTCTTTAAAAGTCATTGAAAATTTGAATAACACGAGACTTTTAAAGACTTTTAAAAGTCTTTATACAATACACCATGACTTTAAAAGATATTTTAAGAGTCTATTAAAATCTAAATTGAATAACTCAAGATTTTAATGGATTTAAAAAAGTCTAGATTGAATACCCCTAAACTTTTAAATTCCATCAAAGTCTTTAAATTTCCTTCCAAATCCTAATTAAATAAACCCCCCTTAATCTTATATATTAGAGTAGAATAACCTTCACCAGAATCTGTACACAGTTTCCTGCCAAAATAACTTTCTAAAAGTAAAAATTTTTGCAAAACAAATTAAAAATAAATAAATAAATGAAATGATATGAAAAATAGTGTATTAAATGTTTTAGGAAATACATGTGTCATTAATGACATTAGCATATGTATCCGTGTTATGCTATTCGTGGCATCAAGATGTTTTTTTTTTAATATATAAATTATTTTTTTTGTCAAATTAAAACAAATAATAAATTTACAAATTTTGAAGTAAATTCAATTAAGTTGTGTTAATTTTTACAACTTAAGATTTCGATCAATTCATTAATTATTTTGACATTATTTTTATTTATTTATTTATTCTGTTCATTTTTATTTTTTATTATAAATTTAAATAACTATAATATGCAGAATATATATTATAAATTTTAATAATTAGTTCATATAATTTTTATTAAACAATTGACTAGTTAGTAGTTTTTATTAAAATGTTAAAATAGTAATGTAACAATATAAATAAAAAAATTGCTAATATGAAGAAAGAAAAACCAATTAATGTAATAATATTTATTAAAATTAGTGATTATTTTTTTAGTAAAACATTTGAAATTTTAAATTAATGCTTAAAATATCAAAATATACCAAAAAAAATTATCATACATCTCTTTCTGAGAAGAATACGATGAAGAACAGTATATAAAAAGAAAATTGTTGGTCATACTGAATATATGTAAGTTGGGACTTCCACATGTATTGTATGAGCCTAATTTTGTAGTTCAGAATTTTTTTAAAAAAGAAAATTTATTTATTGAATGCCAGATCCAGAAATCGAGTTCCTATGTTCGTGGTACAATCGCTAACACACTTAATACATGATTTGTTTCCTCGCAAAGATGGTAAGACAATTCATTGGTTCGCAATTTTATTAAAATATTAAAATAATAATTATATGTCGTAAAAATGGTAAAACTTTATTTTTTAAGTTTATAAACATATATAGACAAAAGACTCATTATATATATTTTATTTAAATTTTCATTAATATATATTTTTTTTAATTTTATTGACATATAATTAAATATGCATTTAATTCAATTAAATGCATTGTATTTAAAATTTTAAAAAACTAATTATGCGAAGGGTCTCGTAGGTTGAATTTCACTTTCTTGCCTCGCAAATTTTGAGATTGATTTTCACTTTCACGCATCGTCAATATTACTTAATTTGTTACATTCATGAAGACTACATATATTTAAGGTGTTGCAATTATTATATTTTATGAAAATTATAATATTTTGAGGGTTATTATTTATATTTATGGTAGTCAAAAAAATTTGGACAATTTTATTTATTTATTCTATACAACATAGATTTGAAAAAATTACATTATTTAATTTAAGGTTTTGCAATTCTTTAAAATCTATTTGTGTTTGTAATAATTTCCGTGCATTACACGAGTGGACAACCACAAATTGTACGAACAATGTAGTATTTAAAGAGATTTTTCCAAAATTTAAGAAACTCTAATTCATTCATATTTTGAGCATTTGTTGACAGATTGTATCATTAATAAAAACAAATTGTGTGTTCAAACTTTTTTCTATTTTGTAATGGTATTTATAATAAAATCATTCCATATTATTCTTCAGTGCAACATATTGGTGTGATACTAGTTATCATCAAAATTTCAATTGACTATCACATAGGATGGCAATTTGAACCACCTGAACCAAAAATCATGATGAGCCGAACCAAATGTTACCAAAAAAAAAAAAAAAAAAAAAAAAAAAAAAAAACGAACGAACGAACGAACCGATGAGGCTGTGGGGTGGGTATGATATGCAAAATCAAAGATCCGATTTTTGGTGGGGTGAGTATGGTAATTGTGCAAGTGCCTCAAATTGTACCGAATACCTGATTAAAAAAAAATTGATTTTAAACTATATTTAAAATTTAAAAAGCCCATAATTAGAGTCTCTAACAGGCCCCAATCAAATTTCTTTTATCAAATAGGAATCTACAATGACATATCCTGCTAACAATATTTATGACGGAAGAATGAAGTTTAAAGGTAAAAAAAGCAAAATATTTGTTGTTCTTGTGTTAAGATAGAGAAAAATAATTTATTTTGTCTTTGTATAATCGTACTATAATGTACTAATATTGTTATGCTCGTAATATTATTTACTAAATTCATATTTTGAATATGAAAATTTTGATATTGTTTGCAAAATTTGCTTAGTATTATTATATTGTTCATTTTTTTTTAATAAACAATTTTTTTTTTCAGTTGGACTTGTAAAAATTAATTTACATTTAAGCAGTTATTAAACGCATCGAACTGAGACACACACCAACCAGATTTAGGCGGTTATGGGGTGGTTATGGTATGGACAAAAAATTTGTAGTTCAATTATGATTTTGAACAAACCGAATCGTTGCCATCAGTATCACACGTTGTCTCTGATGACAGCTTCTATCCAAAATGTTTGTCAATAAGGGATAAAACCTTACTTGTCCTTGCTATTTTTTAAATATGCAAATTAATAAAAAAGACTAATGCTTGACAAAATATTTTTCCCTCATCTCAATGTATGTTAAGATAGAAATGATTGTCGAGGAAATGATGTGTTAATTAATTGAATGCTAAAGATAAGAATGTAAAGAATAAAACTTGGGATATACGTACAATAATTCATAAATTTGAGAACTTTTGATGCAGTTAAAATGTAGTGCAATTACAAATATTTTTTGCGAAATCACCTCTTGTAGCGCGATTAATGCCCTAATAAAAACACACTCTCTCTCTCTATATATATATTCAAAAAAAAAACACACATTACCAAACAGACTCAAAAAATCATCCCCTCACCCCCCAACAAAAAAAGGAAATCATTATTAATTACAAAATTATTTTCCAAATCTTTAATCTTTAGAGCCTGTTTGATAATGGTGGTTTGGACGAATTTTGGACTTTTGTGAGTATGTATGATTGAAAATAAATTTGAAAAAAACTTGAGAAAAAACATTCAGGACCAAATGGACTCTTATATGTAGTATGTGCATTATATTCTTTATTCATATGAGAGGTTTTTTTAATTTTTTATTTATTGAATTTTCATCGCTATTGATTGAATTTTTATAGTAATTCCACAACATATAGAAAATTGAACTTAACGGTAAGATGAATAATATTTTAATTTATAGGGGGTTTTAATTATTTATATTTTTAGTTTTCAATGATGTTGCACTAGTACAGAAAGTGGAAAAGGCGTCGGTTGTAAAAGGGCATAGGCGTCGGTTGTAGGGGCGACGCCTATGACGCAGACGCCTAAAGTTTTTACTTTAGGCGTCGGTTTACAACCGACGCCTAAAGTGCGACTTTATGCGTCGGTTTACAACCGACGCCTAAAGTGCGACTTTATGCGTCGATTTTTTAATAACCGACGCTTCAAGTTTAAAAAAAAAAAAAATGAACACTTTAGGCGTCGATTCAAACTTTAGAACCGACGCCTAAAGTTAGACTTTATGCGTCGGTTTTTTAAAAAACCGATGCATAAAGTCGAACTTTAGGCGTCGGTTCCAAAGTTTGAACCGACGCCTAAAGTGTTCAATTTATTTATTTTTTATTTATTTTTTATTTTTTTATTTTTTCTTCCCGTTTTCACACCTGCAGTGACCCAGGCCGCTGCAGTTCATGGCCTGCAGTGACCCAGGCCGCTGCAGGTCGTGACCCAAGCCGCTGCAGGTCGTGACCTGCAGTCATTTGGACGTGGCCCGCGATGACTTGAACATTTTCCACATGCGCATCATCAAATATATATATATAATCGACATATACATAATAAAATTAAATAGAGAACAATTATATATACAAGATTGTTGTTTTATTATACAAATATGTAAATTTAAGTTTGGATACGCGTCATTTTACACACACCTAGCAACGAAATATTTGGCCCATAAATTTTGAATCTCAAAGATTTCCTCCGTTGAGTAGTATTTTTTAAATGCCTACAAACAATCAAAACATATTATTAGTTATTTTATAATAAAATATAAAGTCTTAATTAAAAACTCTAATTTAAATTACTTATACCTTTTCTAACGAAGGAAGCTGGAAGTGTTCTGTGACTATCTCATACATATTTCTCATAACGTAATAGCCACACTCAGAACCTCCAGGTTGCTGAGGACACTGAAATTTTCACATTGAAAACTAAAATGAATAATCAAACTTAATAGAATATGAAAATAATTCAAAACATTACAATAAATTTTAAATGTGTTTTCGTACCTTTATTTTTAGCCACGTTGTATTGCCTTTCGTCCTAACACCTCCTTGGGCCCAATACATTTTGAAAGCCCTAAAATTTTAATAAATTATATGAACAAGTTACCAAAAAAAAAAAAAAATACTCTAAATTTTCTACAGAAATTTTGGCAGAGTCTCCCCTATAAATTGAACTTATCTAACCTGTAAAGAGGCAAGTTGCTATTGAAATAAATTCTCAACAATCACAACAGAAATTCATCGATTTTACCACAACTCCACAATCAATTTCATCACAACTCCACAATTATTTCATGAAAAATTATCATAACTTACGTATTCAATAGCGGCTTGATATCTAAGTCACGCTTACATGCACCAGCTGAATCCAAGAAGTACACCGTATTCTTCTGAGGAGAAATCACTAGCAACATCCAGTGGTTCCTACGTATTATGAACGTGTAAATACAACTTTAAACATATATGATTCAAATTAGGTAAAAAAAGAGAGAATGTCGGTGGTCTTACTCCTGAAAATACGGTGCTATAATGAACTTCTTACTTTGCATTGCCCTCATGGTGCTGTCCATGTAAGTTACAACACCATCTGCATTTGTTCTTACCGAAACCGATGCAATGTGTGTCGGAGACATGAATCCAATTGATTCAATACCGTATTCATGACACATCTCATGGAGGTACCTAAAAATAATTAAACCAATAAATATAAATAAAATAATGATTTAAAGTCAAGTTATAATTTCTGATCAGAAGTCTTACATTGAAAATATTTGTAAGATAGATGTATCCAACCATTGCAACGTTAGCAAATCGGTGATGTCTCCGACTGTAACAAAAATACCATCGTCGAATGCACAGTTGAACACAGAGGCATCTATGGGCACCTGGTAGAAGTCATCACCAACAGGCAATTGAAGGACTAGAGTGTTCAACATTTTGCATTTGTCACCTAGACGTTGTAACGTCTCATCGTTCGACATATTCAAAACTCAAACGCAACTCCAATCAAACTTCAACATCATCTACTACTCCAACATTAATCCAAAATCAATTCTCAACTTTTAAAAATCAAACTAAGATTGCATAACTTAACTCCAATAAATCAAATATTATTGTATACCAATATACTAACTTCAAATCAATAATATATATTCAAACAAACCAATTAACTTGATAAATAATAAATCAATTATATATATATATGCACAAACATATACATACACACAGATATATATATATATATATATATATATATATATATATATATACACACACACAAAAACACACACACACACACACACACATATATATATATATGCACACACACAAAGATATACATACACGCACATACACACATAGATATATATATATATATATATACATACATACATATATATACACAAACATTATATAAACACATAGATATATATGTGTGTATATATATACACACATACATTTACAAAAAAACTAAGTAGGGGGTAGAAATTTAAGGTCACCTTGCGGCGGCGGCGACGGGCGGGAGGTGCGGCGACGGGTGGGCGATGCGGCGACAGGCGGGCAGTGGCGGCTTGTGTGTGGAGAGAGTGGAGAGAGTTTGGGCGTAGAGAGAGTTTTGTGATTGAAGTGAGTTACGCGGATTATACAATTGAAAAGGGCGCGGAAAAAAACCCGGGTTTGGGCGTCGGTTCCCCTTGAACCGACGCCCGAAACCGGGTTTTGGGCGTCGGTTCAACAGGAACCGACGCCTTTACTTAAAATTTATTTACAAAATTGCCACCGCGTTTTCAATTGGCGTCGGTTGTTACATAAAACGACGCATAATCCCCATTTTTTATGCGCGATTTTGTACTAGTGTTGATTGATTTTTGTTAGTAATTTCACAACATATAGAAGATTGAACTCAACCGTAAGATGAATAATAATATTTTAATTTTAATTTAACCAATCATTATTTATTTAATTGCATCTTTTAGTGATAGTGAAGTCCAGAAATATTGATATACTATTATAATTTTTAGGTCGTTTTCTATTTTCAGTTTGACGAAATAACGAAGACGCATTCTATTCTCCATTTGTGAAAATGATTTTTTTCAAACCAATATATATATATATATATATATATATATATATATATATATATATATATATATATATATAGAGAGAGAGAGAGAGAGAGAGGAAACGCAAAATACGAAAAAGGTCATTTTGAGCGTTTCAAGTTATAACCAAATGAAACCTTGAAAACATGGAAAACACATCATTTCACGAACAGGAATTGTATCTTAGTTGGTAGGGTCTCATAATTGGGTAAGGCCAATAGTTTGAATCCAAATCTAAGTCGTTTGAGACGTAGGAATTTTTTTTATATACAGATTTCAAAGTTTTGAAATTAAAATATACATAAAACAGTGGACTGCAAAATACGAACACGGAACCTCAACATTGAGTTCCAACCAGCAAACCAAAGTGCCAACTATTGTTGGTATGCTTTTATCTTGAAGGTAATTATATATATATTGCGGTGTATTTATGGAAATTATATTTTATTAGTGGTAGTAGTATATAATGTAGTGTATTGCCGTATTGGATAGAATTTGTGGTGGTAATATATTTGATCTAAGCTAATTTCTTATAATATTTTTGAGACTTGAACATTAATGACTTTTTCTATTTTTATATATAAAAAAAAATATTAGTCATTATTAAATCACACAATATTAAAATTAAATGATCTAATTTCTTATAATATAGAGTAAATCTTCAAAACACAAGAAATTTTATCTACAAGCAAATTAATTATCTTAATCTTAATCATAATCATAATCTTAATCTTAATCTTCTTAATATAAAAGTAGAATAGTCGTCACAAAAATCCGCATATAGTTTCCCTTCAAAATAACTTTATAAATTTGAAATTTTTTTGCCAAAAAAAAAAATATTTTAGTAAATATTATGATACATGTGCCATTAATGACATTAGCATTGATATCCACACTATGCTATTAATGACATTAATATGTTTTTTTAATGTATAACCTATTTTTTATAATAATAATAATTATTTTTGTTGATAATTATTGTATTATTTTGAAATCGATAAGTATGTAATATGGATGTCAAATCAAAAATTTCAATGAGAAGCTAAATTCAAACTAATAAATGAGAGCAAACAGTAAACATATTGTCCATAAAATTATCTCAAATATTAAAAGTAAGAATTTTATTGTATCGATTTCTCATTCACTATATATTATATCATTTAAGTCCTATAATACTATCAATAGTTTGTTAACTAAATTCAATTTAATCATAGATGATTAATTTCAGATCAAATTCTTTTTCTTATAAAATTAAAACAAATAAAAATATACAAAATTTTGAAGTAAATTCAATTAAATTGTTCATATAATTTTTATTAAACAATTGATTGGTCATCAATTTTTATTAAAATTAAAATAATACTATAATAATATTAAAATAATGTCGTAAAAAATGGTAAAACATTTTTTTTAATTTTATTAACATATGTAGTAAAAAATGGTTCCAACTTTTTTATTCTATTTTAAAATGATATTTTACAATAAAATCATTCATATTATTCTTCCGTGCAACGCACGAGTGTGATACTAGTAAATAGTCAAATTAATATTCTGCAAAATTTCAAACACAACGTATTTTTCAGTTTTTCATTTCCAGAAGTAGTTCTGAGAAATGGCAAACCAATCGTATTTTCAGTAAATTTGAAAACAAAAACAACAAACTAGAAAACATTTTCAAAAATGAAAACAGAGAACAAATACAAACAGAATGCAACCTAAATTTTGATGATTGTCTTCTTTCATGACTTGAATATCAATATTATTTAACTTTATATTTTCAAAAATTCTTGTTCCATGCTTTTCATTAATTATGTCACGTCCTTTAAAGAACATGTAGAATAGAAAAAGATCGAAAGAGTCAAGTAATATACATATGCATGCAGCATGCATGCTTGCATACATTATTTTAAATTAGTTCTACTTTATATATTCGATTGTGCTACATGTACATGCAACTTAAATATTTGTTTACAAATAGATGATTTGATGATATTTGATTTAATCAAAATCTCATCATCCAAATAAAATAAAATAAAATAAAATAAAATAAAAACTTTCGCTACTTACTTTTTGACGCATCATCATGCTGTAAAATATTATGTTAATGATCATATGTACAAAAAGCATTTTTCCACACACACACACATTTATTTTATTACTCCATTAAACAATAGCTTGAACACGATTCATTAATTTTAATTTTAATTTTTTTTTTTTTTTTTTTTTTTGAAAACCAACCATGATATTATTCATTCAAATGAGAAGAATCATAGTCCACAAAATTAAACATGGAGGGTGGAACCTCCTCACAATATTCCTAATATTCATAGTATTTACTTGGACCTATCAATATAATTAATATACGAAGGTGTGTCAAAAAAATATGTCAAATTTCCCAAATAAATAAATTTGTGTTTGAAATGACTAACGTAGGTTCCAGGCCTTGGAACCTTGAACATATGGACTATGAATTTTTGATGTGATGTCGAAAATGCACATATATATTGTGAATTTTGTAATAGTTTTGTATGTTAATGTAGTCAACTCGCTTTATTATATTTTTAATTTATGATAAAAGCTTGTCAATAAACACAAGCCAGTGTGTCTTCATTTCAAAAATGAAAGATACATCATCACTACTTAATTAGGATTTACTTTGCAAAAGCCTATAATACCTTCTACATATATAATTTCTAATTGTTTTTGACCTTTATAGGATAAACGCAATATCTAATGCATGAATCTTTTTTTTTTTTTTTGAAATCGGGATGCACAAAACTAACGCTACAACAAAAACAGCCTACGACAACGTGCAAAAAATGTTGCAAAAGACTTTTTATAGCGTTCATGTGCATGTTGCAAATCTCACTGTTGTTGTAGAGGGAAAGAATACGACAACGTTCATTGCGTGTTGCAAAAGATAAACTACCGCATTACGGTAAACTTTTGGCAACGTTCATTGAGCGTTGCGGTAGACCTTTGACAACGTTCATTGCGCATTGTGGCTGATATTTTTGACAACGTTCAATACGTGTTGCAGTAGACCTTTAGCAATGTTATTTGCGTATTGTGGTTGATACTTTTAGCAACGTTTATTGCACGTTGCGATTGATACTTTTAGCAACATTCATTGCACGTTGCGATTGATACTTTTAAACATATACGTAATATGTAAACCATGAAATACGCGTTCTATAAATAAATTAACTATTCAAAATAAAGTGTAAGTATTTTAAAGCAAATTGACCAAATATATTTTAATGTACAACAAAAATTAAGGTACATTGTTTTTTTTCAATTGATTTACAATGACATTACAAATGTTAATTCAAGCACTTAAAACCATGAAAACTCCACTCTTCATCGGTTGAAAGTTCCATGCATCCAATAAAACACTCCAACTCAAAATGCGTCACAAAACCTGTGAATCAAATAGAGTCTTCATCAGTTGAAATAACTTCCATGCATCCAAAAAATACTCCAACTCAAAATGTGTCATAAAACATGTGAATCAAATAGAGTAATGATTAAGTAATATGAACCTAAAAATTGATATTATATCTACTAATCAAGATATAAATTATAATCCTAAACTCTTTTCTGCTGCAACTCCACAATAACGAATATGAAGAAATGTTTTGTATCATTCAATTTGAATTTTTTTTTTTTATCATTCTGGAAGACGACATTAAATCTATGGTTAATAGTGGATATCTGTTATCTTTTACAATATCCAGTGTTGTTATAGTGAAGAATACAACATCAGTAAGTCACAGATATCCAATGCTATTATAGTGAAGACTACAACAACAAAAGATCCTGGAAAAGAATGCTACAGTAAGTTAGATCACTATTTGGTAGTGAAGCAAAACTAAAATTTTTTAAACGTGATAAAAGTTGAAAATCTTGAATTGGAATAGAGATTTGGTATGTGGCAAATTCAATTGACACGACAAAATGATTTATAATACTGGAATGTCAAAACAATGCAAGAACTGATCATTAGAAATTAAGAATGGACCCCTATTAAGACTTTCTAAACATGGGATGTGAGTTTAGACAAAATCAAGTAATCCTCAATTATGAACACTGAAAACAATACCTATTATTCATAAAACCATCTAACACTAAATACCTTTATTTTTGAACCATTTACAAAAATGTGAGAGATGGTAAAGAGTGGGGTAGGGTTGATTTCTAATTTATGCCCCGGGGGGGGGGGGGGGGTGTTGTTTACATAAATACCTTTATCTTTGAACCACTTAAAAAATGTCTTTTAAGATTTTTTAAGAAGTAAAAATACTTTATAATTTTTGAGTGTCACTTTTTAAATAATTTTGTCACTTTTTTCAAAAAAAGTGTGAAAAAGTGACAATAAAATCTGTGTTTGATTGAGGGTGGAAAATGTGGTAGAAAATATTTTTCATTCTAATTTTCTACCTTTGGTGTTTGATTCAAAAATTTCCATGGAAAATGTTTTCCACCCATATTAAAAAAAGTGGATATTTTCCTTGAAATTAAGGAAAACAAATTCCTAAGGGAGAGGTGAGAAAATATTTTCCATGAAACTTCTTTTCCTTTTTTCAGGTGACAATAAATTCATTTGATAACAAGGTGGAAAATGAGATGGAATTCCAATTTCATGAAATTCAAATTCTCGTCCCCCCTAAAGAATCCAATTTCATTCAATTCAAGCAAAAAATGTGGAATTTGTGAGTGAGTGAGTGAAATTCAAATTCCATGAAAGTGAAATGTGTGTTTGATTGGAGTATGACAAATTTGAGTGAAAATTGCATTTTTCATGAAATTGGAATCTCAATCAAACACTACATTAGAATAATTTCCCCATTTTTTTTTATAAAAAAAGTGATATAATATCAATTTTTTTTTTATTACCAAAAAGTGATATAATGTTACAATTTATGCCTTTTTTCTACTTGAAGGTCAATTTTTCATTTTTGGAAAATTCTGCATTGGCTAATAAATTACAAAAGTGTCACTTTTTAAAAAAGTGAAAAGTATACTTTTTTTAATCAAATATAAATTAAAACCTTTGAATAAATTCATGATTTGTTAATTTTATTCAAAATATTAGAATAATTGTGTTACCTTTTTAAAATAGTGACAAAATGCCACTTTTTTTTATATGAAAAAAAGTGACATAATGTAATTTTTTTTATCACATTTTGTTTTAACTAATTGACTGTTAAGTTTAGTTACTTTTTCTACTTGAATGTTAATTTTTTTAATTTTTGCAATATTTATCATTGACTAACAAATTACACAAGTTCACAAATACTAGTAGATACGTTACACATTCTCCCTTTCATACACAAACACAATGTCACTTTTTTTTTAAAAAAAAAAAAAAACTATAAAGTGATCACTTTTTTTAGCTTGATGAATGCCACATTTTCAATTTTTGTAATATCCATCAATGATTAACAAATTACACAAATCCACAAAACTAATAAATACATTACATAATGTCATATTTTTTTTTTTAATAAAAATTGATAAAATGTCACTTCTTATAATCTTCTCTTTTAATTAAATTAAAAGGTGACACGGTGTTAAGTGGGGGTGGGGGGATGAAAATGGAGTCTAAGCAACTAAGGAAAGTGGTGAATTTATTATGGAAATGGAAATTGATGTTGGGTAGAGTAGAAGACATTGAAAACGTTAAAATTTCTACAGTTGGAGTATTGAAGCATTCAAAATGGACATTAAATTTTGAACTAAGCAACAACTAGGTTGGCACAGGATAATGTTTTTCTTAATTAACTGTGATTGAATAAATATTTTAAACATATGTGAATCGTTGTATCTCAAATTACTCTCATCAAAATATTTTGTTCAGATTTCTAAATGAAACTGAGTAATTCATCTTTTCTAGATATTAGCTAACAATAAAGCTATTCGATTATCTTATCATGTTGTGTTGATACACAATCAAAGGCGTTCTTAAAAGCATCGTTGAAGTTGAGTGATTATGCACCTTCTGAAAGCTTCGCTACCATCATCTATTTAGATTGTACATTTTTGCACATCAATTCTATCAAACATAGATTTTGTATCTGCAGGCTAAATAAGTTAACCATGTATCTCTACAAATGGTCCGAATATTCCTTATTTAGATGCAATAAATACAAGAATTTACACATGATCGCAATAACAAGAAAAGTATACTTCTATCTCTTGTTCAATTACCAGATTTATTACCACGTTCTAAGTTATTAACTCACCTCTCGGATTATGGAAATAACTCAATATATCATGAATTGGTGATCCAGCAATTCAAGCATTAAGAATAATAATAACCCAATACATGCAACAAAACATTAAAACTATGGAATTTGGAATTAAAATAATAGGATTAGGCTACATCGTTCATCCCAACATTGAAATTAGTTACACGTCATGATTAAAGAACAAAAACAATAAAAATTAATGTTCATTGAAAATAATATAAAGAAAGGAACACTTGCACCAAGTTTCGATTCTTCAAATATCTTCAATTTACTCCCCTTTGCGATGCTTGATTCCCCAAGAATATGATGTTGAATTCTCTATTATGGATTGTTCTTTGGAGAGGAAAATGTCCTTATTTTCCTCCTAAGAGGTTGTATTTATAGTTGGAGAAGAGACCTGGTCGAGAAAGGAAAGCAACTTGTCAAACGCGCGCGCGAGTCTTTTTTGGTATCTGCACAGCGTACAGTGTTTTGATCATATCTTTCTATTTCCTTATCCGATTGAGGTGATTAAATTTTTTTTTAGAAAGATACCTCAAAGGGATACAATTCTTCATGAAATAGGATTTTCCCAATTCGAGCGTTTATTTCCCCAAAATTAGGTCTCAAAGTTTGACTAGAAATCAGTCTAGAATCTTGTGCGGTTGGAATCAATTTTATGGTAATATTCTTATCATATTTCATTCCTTTTTGACTTCTACTTACATCCAATTGACTCCAAAAAATCCTCAAAGTATCTTCTTGCGATCCAAATCAATCATTGAATATTTGCAAGTTGGTCCCTCATGTTTAATTTGCTCTTTAGTCCTTCAACTTCCAATTGCAACAATATAGTCCCCATACTTTCGTATCTTCTCAATTTGCTCGTTTCAACTCTCAAGTCCTTCAATTGGGTCCTCCAACTTCTGATTTCTTTACTTTGGCACATTGCATCTTTCCCGGTTGATGTCATTAGCTTCTCGATTGTCCAATTTAACTTCAATTAGCATCCAATTTTGCATTTTTCTCATTAATTGCTTCATTCTTCATCTTTTGGGATATTTTCTTAAAAGTAAACAAATAAACACAAATTAAATAGTAAATATTCTAAAACAACAATAATATATTCTAATTTATACATACAAATAAGTGTATAAAATACACTTATCATTACTCAGGTCAAGGTTATTTTTCAAAATGCTTAGGCTGCGTTCTCTTTGTGTTTCAGTTTCCCGTTTTCATTTTCGAAAATGTTTTCTATTTTCCATTTTCTGTGACTTTTTTCGAAATTGCTGAAAATGAGTTTGGTTTGTTATTTCCGAAAACTGTTTTCGAAAATGAAAAGCTGGAAAACGCGTTCTGTTTAAAATTTTGAAGAAAATTATTTCATATTGTTTGTGAATATAAATGAAATAAAGATATCATATTTTGAGTTACACAACAAAAATAAATGAAATAACCCCTATCACATAATTTGGTTATATCAAAAAAGTTCAAAAATTCATGTTACCCTTCTAAAGTAATCGTTCCACATTTGAGTAGTAATTTTCCCTTCTAAAGTAATCGTTCCATTTAATACTTTATATAGATACATCCTTCTAGTAAGTACTCATAACGTTTAAAATTTAAGTTTCAATAAAATTTGCAAAAATCAATTTACGTTAATTAATTATGCCCTTACAAAATAAGTGTCTACAATACAAAAGTAAAAAAGAAATGTTTAATAATTAAACACATGATACATCATCAGAAAGATGGTTGAATTTGGAGTTCTACGCAAAAAACAGAGTGCAATTCGGAGTTGTACATCAAAAGTTATACATGTTTGAAGACAATGATCTATAAAGCAAATATGAAAAGGACTAAATTGAAAGAAAAGTAAAATTTGTGAACTAATGTGCAACAAAATTTGAAGTTGAGGGACCTAAGTTGCAAATAAATTAGGATATTTTCGAAAGAAATTTCAAAATTTGAGAATTAAATTGACAAGTTTTGAAAATCAGGGACCAATAATGTAATTAAAAATGATAAATTTTGACAAATTTCAAATTTTTTTGATTATTTTAATTTTTTTTTTTTTTTAAAGTGGAAAACGCGGAAAACGCGCGTTTTCCGCGTTTTCCACTTACAAGGCAAAAATTTCGGAAAATGCGGAAAACGTGATTTTCACGTTTTCCATTTCCTTTACAAATTTTGAAAACGTTTTCGAATTTTTTTTTTCGAAAACGGCGCAAGAGAACGCGTTTTCCGCGTTTTCGGAAATGGAAAACGGAAAACGGCTGGAAAACGCCAAAGAGAACGCAGCCTTAATGTTTTAGGGTAATTAGTATAATTTCGCCTCTAATATTTCTAACATTTCATTACTAATTTTCTCTCGTTCCAAACTGAAAAATTCAGACTTTAATTGATGTTCGTTCATTAATTCCTCATAAATTAAATTGATTTATCCTAAATATATCATTTTAATTGGAACCATTATTTCACCCGTGCGATACACGAGATTTCTATCCATGAAAATGATCTCAATGAAAATTTATGAAAATATAATAATAAAATATATTAAAAAAAGCCAAAAGTAATTTATTAGAAATAGTTAATAATAATAATAAAATATATTTCAAAAAAACATAATTTATAATATTGAGGATAATAAATAATTTTAATTGTTAATGATTTATAATATTGATAGTTACACACACGATTTTTTCAAATACAATTCAACATGCGAGAATGATTGCACCCGACTCTTGTTAATAGTCATGGCGTATGACGCAATCAAATGAAATTTTTAATGACAATGGGAAAAAAATAAATTTTTAGTTAATTTAATTTTGAACATAATATATTTTAATTTTCGATTAAGTCTATTTTAAAATGTATTGCTAAAATATATTTTATTCGAACTTCAACACACACACACACACACACATTTTCTTTTTTAATCATTTTTATAAATATGTTAATTGAAGAAATGATTAAATTCGTCTAAATTAAAGAAATGACTAAATTTTATTTGATTTAAATATTGGTAAAAAAAAGTTGACACAAAAAAATAATATTTTTTTTAATATGCACATTGAAGAACATAATTTGTTTTTAATTGACATATTAGGAAATGAAACTTCAATTATTTTATTTATTTATTTTCAAATATGTATCAATCGATTTTTTTCCTTCATTTCTAACGAAACACACCTGTATAGAATATATTTATTTCTATTCTTACTGAATAAATATAATTTCTCATAAAAATAATAATTTTGTTCATAAACAAAAACATAGTCACCAAACGAATACTTAACTTATTACAAATAGTTAATAATAATAAAATATATTTCAGAATTTTTTTTTTTCTTATTTCATCATCTTAAAAATATGCCAATTGAAGAAATTATTAAATTTTTCAAAATTAAAGAAATGATTAAATTTTATTTAATTCAAGCATTGATAACAAAAAGTTGATACAACAAATTAATATTCTTGAAATATGCACACTCACTGAAGAACATACTCTTCCAATTGAGATATTAGGAAGTAAAACTTCAATAATTTTATTTATTTATTTTCAAATATATATCACTCAATTTTATTTTATTTTCATTTCTAATTTAAAACATTTGTATAGAATATATTTATTTCAACTCTTACGAGAATAAATATAACTTTTCACAAAATAATATTTTTGTTCATAAACAAAAACATAGCCGCCAAACGGATGCTTAATTTTTTAAAAATATTTAATAATAATAAAATAGATTTCAGAAAAAATATAATTTATAATATTAATGATAATAAATTATTTTAATTATTAATGATTAAAACATAATTTTAATACTAATAGTTACACATTTGATTTTTTTTTTTCAAATACTGTAATACCACTTTTCGTTTTACGTGCTTCCTTGAATGCCATCCAATTTTTTATGATGAATAATTTATTTGACAATTATTACTGATAATAAGTTGAATTATTTTGCAGTGGAAGGACTTTGACGCCGTCTCGATCAATGTGGCAATTAAAATATTTATAAATTGGTTACGTACAATTATATGTCTAATTGTTTATTTTAATTGTTATTTTCCAATTTATATTTTATTTAGTAGCAAGTGGCCAAAATACATTTAGTTTGAAATTGGTGTAAAGTTTAGTGGCACCTTGATATTTAATTTAAAGTTGTTCACTTAATTGCATTAAAGAGGGGAATTGAGGGACCAACTTGCAATTTTCGAAAGATTAAAAACTTAATATTAACCTAACCCTCACTCCTCTCTCTCTCTCTCTCACCCGCTCTCTCTCTCGGTCTCGCCCTCACCTCGCTCTCTCGGTCGCCTAATCTCTCCGTCTCTCTCGGCTTCTTCCTTGGTCGCCGGCCACCATCACCACCACGACCGCGACCTCCACCACCTCCCCCTTGTCGCTGCACCGGTGGGTAACTCCTACCCTGTCACGCCCGCACGCCCGCACCCACTCACTCACTCACGGACACACACACACACACACACAAAACACACACATTGAATGGTTGTATGTATATATGGAATTGTAGGTATATATTGATGTATATATGGATTGAATGTATGTATATATGTTAAGATTTTCAAAATTTCAGATTTCCAATTCATGTAGATTTCGAATTTTAAATACTAATTTTGGGATTTGAGTAATGTTCATACATGTATGTATAAAGGTATATATGTGTATGTACCTGTGCCTATTCACTTCAAAATTTTAAGATTTATACTTGATGAAATTGGGAATTTTCATGTTTTGAATTATACGGTTTACTATACTAGTTAAATTTCATATTTTTGGATGTATGGATTCACCTGTTAATTAACGGTTAGGGTAATTTTGGATTAAAAATTTTAAATTTCAAAAATTGGAAGTTTAAATGTTTTAATTGATTTTGCTTGATTTAGGGTAAATTGGAACTTTAAATGAAATTCTCAGCTTTCGAATATTATGAAACTTAGAAGTTTAATTGATTTTCTATTCGTTAATATTGGGATAAATTGAAAGTTGTCTTCATGAAACTTAAGTTGTGACGAATATCTCATAACTTCGACCTTTGTGTAATTTATAAAAGTAGATTTCAATTTTTACCATTTAAATTAATCTCATTCCGAATGTAGTATGACCTATATGTGACATAGTTTAAGATCGCATTCGGTTGAATTGTGAGTTACATGAAAGTCTCAACCTCATCAAGAGTGTTAAATGTGATTTTGGACTAAAAGCATATTTGATTAATGAGTGGAAATAATTAGGAATCTTTGGGCACATTGACGTCACAGCATCCGAGACTTTTCCACTTGCAAGTTCAAATACGGTAAATATTAAGGTGAACAAGTAAGTAAACTTCTCCTATTTTCATTGAAGTTAAATGTTTAAGGTGTAATTAATGGGCTTAAATTATATTCTTGAAATTTATTTGCTTGTGATGCTTTCTATGAACTTTATACATGTATGTGTTATTAAGAGAAGGTTTAAGCATACATGTTATCATGTCGTGGTATCGTCAAGTATGCATTTTCATTGAGTTGGGGAAGTCAAATGATTTTAAATGAAGAATGTGGTAAGTTTTAGTTTCCTCAAAAAGGATGTATCCCAAGGTTTAAGAATAAATTGATGTACTTCTATACCATGAAAGGTGTGAGTGGGAAATGGGGCGCGGGAGATCGGTGTACCCGAATTAAATCGATGTTACAGTGGTGAATATTAAACCGCCTTGCGGTGACGATTTCCTAACCTCTTGGCGGTGGCAAATATTAAACCGCTTTGGGTTACGATTGCTAAACCGGTTGACGGTGACAAATATTAAACCGCTTTGCGGTGACGATTGCTAAACCTCTTGGCGGTGACAAATATTAAATCGCTTTGCGGTGATGATTGCTAAACCGCTTGGCGGTGGCAAATTTTAAACCGATATGCGATGGAAAAGTGATAACTTGGTTCTAAATAAGGAAAAATTGCCCACTGTATTGTGATTGGCTAGAAGATAAACTAATTGAGCTCACTATAGAAATGAAGTTAAAGTTTTAGAAATGATTAAGTGAAAGTTGGAAAGTCTGAAGTCTTGAAAAGTAAAGTAAATGTGGATAATTACTTTGAATGGTCTAAGGCATTTCATGTAATGAGCATGCATCACTTGCATAAAGTTTACTTACTGAGCTTTAGCTCACCCCAATCATTTTCCAATATATTTCAGGTGATGAAAGTTAGATGAGACGAAGAGAGCATTTGGTGGCAGACTCAGGATATACCCGCTTCAACCTTTTTAAATAAAGTCAAATTAAAATTTATTTCAATGTCTCATTAATTATTCTTTAATTTATTTATAATTGATAATTGCTTGGTTGGAGTTAGTTTCGAATAAGTATGAGTATCGTATTTGAGGTTAAATTGTCTCTTGTTGTATTTGTTAAAGTTTATTATTTGGAATTATATTGTTGTGGAGTTTGAGATTCTTTTTGTAAAGGGGTTTGATGATGTTTGAGATTGAATGAGTTGAGATGTGTGTTTGAAAATGGTTATGATGTCTCTCTAAAGGTTGGCTAAGTCTAATTTATAGAGGAGACTCTGTCGAAATTTCTGTAAAATTTTATAATAGAAATGAAAATGTTAAGGTTTTAAATGGTTTCTTTTCCGTATTAAAGTAAAGAAAAGTTAACACGCCTAAGTTTAAGATTTCGAACTTGGGGTGTTACAAATACAATCCAACACGCGAGAGTGATTGCTCTCGACTCTTGTTAATCATCAACTATATTTTATCAAATCAAGCATCAACTAATTGAAAGCTTGAATTAATGATATCATATGAATATGTGCAGCATAAATTTTCACGCTTTCTCATTAAAATAATCTTCAAACACAAATAATTTTATAGAATCACATATTATAATAAAGTTTAGGCAGAATTAGTCAAATGTTTTAACACATTTGTAATATAATGTTATATTTTTCTGAAGAATTTTTATATATTGTTAATTATTAATTTAATTGTTTCAAAAGTAAAAATTTAAAATCCCAAATTCTAATAAGAAATAGATTACACTGGAACGAATATATATTTTATCTAAATAATGAAGGAAGATGTCAAAGTTTTAGCTGACTTTGGGTCATGGTAATTAATTAATCCGAATAAAATAATTAGTGGAAAATGAGCATGTTATAATGTGATGTACTTTAGGCCATTATTTTAATGCATAAACAGTGAATGGAGTGAGAGAAAAAAAATCAAAATCTGCGGCTACCTAACTAGATGGGATTTTCAAAGGAAAATTTGGGAACTTTTGTAATTATCATTCTTTAATAACATTTTATTACAAAATCTTATCGAATTTAAAACTTTAAAAGTGATAAAAGTAAAGAAAATAGGAAATGCTACGTGATGTGATTCAAAGCAGGAAATCAAAGGAGAATTCGGGCTATCGACAATACAACAGCCATCTACGTGGAAAACAGAGCAAGTTTTATGTTGGAGTTGAGCCTAGAAGACGAATGGATCAAGCTGAATCAAAGGGGCGAAGTTTGATGGACAAAACTAATATTACGGCCGTAAGTCATCTTTGTCACGGTCGTGAAGTTCTCTCGGGCGAAATTGAAGAATTATAGCGAAACCATATTTACGACCGTAAGTTTGGTTATCATGACCGTAAATCAAGAATAGGAAGTCACATACGGTCGTAAGTGACATTTTCACAGTCGTAACTTTGCCGCGAATTTTATTTTCAGTTTTATTTATTTATTAACTCAGTGTTGAGCCAATTAGCGGCTAGGGCTAGGTTAGATGCATGTTTTTCGTTATATTATGTTTTATTTTCATTATTGAACACAACTTTGATATTATTGAGAATTGAAATTGAGTTTTTACTCTTTAGGAAAAATGATGATTCCTTAACTTATTCTTCAAAAACAATATTGAACTTATCAAGGAAATTGACATTCGTTGTAGAACTTCGAAAATTTTGGATCTTCAATCCGCATCGTCGAGTCATCGCGTTGTGATTGTCGGATCAAGGTTCCATCATCAATACTATTAATTCCGTTATTTTATTTCATGTTTTCTTGTGCTTGGCTGAATTTAGATATTTCATATTGTTATGTCGTTTATTCTGCGTTTTTCATCGCGTTTCCCAAGTGGGATTGCATCAGGTGATATCAAAGTTTCAATCTAAATTCAGTTCTTGGTATTTCTTGACATTTTCTTTTTTTTTTTCTTGAGTTTTCTTGAATTTTTTTGTTCTTCGTAGTTTTCCTTATTTTGATCCATTAAAAATTCCACAAAAAATTCAAACTTATTTATTTTAGTCAATTCTTATCCAAATCACATTCCATTTGTTTTGCTGTGTTCATAGTCAAATTTCGGATTAATATATATATATATATATATGCTAAAAATTACCAAAAAAAATAAAAATTCGAATATTTCGAGAATTTCTCAATTCCTGTTTTCTTCGTGTCTTCTATAAATTCCTTATTTGTGATCCTTGATAGGTTCTTGGGTGATATTGGAAAGAGAATTTTGAGTGATACACGAGTGATAAATTTTGTGAGGAATTTTATCGATTTTTTCTTGTTATTAAACATGTATCATAGGAGAAAATCTTCATCATCTTCATCAATGAGTGCCGAACATCAAATTAATTTGATTAAATCCATGGAGGCACAATGGGATAAATTCTTGGCTATGATGGACAAAAGAGAAGCACGATGGCGAAAGGAGCAATCTCAAGCGGATTCTAGAGTCAGGAGGGATAAGAGGAGTGAATCCAATACTAGGGGCGGAGATGGGGTTGATGAAGGATCATTGAAGCAAAAGGAGACATCAAAGTGGGAGAGTAGTGATCATATTCCAAAGAGGAGGGAGAGACCAACAACCAAATGTAATTATACTTCCGAGTCCAAGCCTCTTAAGGATAGAGATGTTAAGTGTTTTAAATGTTTGGAATGGGGTCACATTTCACATCAATGTCCACATGAAAAGGTTAGATGTGATGTGACAGTTGTTTCCGGAGATAAAATTGAGAAAATGCCAGAGTTAAAGAATGCTTGTGATAGTGATAAATTGAAAAATATTGCAGTAGATGAGTCACTTGCAAATATGCATGCTCTTAGTATTAGACGTAAGGTGGATGTTGTGGATAATGTGGAGGAGTAGAGGGATAATATTTTTCGCACTAGATGCTTCATGAATGATAAAATTTGTAGTATGGTGATTAATGGAGGAAGTTGTACTAATGTAGCTAGTACAATGTTGGTGGAAAAATTGGGATTACCTTTAATGAAACATCCAAAGCCATATAAATTGCAGTGGTTGACTGAGTCAGGGAAAATTAAGGTGAATAAACAGGTTTTGGTGACTTTTTCTCTTGGTAGATATTTTGATGAAGTAGTTTATGATGTGGTGCCTATGCATGTTGGCCATATATTATTGGGGGAGGTCATGGCAACATGAAAGGGCAGTGCTATATGATGGATATACGAATAGATACAGTCTTTTAAAAGGTGGGAAGAAGTTTACTCTAGTTCCACTATCTCCAACGCAGACCCTGGAAGACTAATTGAAATTGAAAAGTGAGTTTGAGGGGAAAAATAAGAAAGTTGAGGCCCCGATTTCAGAAAAAGGAGAGGGAGTGAAAATTAAAAAAAAAAATAAAAAAAATGAGTTGAGGCCACGACCTCAGAAAAAGGTGAGGGGGTGAATTAAAGAAAAGAGGGTTGAAATAAGAGATTGAGTGCAGAAAGTAAAAGAAAATAGAGTCTACCACAAAATTGAGTTTATTTGCACTTACTCACGCTAAACCCCCCCCCCCCAGTTCTGTTAAATCTGTCTTGCAGGTATCTAAGTTAAACCATGATCTTAAAGTAGGGAAGAAATTCATTGACACAAATGAGCAGCCCAAAACACTGAGAAAGTTGGAGGAAAATAAGAGGCAATCCAAAAAGTGGAAAGGAAGCATCAAACATGTGAATGTTCCTCAAACAAATAAAATCAGAAGACACTTGAAGACTGGACAAGATGCGGATTCGAGGTTGAATCCTTTTCAAGAGAGGGAGAATGATGTGATCCAAGGTAGGAGATCAAAGGAGAAGTCGGGCTATCGAAAATACAACAGCGATCTATGTGAAAAAATGAGCAAGTTTTATGTTGGAGTCGAGCCTAGAAGACGAATGGATCAAGTTGAATTAAAGGGGCGAAGTTCGAGGGCCAGAACTAATATTACGACCATAAGTCATCTTTGTCACGGCCGCGATGTTCTCTCGGGCGAAATTGAAGAATTCCAGTGAAACTATATTTACGGCCGTAAGTTTGATTATCACGACTGTAAATCAAGAACAGGACGTCACTTACGACAGTAATTAACATTTTTACGGCTGTAACTTTGTCACGAATTTTATTTTCAGTTTTAATTATTTATTAACTCAGTTTTGAGCCCATTAGCGAATAGGGCTAGGTTAGATGCATGTTTTCATTATATTATGTTTTATTTTCATTCTTGAACACAAGTTTGATATTATTGAGAATTGAAATTGAGTTTTTACTCTTTGAGAGAAAGGATAATTCATTTTCTTGTTCAAATATTTGTGAAATATTTGTTAACCAGAAATTTATCAAGTAAATTGACATCCCTTGTAGCGCTTCGAAAACTTTGGATCTTCAATCCGCATCGTCGAGTAATAGCGTCGGGATTGTCGTGTTAATGTCCTATCGTCAATTCTATCTTTTAATCCCGTTATTTTATTTTTTGTTTTCTTGTATTTAGCTAAATTTAGATCTTTCCTATTGTTGTATTGTTTATTCTGCGTTCTTCGTCGCGTTTCCCAAGTGGGATCGCATCACTATGCATACAATTTTTTACTAAACTGTGTCTTTCTGTGTATTAGGTTTGCTTTGACTTTTATTTACGCTTTTCGCTGAAAAATTTTGTCCACCTCATCTCCAATTTTTTTATTAAAATGTTTTTAACTTTTGATTAAATTTGTTTTTTAATGTATTGCTTACGTATATTTTATTCGAAATTCAATATATATATATATATATATATATATATATATATATATATATATATATATATATATATATTATAGACAAATACATAGCTGTCGACTTAATTTAATAAAAATAGTTAATAATAATATAGTTAATAATAATGAAATATAATTTCGAAAAATATAATTTTTAATATTAAGGATGATAAATAATTTTAATTGTTAATAATTAAAAGATAATTTTAATTGATAGTAAATCATGATTTTGATCAAAAGACCATGGTAGTGCAATCCAGAGGTCTTTTGACTGAAATCACGATTTCTCAGAAAATATTATCTCTTTATTTAATGCTAATACTTCAAGAAAATAAAAATAATTATAAATGCGTGTTTAATCTTAACCTACAAATATTTGTATTTAATCAATAAAATTATATTTTTACTTATAAAATCAAGTAGTCAAAATAATAATTATGTAAATCTAGTAATTATCATGATATGATAACGAGCAACGTTGAAGATCAAAAAATTATTCACTACAACAAAGTTCACCTATTATGGCGTGCATGTGCACGCCGTAAACTAGTTTTACGACGTGCATTCTGCACGCCGTAAATGTGTTTTTATGGCGTGCTAAATGAGTTTTTATTTTTTTTTTAAAAAAAAATATATTTATATGATTACCAACAAACATATAATAATTAAAGAACAAAATTATACTCATTAATTCATATAAAATCATGTTTTACATGATTTCAATAAATAAATTTAGTACGGTTTAATATACAATAACCAAAATGTTCATCTACAACTTCATCTTCCAATTCAGAACTTGTTTGAATGAAACCAAGTCTTCCACATTCACATTGAGCCTGCAATACATCGATATAAGAAATGTTAATATTATCAATACAAGGTAAAATATAAGTATATAAGAAACATCAAAATCATTAATACAAGGTGCCATATCCTCTAGTTAACCATCTAATTTAAAGACTGAAACCCATCACAAGTTCTACTACGAAACTAAACATTTGGGGGGCAATTAAAATAATGAGCCTTTTAGCTTAAATAAAAGAAATCATAAATCTAGATATCTTGATTGAATCAGACAGGCAAATATTCTATTAACCTCAAACGTTTTTAGGATGATATTCCCCTTCTACAACATTCACTTCACCCTTGAATAAGGAAATCAAAAGAGACAATATTATTAAGAATAGCATCATGTCTAACACCAGTTCTCCGCATAACTTTGTAATCAGCTCATCATTCACGTCTATGCCATGGAGATAAAAAGAGACGGGATTTATGGGTATAGTGTTCAGGATGAGAGCAAAAGGGTATGTCTTAGAGAAATTGACAGCCATGGAGATAAACATTGTTAGTACTTGATGACTCCTGATTTGATATATCAATAGTATGATCTGTGTGCAAGCAATGTTTTATAACATGCATTCCCATACTGGTAAAACAAAGTAGATTTAATAATTTTTCAATGATCCAACGAGAAAAGTAACCAAATCATAAAGCCATTTGCACCTTTATCAACATCTAAATACAAATGAAGCAAGAAGTTTCATGTAAGTTCCTAATTCAATTCTAAATTTCATATGCAGGTATGAAATTACTCACTTAAACATAAATCATTCAAGTAAATTAATTTTAAAAGTAGGTATATCTAAACTATTTCAAATCCCATCTTAAAATTTACATATATGTTCCACCCAAACATACTCATATCAGATAGACTACATAATCTAGTGTTCAAGCATCAATAACGGGAAGTTCTAAAACTTTTGACTGCGCTTCATCAAACGTGACCCAATCAAATATATACCTAAAAATGATATATATTATAAATTTGCTGCCACACCTTGTTTCTTAGCCATTCCAGTGAATTTCTCACCGATTCTCTCCTCCCCAACAAAACTCTCGTCTTTCAACTCTTCATCCTCCAATAGTCCCAATTTTTTCTTTTGAGCCTATAGAAGCGGATAAATAGAACATGTCAATAAATGTTGAAATCACAACTAATTAGGATTATTCACCCTGCACAAATAATCCATACATCTTTTTAGCCTCAGTAGCATTCACAAAATTTAGACTCAATCTATTAATGCAAATATTAGACATGCATATGTATGTATAGGAAAAATAAAGGGCCTCAATATCCCCACCAACACCCAACAACTACCCCAAAAGAAGCCAATAGAGACTCAAGGATACTGTTATAAGCATAAACCAACAACAGAACTCAGGTGAGAAATAAAGAGGCCCTTTATCCTAAGAAAAGGTTTAAATATTACAATGTCTTTTCCAAAAAAGTTCATCTTATCATTATGTTGCAGTCATTTCCCCCTACAAATGATAAGCTTTATCAGCTGAACCATTATTAACAAAGCCACTGAAAAAAGAATTATACAGCAAAATCTTTTTCCCTAATAAAAAATTTGCCTGATTTTGTTCAATCAACTGAATCGCGTCTCTCTCATTTTGTAAACATGATAAAAGCATTGATATTATTTTAACATCGGGACTCGTATTGAGTTCCTAATTTTCTTGCACAACATCTAGAATAATCACATACTTTGCATTTTATCCAACAAATGCAGGGCTTTATCCACTCTGGACTCCATTATAAACCCATGAGATAGTATAAAAAATGTTTTCTCATTCAAATTAATATTAAGTTCTTTTTTTTTTTTTTATTTGAATTCCAAACCAAACAAAACCCTTCCATCTGGAAGCAAGAACAAGATTAGACTTGTTTAAAAATATGTTCGAATCATTCTAAGAAAACTTTAAATTCCAAAAAAATCTACACTTTAATAAAAAAAATCACTATTTTTAACCACACATTCTCCAAAATCTTACTATTACAAACCACATTAATTGAAATAATAGGTCATAAGTCCTTTTAACACATCTTGCACTACATTTATCAAAGAGCATGTAGAGATGCTTAATTTGCTATTAGAGATTGCCTCATATATAACTATTTTAAGAAGCAAACATAATGGCAAGAGAAGCCCTTAAAACACATACGACCAAAAATCCCAAGCCAAGGAATAAAACACACTGCAAAAAATTACTTTAAATCTAAGTGGGGCTTCATCTTCTCCTCTTCCTAGTTCAACCATTAGCAATTAAAAGGGAAAGGAAAACTTATATATAACATTTTCCCATTAAAGCATTGAGTGGAAGAATTATCAAGTACATATTCCACCTTTTTTGCTCCCTTTTCCTATGTATATTTTATCAATATAATAGTGCCCTTTAGGAAAACAATAGCCTCTCTCTTAGTTCTTTCTCCATCAACAAAACATGCGAAGCAAGAATGACTCGTACGTGCCATCATTTAAACATAGAAAACATAAATAGAATATGTAAACTTAGTGAATCTTGCTGAGAAAAAAAAAGGTATCAAATTCAGTTAGTATAAGACACAGATCAAATATTACAAAAAATTGGACGGTAAATAGTACACAAATACAATTGAAGAGATAGCAGAGTTCTCGAGAAATAAAAGCTGAAAGTTTAGTACCAGATGAAAGGGCTTTGTATGAGTAGGAACAAAATTCAATTACCGATTGACCACGGAGACCGGAGCTGGGAAGTGCGGAGCAGCGATGCAGTGGACGCGGGACCGTGACACGGAGCAGAAATTCGCAATCACCAGTTGCCCGCTTCGCATCGACTATCTCTTCAATTTTAGTGTGATCGAACGCCATTAATTTCCTCTTTTATGACCTTTTTACGGCCTGTTGCTATGCACGTTGTGAACAGTATTTTTTTACGACATGCAATTTTTGCAAACAGTAAATAATATAATTTTACGACATGGCTAATTTAAACGTCGTAAATACATGTCATAAAAAGTCATTTTTGTAGTAGATCAAAAATCTAATATCATATAACCTCTACACGACTATTAAAATTAATAATGATTAAAAAAAATATATTATTCTTTGATAACCATAATATTCACAATTTTTGCATTTGTATCTGTGTCTCGAATTTAACATTTTTTCAATTTATTTTTTCAAAAATATTAGTCACAATAATTATAAATGTATTTATTAATCTTAATCCAACAAATATTTATATTCATCGACAATTATACCATTTGTTTACTTTTGGCACATTCCGCATCAGTTTAATATTTAAAAAAGTAAGGGCATATATGGGACAATATTGTAATAATTGCACAGTGAAGAGTGGGTGGGATTCTTTGAGCAGGATTATTGGGCCGCATTTCTATACTACTATCCTTTAAGGTATAAAAATATGTAATAATAATGTTATAATATATAATAATAATATTAATAATATAGTGGAGCAACAGTGATTGCACAACAAAGATTGAGAAGGATCATTTTGACGAGATTCTTGGTGACTACTATCTTTCTTTTTGTACAGTATAAGGTTCTATTATTCACATCCTCAATTCATTTATTTAGGTTCCTTCATTAGGAATGTCAACGAGTCCAGCCGACTCGCGAGCCGAAGATGAAGGTTCGAGCTCTGCTCGAATTTTTTTGAGTCGAGTCGAGTCAAAGCTAGTCCTCAAAAATAAGGCTCAACTCGAATTTTTCCTAGCCAAACAGAGCCAAGTTCCAAGCTTAGTCGAGCTGAGCCCGAGCTTTTTTCAAGCGCTTTCGATCTGACGAGCCGTTTTACCATCCCTATCCTTCATTTCGTAACACACGAAAAAAAGAGATTCAACCATCCATGTCAATCACTCTAATCATCAATGGGATGGTAATATCAGAGCGAGACTCGCAAAATTGAAATATTCATTTATGACACGATTTCTGACTCAGTTCGTTAAAGCAATCATTACAATCTATAAACTAAATGTGTTTTAGACATAAGTTTGTCATTTTTTAGCCTCGTCAATGCCTACGTAACATAGTCCTCAGAATTCAATAGGGTTACAATAAGTAAAATTTATGATTCATCATCCACAGTCTCTATTCTTTAACTGTTTATAATTAATTTTGTTGACGGTTGAAATATGAAATATTCCAAGTCAGCAAGAAATAAGTGGATGTTAGTTATGTAATCGAAAATTATATGTGAAAGAGGTGAACCTCAGGTTGTAATGGATGACCTGGATTCCACGTAGGTAATAAAAGATGGTTTGAAAGAGGTGGATCCCAGATCGTGTGAATGACCTGGACTCCACGTATGATTTCTTGTATCAATATAGTTTTGGCTTTAAATAGCCAAAAATTGGGATCCTTTTGTGAGCTACCCTATCCTATATTTATAGGGAGAATGGGGTGAGCTGGCTTATTACAATACCTGACTATCTGACATAAGTACATAACTGAACTATTTGAGTTCTTACATAATGCAAGGTAGTTGAGTTTTACTTAATCTAACAACCATTATGTCTGAATAACTGTCTTAACTAACGTGTAAGAAGGTAGTTGGTCTTGTTTCGCCTGAGCAGTTACCGACCTCACTGGACCACATCGGAAATATCTTTGGCAACCGACCTCACTGGACCACATCTAACCGACCTCACTGGACCACATCGGAAATATCTTTGGCAACTGACCTCACTGGACCACATCGGAATCGTGTCGCTTAATTCATCTGCAACCTCCAAAGCATGTTATAATAATATCCGACCTGACATTATCAGTTAGGATATCATTACGGGTCATCATGGCAGGTCTGTATTGGACTTTTCGGCTGACGTCGTCACATCGTCACTAAAATTGGACTACTTACCAACAATTGCCCCTAGGTGTGGTTCTGAAAGGATTTCTGATCTGCGCCTACTGAAATTTTTGAGGATTAATGTTAAAATAAACCATAATGATGTTGTCGCGTGTCTTAGTTTTAGACGCCTAGGTCTGACAATTCCAGTAGAAAGCCATCAACCATCATTTCCTTTGAGGGGCTCTAGGAGTCTCTTCAAATTTTGTACTGGTAATTAATGACCTCTTTATATATAAGGGACCCTTAGGCGTTTTTTCCCTTCACAATTTCTTCAAAACACTCTGTAAGATTCTGATTGTTTTCCGACGTGACCCTTTGTTCGGCTGGTTTAGTTCACGACCTAGAGTCCAGATCTGTTTTCCTTTCCAGGTATTCTTTATCCTTGAAAAAACATGAGTAACTCTGGCAGTGATAGTGAGGCTACTAGGAATGACTCTTGGGGTGGGGGAAATGAGGAGTCCAGTCCAAACTTAGAGTCTAAGTCGAGTGGGTCAGACGTGAGCGTATCTAATCTGAGAGACGTACCCCGTGAGGTGCAACCACTTAGATCTGCTAACCCTTCCTTTATTCCTCGACCTGTTCCCCCTCCACCAAGAAATTCTGATAGAGCTGGCCTGTCTAGTTCCACTTCGACATTATGGCAGGCCGGGTTTCACCCTTCCATTGTTTCCGAGTTCGACCTAGATGAATGGCGCTATAGGTTTAGGATCCCAGACTCGGTGCTATTTTTCTTGCCCAGGAGTGATGAGCGGGCTGATGAACCCCCTGAGGGTTGTGTGGCTGTGAACAAAATGATGCTAGAAGCAGGCCTTAGATTCCCGTTATCCCGCACCATAACTAATTACCTACGGTACTGGGGCCCCTTCCCAGATCACTCCTAATGGGTGGAGGGTGATAATAGGTTTTTTTGTCATCTGGAGCAAATTAGGGTTACCTCCACCCCGTTCCAGTGAGTTCGGTTCTGTTTACCAGCTCCGATCTGATGGGAAGGACTCCGGCTGGTATTATATAATGGTCCGACCCCGAACTGGCGGGAATTTGATAGAGGAGCTTCCAGATTCCATTAAGGGGTGGAGGGATCAGTGGTTTTACGTCGGTGGCGGGTGGCAAACTTTGGAGCGGACTGAGGATCTGGACTACATTGTTCCCACCCATTACAAACCTTACTGTATGTCTCAGACCTCATTCTTCAATTTTGAACTGCCTCTTCTAATATTAATTATCTCTTTTGTATTTCAGGTCCTTCTAATCCTTCCAAGTCCTTAGCATTTGAAGAACAATTGCAAAGGGCACGTAACCTAGACCGGCGTGACAGAGACTTCAGAGAATTGATTATTGAAGAGAACCTGTTCAGGGCAGGGCTCACTATCGTACACCCGGCTACTTCTTTCCTACCTCCTCCTCCACGTCGTAAGTAGTTGTTATGCCGAACTTGTACCTTTCCCTTTAATTATACTAATTACTTGGTTGTTTTTGTAGAACCGAACAAGTCAAAAAGAAGAAACATGCCTCCTTTTGACCGAAGCGCATTCGTCGGTAAGAAGAGGAGACCCACAACTGGTGGGAAAACTCTCCCTCCTGGCATGGGACCCACTCCCAAGTCTGGTCAGACCAGCGGGGCTCCAAGTTCCATTCCAAGTCCTTCCAGATCTTCCCACGGTAAACGGAAGATGGTCGAAGAAGACATGACAGCTCCACCTCCCCCGTCTGCTGATCCGATCATAGTCTCAGATACCCAAGGGTCCGAAAATGCAGACTAGTTCCGCCTGCGGGGTGCCTCTGATCTGCCACCACCGGTGTTTGCAGCTGCCGATCTGGCTGATTTCTCCTACTTCGGCATCCATAAGGCCCGGGCTATGGAGATGGCCAAATTGAAGGGCAAGCTCCCAAAAGCACTGAGGGATGTTCGGTCCCATAAATGTTCGGGGTCGAATTCTTTGAAATTCCTCCTAAGCTGTGTCCACAACTCGGTTGACATAGTGGTGCGGACTTGGGACAAGAAGAAAGAAGCCATGGCCGCCGAGATGGACTTGCTCAATGCTGCCCACGCCACCTCTGCTTTCCTTAGCCTTGCTCAAAATTATGTATCCCATGTTCGAGCTAAGGCCCATGCGCAAACAGAGCTGCATGAAGAAATAATGCGTCAAAGCATTGTGGTGAAGGATCAGAACCACGCACTAGGGCTGGAGAGGAACAGATTGGCTGGGGCCAAAAAGGAGCTTGAGCTGAAGTGCGAGACCCTGGAACAGAGAAACGGTCTGCTTCTGTCCGAGCTGGAGAAGATACAACAGGAAAATGTTGAGTTAAAGGCTAAGGCAGCAGCGGACCAGCAAGCCAAAGAGGGGGCCATGGTGGAGCTTGATCTGCTTAGGAAGGATCTTGCACAGGACAGATCGGATATAAGTTCTGCAGTTGATGCTTACAAGGAGTCCAAGGAATACGAGGTGGATCATACCGATACCTACATCATGGCATTGGAAAATGCCGTAAAAAGGTTTCAGGAGCTCCATCCCGAATTCAATGCGGACCAGTTGAAGGCAGAGCTGGAGAAGCTTAGGAAGGATCAGGCTGTGGCCATCGCTGAGCTTGACCGGAGTGAGGCCCCTGCGGCTGAGTGAATTTGTATAAGTGACTTTGGTTGTCTGTAGGGCTAGTCGGCCCAGTTTTGACATGAATGAAATGAGTTGTTATGATTATTTTCCGCATTGTTTTTAATAACAACTGTCAGATCTGATTGTGTGCTAAGCCTTAAGTTCGATTCTGAAATAAACTCAAGAACGTAGGACTTTCAGTCCGGGATGCCTTAAACCATTATCTACCCGTTTCTGACCTGGATTAAATATATGTACTGGCCAACTAGCTCGCCCCTGGTTTCACTTAAGATCGTAGAAGCTCACGAACTTTGGAGGGAAGATCTGATAAACGTTTTGCTTAAGGTCTTAAGGAATCTCGTAATTCCATTGTGGCAGACCTGATGAGCCTTTAGCTTAAGGTCCTAAGGAATTCGTAAACTCCGTTATGGCAGACCTGTTGGGCACGTAGCCTATTTTTATCAAGAACACTTGCAAATTTAGATGAGCCTTTAGCTTAAGGTCCTAAGGAGTTCGTAAACTCCGTTGTGACAGACCTGATGAGCATTTAGCTTAAGGTCCTAAGGAATTCGTAAACTCCGTTATGGCAGACCTGATGGGCACGTGGCCTATTTTTATCAAGAACACTTGCAAATTTTGTAAAATGAATTTATTCCGCAGAATATCTCAAGACACATTGACCATTACATTTCTAGTTACAATCATTGATAGTACTTTTTCAGATGTTCCGCATTCCATGGGTGTTGTAAAGGTTTTCCCTCTAAAGTTTCTATTTCATATGCCCCATTTTGCAAGGTTTTTTTAATCCTGTAAGGTTCTTCCCAAGATGGGCCAAGTGAGCCAGATTGAGCTTCCCTTGTGGCTAAAAACACTTTCCTGAGTACTAAATCTCCCGCGTGGAACTTTCGGCTCCTCACTTTAGAATTATAGTACCTAGTGCTTCTCTGTTTGTCGCAAGCATTCTTGAGATCTGAGTTTAACTTCCTCTCCTCAATCAGGTCCAATGTGAACCGTAGCATTTCAGAATTTGTTCCTTCTCCAAAATATTGGGTTCGGCCAGAGGGGATTCCCATCTCAACAGGGATCACGGCTTCAGATCCGAAAGTGAGGGCGAAAGGAGTTTCTCCCGTTGCTGTTCTGCATGTTGTCCTGTAAGACCATAGCACCACAGGTAGTTCATCGGCCCATGCCCCTTTCAATTCATCCAATTTGGTCTTCAGTGTGTGCTTGATGATTTTATTAATTGCTTCCACCTGTCCGTTTTCTTGTGGGTGGCACGGGGTAGAGAAATGATTCTTAATTTTCAGTTCTTCACAAAATGACCTGAACTTTGCATTGTCAAATTGTCTCCCGTTGTCAGTGACTATCGAATGAGGAATACCAAACCTGCAGATGATTGACTTCCATATGAAGTCCGTTGTCTTTTGTTCAGTGATTTTCGCTAAGGCCTCTGCTTCAACCCATTTTGTGAAATAGTCTACTGCCACTATTGCGTATTTTGTTGATCCTCTTCCTTTTGGCAACAGTCCAATCAAATCTATGTCCCACTTTGCGAATGGCCAAGGTGCCATGAATGAAGTCAGGTCTTCCGGGGGAGACCTGATCATTGGGGCGAATCTCTGACACTTGTCGCACTTCTTCACGAATTCCATGGCATCTCTTTTGATGGACGGCCAGAAGTATCCTTGTCTTAGGATCTTGAATGCTAGGGATTATCCTCCTGTATGGTTGCCACACACTCCTCCATGTATTTCCTTCATAACATATAGGGCTTCCTTTTCATTCAAGCATCTGAGTAATGGGAGGGAAAAACCTTGTTTGTATAGCACATCGTCTATCAGAGTATATCTGGCGGATCTGATTCTGAGTTTTCGAGCGTCGTCCTTGCTCTGGGGCATTACTCCCTCCTTTAAGTGCTGGATGATTTCATCCATCCAGCTCTTATTTGTGTCTACTGCCATCGTTAATACCTCTGCTTCCACTAAGGCTGAGTTTTGGACCCTTCCAATAGGTACACTGTCTAAGGTCTCAGCTCCTTCGCTAGTGGCTAGCCTAGCCAGAGCATCTGCCTGACTGTTTTGGGTTCTTGGTATCTGTACGATATCCACATGGATGAACTTTTCCAATTCTTTCTTGGCCACCTTGTGATAAAATACCATTTTCTCTTCTTTCGTGTTGTAGCTCCCTCGGATTTGGTTCACAACTAACTGGGAGTCACTGTGTACAGTCACCCTGGTTATTCCCAATCCTCTTGCCATTTTGAGACCTGCAATGAAGGCTTCATATTCCGCCTCATTATTGGTTGCTGCGAACTCGAAGCGGAGGGACTGGAAATATAATAATTTCTCGGGGCTGACTAGGACAATTCCAGCTCCTGCACAATTTTCACTTGACGACCCATCGACATATAGGGACAAAAGTTCGTCTCGGCCGGGTGGGTCTATTTCTTTGTGGAATTTAGCTATGAAGTCGGCCAGTGCTTGTCCCTTAATTGCAGTCCTTGGTTTGTATGTGATGTCGAATTGTCCCAGTTCTACGGCCCACTTCATCAATCTTCCCGAAGTGTCCGGCTTCTGTAAGGTTTGATGCAATGGATAGTTAGTTAGCACTTCCAGTGAATGCTCCAGGAAGTAAGGCCTCAATTTCCTCAAACTCATAATTAACGCTAGTACTAGTTTCTCCATAGGCGGATATCGCAATTCTGCATCTTTCAGGACCTGGCTGACATAGTAGACGGGGTGCTGAACACCATGATCCGTCCTAATCAGAACTGAACTAACAGACCTCTCTGACACTGCTAGATATAATTCCAACGTCTCTCCCGCTACTGGCTTGGAGAGTAGGGGAGGCGAGGCCAATTGCGTTTTTAGGTTTTCGAAGGCTTTCTGACATTGCTCCGTCCATTGGAAGTTCTTTCCCATTTTTAGCGCCTCGAAGAATGGTCCACACTTATCTGTCGATTTTGAGACGAATCAGTTCAAAGCTGCTATTCTTCCCGTCAAACTCTGGATTCCTCTTATGTTGGTTGGGGCTTTCATGTCAATCAGGGATTTGATTTTTTTCGGGTTCGCTTCGATCCCTCTTTGATGTACCATGTATCCCAAGAACTTCCCGGATCCTACTCCAAAAGAACACTTTTGTGGGTTTAGCTTCATTTTGTAATGTCTGAGAACGGTGAACATTTCAGCCAGGTGTTGAACGTGGTCTGATGATTTTATGCTCTTTACCAGCATTTCATCCTCGTATACTTCCATAGTTTTACCGATCTGCTTTGCAAACATTCTATTGACCAATCTCTGGTAGGTTGCTCCTGCATTCTTCAACCCGAATGACATCATCTTGTAACAGTACAGACCCCTATCTGTAATGAATGATGTGTGCTCTTCATCTGGGCCATACATGGGAATCTGGTTGTAGCCTGAATAGACATCCATGAAGCTTAACAGCTCATGCCCGGCCGTGGCGTCCACCATTTGATCTATGCGTGGAAGTGGAAAACAATCTTTTGGGCAAGCTCTATTTAGGTCTGTGAAATCTATACAGAGTCTCCAGGATTTATTGTTCTTCCTCACGAGGACTTGATTGGACACCCATTCTGGATACCTGGCCTCCCGTATAAACCCATTCCCCAATAACTTCAGGATCTCATTTGCGAGAGCTTCATACCTTTCCCCGTTTAGTGAACGGCGCTTCTGTCTTTTCGGTTTCGCTCCATGATCAATGTTGAGCTTGTGACAGGCCAGATGCGTTGGTATCCCCTCCATGTCAGCATGAGTCCAAGAAAAAACATCTTTATTTTTTCTCAAAAAGTTTACAAGTTCAGATCTCACCGGCTCCTGAAGGTCCTTCCCAATTTTCAACTGCAAATCAGGCTTGTCTGGGTCCACGGTTATCAATGTCAAGTCCTCCACTGGCCCAGTCTTGGTTTCATTTTGGTCCAGGCGGGGATCCAATGTTTGGATCTCTTCAACTGGGTCTTTCATCTGGACCACCTCCACTTACTGTGCCTGGCATGGGCAGAAACTAAGATTGCATTCTCGGGCCATCCTCTGATCTCCCTTTACTGCTCCTACCCCACTGGAAGTGGGAAACTTCATCACATAGTGGTATATTGAGGTGGCAGCCTTCAGCTCGTGTAAAATAGGTCTTCCTAGGATTGCATTATAGTTGGATGGTATGTTGGCTACGACAAAGTCTGCTATTACTCGTCTAGTGCATGGAGGGGTCCCCAGTTCTATCATCAGTGCAATCTGACCTAGCGGTGTGATGTAGTCTCCGGTGAAACCTTGTAGTTTCGTTGTGTAAGGACTTAGGTGTCGTTCTTCCACTCCCATTTGGAGGCAGGTCTTCCAGTATAAGATGTTCACAGCGCTCCCGTTATCCACCAAAGTACGATGGATTTTCACCCCCGATACCGGCATGGTTATGATCAAGGCATCTGCGTGTGGTTGAAGGACTCCTTCAGCATCTCTTTCATCAAAACTGAAAGATTCGTCCTCTTTGACAAGTATCGGAACCCTTGCGGATAGAATCTGATAGCTATTCCGAGCATCCCTGATGTACTGACGCCTCTGCCTTTTGGATCCTTCTTGGCTTTGGCTTCCGCCTACCAGCATGCGGATTTCAGCCATAGGTATGTCCCTGATTTCCAGTTGACCCTGCTTCTCTTGATCCTTTTGAGATTTTCTTGTATACTCCTTCAGATGGCCTGCCTTAATCAATTTCTCGAGCTCTATCCTCAAGTCTTTACAGTAATCTGTGTCATGACCCGCCGATCGGTGGTACCTGCAGTACCTGGACTGATTAAGTTCGGATGAGCTGGTTCTTAACGGCTGGGGCTGCGGTAGCAAGTTCCGATCCTTAATGCTCATGAATATGGTCTCAGGTCTGGCTTTCTGGAGGTCTACCGGTGAAGGAGCTGATAAATGGGGGCGAAAACTCCCGAGACCCCGAAAGTCCCGTTTCTTTTCCTGGCTGTACCTGTCACCCTTCTGTGCTTCCTTCTCCTTCCCTTTAGATCTTTCTAGATCTTTTGCTTCTCCCTTGTCTTCCCTCCTGCTGGCTTTCGCCTCTTCAGCTCCAATGGCTCTGTCTGCTCTTGTAAGAAATTCTCGAAAGGTCTTTGGCCCCTCTTCGTGTACTGTCCACCAGAACTGGGATTCCGGCCATAGGCCTGATGTTACTGCCATAAGGAGCGCGTCGTCTGACACTTTGTCCGTATCCATGATTCTTTTGTTGAACCGGTCTAGATAACTCTTCAACGACTCAGTTCTTCCTTGCTTGATGGTTACCAGATGTTCCTTGGGGGTAGTCCTTGTCTTTGCAGCCATGAAGTTATAGAGGAACTGAGAAGACAGATCTTTCCAATTTGATATGGAGTGGTCTGGTAGAGTACGTAACCATCTCTGAGCCCTGTCCCCTAGAGTGAGGGGAAAAGTTCTACACATGATGGCATCGCTCACACCTTGTAATTCCATCCAGGAAACATATCGGTCTACATGGGCCACTGGGTCAGTCGTCCCATCGTAGCTGGATATCTGCGGAACCTTGATCTTGCTAGGTAACGTCTCTTTCAGGATCTCTTTTGAAAATGGGGTGATCCTGGAGGTCGTATACTTGTCATCCTGGCCGTCCTTTTTCTGTTGGTCCTCCAGATCACTGAGTTGTTTCCTCAGCGCGTTGAGTTCTTCCCGGTTTCCTCTTTCATCATAGGATGGATCACTGAGATTCAAAGTGGATGCGTTCTTGGTAGGAGCTTAGTTCCTACCTCGAGTTCGTGTGGGCTCATTATATGGGCTACGTGCAGATCTTTCCGAGTAGTTCGACGTTGTAGGTTTTCTGCTTATTCCCTGTGTTGGGCCCTCCCTTGCGAGGGCCGTGCGATCCGGGCCTAATCTGCTGAACACGCTGTTAATCCTTTTAGGTGATCCCCTACGTGGAGTGCGGGAATTGCTCTCTCCAGTAGAACTTTCAGACCTGTTGGGCATATAGTTGAGTTTTCGGCAGACTCGTTGGTTACCGGGGGGGGGGGTGATGAGGGGGTACCGGAATAGTATAAGGGGCCTGAATGTTCCCTGGTGGTTGATGTTGCATCTTTTCTACTGCTTGTGTCAAATTCCGTAATTGACGCATTACCTCAACCATTTGGGAGTCTGAGTAAGGCCTGACTTCCGGGTCGGTCTCCATCCTTGTACCCCCCTGCGCATCCGATTTCTTTCCATGGTTGCTTCCTGAACCTCGTTCATCCATGTTACCTAAAGAGAGAGGATGTGAAGTATTTGAATGAGCTGGTGTAATGGACTGCTATTCTATCACAAAGTGGCCCTCCTTCTAGCGCCAATTGTTGACAGTTGAAATATGAAATATTTCAAGTCAGCAAGAAATAAGTGGATGTTAGTTATGTAATCGAAAATTATATGTGAAAGAGGTGGACCTCAGGTTGTAATGGATGACCTGGATTCCACGTAGGTAATAAAAGATGGTTTGAAAGTGGTGGATCCCAGATCGTGTGAATGACCTGGACTCCACGTATGATTTCTTGTATCAATATAGTTTTGGCTTTAAATAGCCAAAAATTGGGATCCTTTTGTGAGCTACCCTCTCCTATATTTATAGGGAGAATGGGGTGAGCTGACTTATTACAATACCTGACTATCTGACATAAGTACATAACTGAACTATTTGAGTTCTTACATAATGCAAGGTAGTTGAGTTTTACTTAATCTAACAACCATTATGTCTGAATAACTGTCTTAACTAACGTGTAAGAAGGTAGTTGGTCTTGTTTCGCCTGAGCAGTTACTGACCTCACTGGACCACATCGGAAATATCTTTGGCAACCGACCTCACTGGACCACATCGGAAATATCTTTGACAACCGACCTCACTGGACCACATCGGAAATATCTTTGGCAACTGACCTCACTGGACCACATCGGAATCGTGTCGCTTAATTCATCTGCAACCTCCAAAGCATGTTATAATAATATCCGACCTGACATTATCAGGTAGGATATCATTACGGGTCATCATGGCAGGTCTGTATTGGACTTTTCGGCTGACGTCGTCACATCGTCACTAAAATTGGACTACTTACCAACAAATTTATAAATCAATTTATAAATAATACAAATTTTCAAATCATTTTTTAATCACATACATTTTTCGAAACTACATTTTAACCACACATTTAATAAAAAAAAAAAACAAAATAATTCGTTATAAATGGCACGAAAAGTTACCAAATACGACATTAGAAAATGTCAGTCAACAATTTTATTTTTTGTGTCAAAAAGAAAGAAAATTCGAATTCGGTTGAAAGTCTTCATAATTTAATTTTTAAAACATTCAAAAAAAAGGGCAAAATAGAAAGAGAAAATGAAAGTGATTAAAATTTGGGTTATGTTAATGATTACAAACATTAGATTTGAAATGTTTATAATTAGGTGAACTTTAATTTATTATAAAAGTGTTAAAGTAATTATTAAAATCAGGTTTTGTAATAACTTACAATTGTAATTTTATTTCAAACTTTATTTCAAATTTATAATTAATTACAACTGTAATTTTGTTTCAGTTATGGAATTCACTACAATTTTAACTAATAAATTTGTAGAACATGACAAATCTTCTTGTTAAAATTAATTGAATTACTAACATTCACCTTAATTACAATTGTAATTGCAACTTAATTATATTTTATAATTAATTACAATTGTAACTTTATTTTAAATTTGCAATTGAATACATTTGTAACCAATTAACTTAATTACATTCTATAATTAATTGAATTAGTTACATTCACCGTAATTAGAAATACAATTGCAATTTAATTACATTTTGTAATTAATTACACTCATAACTAATGGATTATTAAAACGTTAGTGTAATTTGTAATTAATTACCGTCTCACCACCACCACCACCGTCGTTGTCTCAACATCGGCACTGTCGTCTCACCACCACCACAACTACCTCAACCAAAGAAAAAACCAATCAAGCAGGTGGTTGCGACTGCTTCTGACTTTATTCCCCTTCAACGCATTAAGATAATAGTATAATTCCATTCATATATGGCAATGAGCCTTATAAACATGTATCTGAAGAAGAAATTCTAAATCTATCAGGTTGGTTTAAACTTGCTCTCATTGGAAAACTCTCTCATAAAAAACTCTCAATTACTGTCATTGAGAAGGGATTGAAATCATTACATCTAATTGGGGAATTTTCGTTGGGAAATTTGGATGATAAACATATTGTGATTAATTTTGAGGAGGAGGAGGATTACTTTAGAATTTTTCAAAAAAAAAAAAAAGGTTCGTCCAAGGTTATCCTATGCATATTATGAAATATACGTATGACTTCAATCCGTCAGTTGAATCCCCCATAGTCACGGTATGGTATGGTATGGTATGGTATGGATTGCCTTGCCCAAACTCCCTCTTTTCTTCTATGACAAGGCCGTATTGTTCTCTATTACTTCAGTTTTGGAAAAACCTCTGAAATTAGATGAACCTACTGCTATTAGACCTCGTACTAATTTGGCACGGATCCATATAGAGATGGACATTGAGAAGAATAAGCTGGAGAGAATCAGGATAGGGAATGATATATTTGCAATTTGGAAACCTATTGTTTATGAGAAAGTTCCAGAGTATTATAATTTTTGTAAACATCTTGGTCATATTACTGATACGTGTTTATGGAGAAAATATGATGGAAGTAAGGATAAGGAGATTAGACAACAAAAAGGAAAGAGTATTTGAATAAGCAAGCAGGAAGAACAAGATCATAATGAGAAGGAATTCAAGATATTTGAAACTAGTGATACCTCGAATAAAATATGTGCTGATAAGAAAAATTTAGATAGTTCTGAAATTGAGATGTCTGATAAAGTAGAGGAGACTAAGGGATCTGAATTACGTGCTAACAGAATATAAAAGGAAGATGGTGGTAAGTTTACAATTCCATAGATTGAAAAGAAGGACCAAATAGAATTCAATGGAGGTCAATTCGATTGTTTGAATGACATGATGGAGAAAGAATCATATTTAATGCTTGCTAATTATGATATACGTATTAATCTGAAGGACCTGCTTGGCAAGGCAGTTTCTATAGAACAATTATACATTAATCCAAGAGATTATGAGCTAAAAGGTGGGGAAGAGGAGACAGTAAATGTTCTGATTAAATAGAGAAGCAATTCTTTTCCTAATTTGCAAGACATAGGAGGAGTAGGTGGTAGTAATCAAAATGATGATCCTTCAGAATTACCTAAATAGTCCCAGAAAGAATAGAAGAAGTAGAAGAAGGGGAGGCACATGGGCATTATCACATCAATGACCTTCAATATTCTAATTCGAAATTTGAGAGGGACTGTAAACTCCCTTAAGAGATTAAAGATGTTTTTTTCTAATTCATCAGATTGGACTGGTTATAATTGAAGAACCTTTGGTGGATAAAATTAAAATTCAGGAATTTTGTAATAAATTGGGTTTTGATAATTGTTATGCAAATAATATTGGAAAAATTTGGAGCTTTTGGAGGAATGGGTTTGAATGTAGTGTGGTTGAAGATAAGGAGCAACTTTTAACATTGAAAATGAAATGGAAAGGAGTTAATAGTTACATCACTGGTGTTTATGCCACATGTTCTATTCATCAGAGAAAATTATGTGGAATGATTTGATAAATTTTGCTGAAGATTTGGACAATCCATGGATTATTGGAGGATATTTCAATGCAGTTTTACAAAGTAATGAAAGACACATCCTAGTAGAAAATCTATGGACTTTAATGAAATGGCTATGGCTTATGGTATTGATGAATACAAAATACCACGAACATAATTTACTTGGTCCAATGGAAGAATGTGGGAAAAACTTGATAGACTTCTTGTTAATGCACTGCTTTTGATGATTTTTCTCCAGAATTGCTTAACAGAGATAACTCAGACCATAATCCTCTTCTCATTTGTTGTTCTAACAATCGAAGTAGAACCAGGCCATCATTTAGATATCGGGAGATGTGGTCTCAACATGAAAATTTTATGGAAACAGTTAAAACCAATTGGAAGTCCCCCCTAATTCCATATTCCAGAGGTCTATTTGGTTTTACTATAAGCTGAAGCAACTTAAAAAAATGTCTCAGAAAGTCGAACAAGGAGGTATTTGGAAATGTTTTTGAGGAAATTAGGAAGGCAGAATTAGATGCCCTTAACAAAGAAAAGAAGTACGATGTTTCTAAATCTGGTGAAGATAGATCTGAGGCTCACAAAGCTTATGCTAAATTGAATTTGATTCTTTCCAGAGAAGAAGCATTTTGGAATAAAAAATCTGGCATCAAGTGGCTTAGTGATGGTGACAGGAATACTAAGTTTTTCTATGCAATTGTCAAGAAATGAAGAAATCAGAATAAAATTTCGTAGATACATAAAGAAGATGGAAGTCTTATATCTAATCCCCAAGGTATACAACAGTTTGATGTTATTTTCTTCACCAATCTCCTCTCTTCTGTGCCTACAGATGGTTGTGAGGAACTACTTGATCCCATCCCTCATTTAATTACTGAAGAAGATAATAAATGGCTCAATGCTTTGCCTTCTATGGAATATTTACACAAAGTAGTTCATTCTTTGGATAAAAACACAACTGCAGGCCCAGATGGTTATTCAGTTTCTTTTTACCAGCAATGTTGGGAGATTATAAAACATGATTTACTTGAGGCTGTAAGGGATTTTTTCACTGGGAAAATTTTATCAGAGGGTGTATCTGTTACAACTATTTTTCTCATCCCTAAGATAGTTCAAGGTAACAGTTGGAAAGATTTTAGGCCGATTAGTTTTTGCAATATCTTGAATAAAATTCTTTCCAAAATGTTATCAACAAGGTTGAACACTTTGCTACCTAAACTGATTTCTCCCAACCTAAGTGGATTTACTCATAGCAGAGACATAGTATACAACATTTTACTTGCTCAAGAAGTGGTTCACCAGCTGGGCAGAAAAGTCAGGGGAGGAAATGTGATATTGAAACTTGATATGGCCAAGGCGTATGACAGAGTGGAATGGAATTTTCTTTACAAAGTCCTTGAGAATTTTCTCACTTATCTCTATCTCCTCCAACAACACCCACCTCATCCATGTTAGATAAATCAAAATCAGCTACCTTATCTTCACTAAGCACCATTTGGTAGCCTTAACCCCAAAATATTCCACTCCTTCACCATTCATTTGGAAGCCTTATCCCCACCTAACAACTCTCCGATGGCAAGCCTATCTTCTACTCAAACTCCCAAAAATCCATCCATATCTTCCACTTCTTCATCCTCCACCGATAAGCACCATGCAACTCAAAAATTGAGTGACCTTCTTTTAACAACTCCTATAATCCGGAAACTCTCTCCACCTCCCGTTCAAAAGTTTTCCAATCCATCTCCAATTCTTCCCAATTCATCATTATCATCAACTACATGTATCCCATCTACATTATCTCCTATTCCTAACCACTCGACTAAATCCACTCATGAACACAACAAAACTCCATCATCCAGCCTCGGTCACAATCTTGTGGCTCCAAGCATTATATAACCTCTCTCTCGCAATATACACCCAATGATCACTCACAACAAAACAATATTCAAGTTCCTGTTAAAAAATTCACCTTCTCCAACTCTCTCTCTTCTCTCTCATTTATTGAACCTACTTCTGTTACCGAAGCTCTCAAAATTCCAGAGTGGATGGTAGCCATGGCAGCAGAATACAATGCTTTACTTCAAAACTCTACTTGGTCCCTTGTTTCTGCTAGTCATGACCAAAATGTTGTGGGGTGCAAGTGGGTTTTCCACCTAAAGAGAAAACCTGATGGATCCATAGACAAGTACAAGGCTCGATTAGTGGCAAAATGGTTCCACCAGCGACCCGGACTAGATTACAAAGACACTTTTAGTCATGTCGTCAAACCATCCACCATCAGGTTAATACTCACTCTTGCGGTCACAAATCGCTGGTCCCTACGTCAACTGGATGTGAACAATGCATTTCTGCATGGTTCCCTTACAGAGGACGTCTACATGCAGCAACCTCCTGGATTTCTTCATCCTGACTACCCTACTCATGTGTGCCATCTACAAAAATCACTCTATGTTCTTAAACAAGCTCCGCGAGCTTGGAACATGGCACTTAAACAATTTCTGATTGCATCAGGCTTCAAAACTTCAAGATCGGACTCCTCTTTATTCTTTCTTCGTCAATCTCATGTTATTATCTTTGTGTTAGTATATGTCGATGACATAATTCTAACAGGTAATAAGCCTTCTCTCCTTGCTAAATTTGTCACATCTCTCACTCAAAAACTCTGTATCAAGGACCTTGGCGCCTTGTCCTACTTCTTAGGCGTCAAGGTAATTCCTCATCATGATGGTCTTTTTTTGTCCCAAAGAAAATACATTCTAGACCTCCTAAATCGATGCAAGATGTCAAACTTCAAGGAGGTAGTTAGCCCAATGTCTACCACTCATATTCTAGTTCTTAATGAAGGTCAACCAATGCCAAATCCCAGTGAATATCGTTCCGCCATTGGAGGGCTACATTATCTTTCCTTAACTCGCCCAGATATTTCCTTTACAGTAAGTAAGCTTTCCCAATTCATGCACAACCCTACAACTGTACACTGGGGGGCTGTAAAACGACTCCTTTGTTATCTCTGTGGGACCATTGACCATGGCTTGTTCCTAAAAAAAAATCCCCCTTGTCACTACATGCATTCTCCGATGCAGATTGGGGTGGCAACTTAACTGCAAAACATCAACTGGCGCTTATATTGTTTTTGGGGTCCAACCCCATATCATGGAGTTCTAAAAAGCAATCTACAGTGGCTCGCTCGTCCACTGAGGCCGAATACTGGTCAATTGCCTCAACAACTGCAGAATTGACTTGGATTCAATCTCTCATGACTGAAATTGGCTTTCCCTTGCCCCAGGCCCCTGTTGTGTACTGTGATAATGTCGGGCAACATATCTGTGTGCAAATCCTGTTTTCCACTCAAGGATGAAACACATAGCTCTAGATTTTCACTTTGTTCGAGAGAAAGTCCAAGCAGGTGTCCTACGCGTCTCTCATGTCTCATCTTCAGATCAGTTGGCAGATGCTCTAACCAAGCCTCTATCCGGCTCACGACTAGGCGCTATTCGTGTTAAGATAGGAGTTCATTTGGCCTCCATCTTGAGGGGGCGTATTGGGAATTAAAATAAATTGTTTATTATTATTATTTTATTTCCTTATTTATTTAAATTACATTTTTATGTTTATTGTAATTTATCTCATGTAATCTTTATTTATATTTAGCATAGTTATCCGATAGTTAGTCAGTCAGTTCATCATCTTGTATATATACATATTCACAATTTTAACAAAATTGATCATTTCATTATATTTCTGCTTTTAATAATTCACATGAGCATCATATTTACATCTACGCTGATCCTTCAGTGAAATCCTCATTAGAAGGAGACATCACCGACATTAAAAAATTCTTTTGCTCCTCACAAGTCTCTGGCATAGTTCTCTGCTCGTTGCTTGTTTTAAGATATTTAATAATACTTGATTTTCATAACTATTTTTCAAACACCCGCTTTAAAAAGTATGAATGTGTAATTTGACCATAAAATTCTTAGGTCAGCTCATTTAAAGGTGGTCCAATTCATATTGATAAAAAACAAATGTGAAATCCCAATTTTATAGTTAAATACATACATTGATATTCAACTTGGATCCATAAACACCAATCTGAAATTTTGGATCATATGGGTCCATTGGACCAATATTGTGGTCACGTTGACGTTAAAATCTAGAAGATGCTCCGTCCTCGCAAATACTTTAACATTGTATTAATAAAAATTTATAAAAAATAATGTTTTTCACATAAATATCTCTCCTCTGGACGTTTACGACTTACGATATATAATGTGTATGATCGTGTTCTATTGAGTTTTGATGAAAATTATATTGAAATTGAATATCAATCGAAACTCTACGTATTTAACAATACAATGATATAGATCAAAATAGACCATCTCATGCATATATATATTTTAGTTAAACCCTATTTTTTAAAAATATTTTTAGTAGATTTTGATAAAAGTTAATGAAATATGAGTTGAAAAATTGTGGAACACATAAAACATGTGATTGAAAATAATTGACTTTAACTTGAATTAAAAGCTTTACCAAATAGGTATATACTAAAAATTATCTTGATCAACTCCGATCTGATTAACAACTAGTGTTTAGTTAGTTATTAAAAAATATTGGAATTCACAAAATCCGCAATAGAAATGCGAAAAACCAGATAAACTAATTAATTAATCAGTTTTGCTGCAGTCACAATTAGGATTACAACGAGAATCACAATTTTCCTACGTGACGCAATCTTCTCTTTCCACACATCACATCATCTTTTTAATCAACAACAATAACACCTCCACATCATCAAATTGTCATCTACATTGTTACCACAATTGTGAACTTAGATTAATTCTTAATTAATATACTGGCTAGTCATGCAGATATTGCATGCATGGTTGCAAATCGACCGCTAATAGAAAAACTAGTTAATGTCACATTTCTTACCTAAACATTTGGCCTAGATAAGATTAAATAATTTTTTATTAAAATTATTCAAGAAGAAAACGACAACCCACTTCCGAAAAGATTGAAAGCTCAAGACGACATTTTAGTAATCACCCATTATCATTTTAACAACGTATTTTTATAGTCAATTATACTTTTTTTTTTTTTTACTGATTTCCATTTTTTTTTTTTTTAAAATTAAGAATATATCACCTAAAATTAATGTATATAGTTGAGGAAAATTAGTAGATCCGGCAAGTCAATAGCAGATTAGGCATCTGTCACCTTCGTTCTTTGACGACGACTTAAGTTACGATTATTATTCGTTCGAATCTTTATCATATTTTTCAAGTTGTAGTGCAACAGCTAGCAATTTCTAGAATATTTCATGTACACACGATTTCCATTAGGGAAAGAATTAAAGTACTTAGGAAAAATGAAACATAGGATGCCTCCAAATATTCCAATTCTAAGTTGTTTTCTTTAAAGTTGACATTACATATTCGAATTCAAACTCTTGTGTGTCAAGTGATTCTGTATCCAAACTGTTAAATTAGCTTGTGGGTAAAAAATAAGTAGATTATAGCATAATATAATTTGATAAGAGGTGGAAAAGGGAAATGAATCAGATTCCAAGGCACATGTATAGGATTCAGCACAGAACGAACAACGTGAGGACTACCCCAAATTTGTTATTATATATATAAAGAATGATCTACTGTGAAGCGATACTCGATCATCGTATGTTAAGCACCAATATTGAGTGTCGTATCAATCCATTGGTGGATAACAAATTTAATTCAAATGTTATAATCCATCAAAACTTTATTCACCAATTTTTTGATATGACAAGTAATTGACTTTTAATATAAGGTGCCACCTTAAATTTAACCCACCCACCACTTGGTGGGTGAGGGTTGGTTAGCAGGTGGAGCCAAGGAGGAGGGATGGGAATTTTGTGGACACTTTAAAATTCTTATTATATATATTGATATTTTGATTGTGAGCCGAACGTTGTAAAAGTGAAAGCTGCGTTCTTTATTTGTATATATAGTGTGTGTGTGTGAGAGAGGGAGAGATGGAGAGAGTTTGTTTTTGGGTTTAATTGGAAGTGATGAAGATGGCAAGATCTAGCTTAGAATTTCCGCACCAACAATCTATTAATCTCCTCTTGGTAGATTATCATGCCGGACTGGACGACATCTTCTCATATTTCGGACGTTATCAAAAGACATTTATTTAACATTTATTAAATCTAAACATATATAATAATAGAATAATCATCACCATTTACGCAAATAGTTTCCCGCCCAAATTAACTTTCTAAACTGGGAAATTGTTGTCAAAAAAAAAAAAAAAAAAAAAACATTAATTGTTTTGAGCATCGTGCAATTTATATCATTTCTTTAATTTTATATATATACTAGTTTTACACCCGTGTTATGCACAATAATTTGTTACTCACATATATAAAATTTATATGTTAACATATGAATTGAATATTTAATTAAAAATAAGAAACGAAGAATGACAATTAATTAAAAAAAGTACAATTACATATACCTTAATTTTTACAGGTCGTATATTTACCGTTTTAGGAAATTTGTACTTAGACTTTTATTAAAATGAAAAAGAAAAGAAAAATAGATCGATGAACGCTCTATTTTATTCTCTTTCATTTTCTATTTTTAAAGAAAAATATTTATGTGACACTAACAACGTTTTTTTTTTTTTTCACAAATTAAAAAAATTATAATTGATTTCCATATGTTATCTTATGAAATGAATATTTAATTAAGAATGTGAAACGAAGGAAAATAATTAATTACAAAAAATGTACATTTACACATACCATAAATTTTTTTTTAACGGTTTGTATGTTTACCTTTTAGGAATTTTTTTTAAACATTGTAATTTAAATTGACTTAAAGCTTTAAGTGAGAAAATAAAATTATATTTAAATAGAATTTGTAATAAGTGAAAAAATAGATATATCTATCATATACGCTCAGAATTTTATTAAAATGAAAAGGAAAGAAAAAATAGATCGATGAACGCTTTTATTTTATTCTCCTTCATTTTCTATTTTTGAAGAAAAATTATTTGTGTAATAATTAATAAAATGTTGAAGAGAAAAATGCCATAAAAATAGAGAAAATAAAAAAGAGTAATTTGGTTTATAAACTGGTTTATTTATGATTTTGAGTAAAAAATAGTGATTGAAAATTAGAGAGAGAAAATGTGTGTGGTTAAAAAGTAATTTGAGAAATTATGTAGTTTATAAACGGGTTTATAAACCAATTTATTTTATTTACCAAACGGATGCTAAACGAAATCGGCGGTAATACAATTTCCCATAATTTTTTTCTACCCAAATCCATGTTGAAAAATTAGAGAGAAAAATGTGTTTGGTTAAAAAGTCGTTTGGAAAATTGTCTACTTTATAAACTGGTTCATAAACCAATTTATTTTATTTACCAAATGGATGCTAAACAAAATGCGGCATTAATACAATTTTCCATAATTTTTTTCTACCAAATCTATGTTGAAAAATTAGAGAGAAAAAATATGTTTAATTATAAACTGGTTTATAAACCAATTTATTTTATTTACAAAATGAATGCTAATGCGCCGGTAATACAATTTCCCATAAATCTTTCTACCCAAATCAATGTTAAATAGTAAGAAAGTACAATAATCATTTTTATACATATACAATCAAGTAGACGGAAATATTATAAAAAATAACGCAGTCTTCAAAATCACCATTGATTGTCATAAAAAATCAATACATTAAAAAATAAACCATTTTAAGATTTTATAATAATATTTATATTTAAATTTTGTAGTGAAGTTATAATTTGAATATATTATTTTCATAATTTCTTTTACACTATATTTATAGATATGTGTTGTACAATTAGTGACATTATATATTCCGTACTAATAATCACGTATTTATTTGATTTTTAATTATGTTAAAACTTGTCTAATTTATATTTAATAAATCATTTTTTCCAAATAAATATAACGTTCATTTTCTAATGAATTAGCTAATTTCCAAAATTATTGATAAATAGTTATGTACGGTAATATAATTACTTAATTTTTTATTTTATTTATGTTAGCAGAAATCCTGTTAATATGTTGAATTTTAAATTTATATTAACTATTAAATTATTAAATTTTTTATATCATTAAAAATTTGTGTAAATTTTATTTTAATTATATTAATTAATTTTTGTCATGGACAACTATATGTTGCCTTTTTGAGGGTCACAAATCGTAATAGTTTGAAGATAATGATTTGCGATAAAGATGATCCAGATAAAAAAAAAAAAAACAATTACAAATGTTGCTTTTAAAGAATTATTTCGAAATTTGTATTAAATTTTGTTATCAATTACTGACTGGTTTTTTCAAATTTTTTATAATATATAATCTCAATTGTTTTTGTTATTATATATTCCTCTAATTTTTAATAAATAATATATTTATTTATTTAGTTTTTGAATATTTAATATTTTCAATTTTTTAATCAATTTGAATACTAGTATCTCTTATTTCTATATACAGTCAATTTTCGAAATTCCCTCGTCACTTCCTTCGTCAGCTTTTTTATGTGTCTTCTTTGTACATTATTATAAAATAAAATGTATTATCAACACAAATTATACTAAATACACCACATTATATTAACATCACTAATAAAATACATTTTTTTTTATTTTTTTTTTTATAAATAAACAACACTAATACAAATATACCCCTTATGTAATTTTAAAACAAAAATGTGTTAATCGGAATTTGTACACCACAATAAAACAAACAAAGACATATTACTAATCTTTTGTAAGTGTTGTCACGAATAAAATCGATTAAAATCCCTAATTTTACATACAGTAATAATAATAATCTAGAATCAAATTCTCTTTTCATCATGTCACTAAAATAAATTTTATCTTAATTAAACTAATAAAGTTAAAACTGCATAATCTTAAAATTTAAAGTTCATAATTAAAAATTACTGAATTCGGCTACATCAAATTGATTTCTAAAACATATGCTGTGCATTTAAAAACTCTTTAACCTAGGTAAATGCTTCTTCAACTAAACATCATTGGCGGTTGCATCACATTGATTCTAAACAGCACATGCACTTAAGCAATTGAAAAACATTAAATTAAATACGTAAATAACTAAAACTAATTACTTTGCCACAGATTGAGATATCACTGCACATGAATTAAAATCTCTCGTCGAAATGAAATTTTTGCAGACAAACACTACATGTTGATGTAGAATCAAAATTTTTCTATACCAATATGAAGTTTAATTAATAAATGAATATAATGGAATTACCAAGATTGTACGGTGGCATTGAAACTATAGTAAATCTATAAAAAAATATTAACTGTTTATTTGCCCTAAAAATAGTTCTACAAAGAATAAAAATCTTTAATTTACTTGAACTTCAATTTGTATTGATGGCTGCGAAACATTATCAATATCATTTCAGAAATCATATGAACTTATTTGTACCAACATCCATTCAAATTAAGTATTTTTTTTTTACCAAAAAAAAAAAAAAAAAGAACAAGATGATTTAGAAACATAAATATAGAGAAGAGAAAAAGATGATTTTGGAGATTGTGGTGTACATAAAAATAGTCAGAAAAAATTAAAATTAAAATTATGTAATTTTATTTATATCTATTTTTGTAAACAAATTAAATACTTAGAAAATAAGTTTTGTGGTGGCAATATAGCCATCCAAAATATTTTTACTATCAAATAATCTTCTCATATTTTGGACATAGCGAGACATTTATTTACGTTTTAAAAATATTATTAACCTCTCTTATTTATAGATTTAAATATCACATATACATTGTTTGGGCTATATATCATCACTAGTTGTCGAAACGTGATTTGCACGTTAATTGTTTGTGTGAAGTGATTTTTAGATATATGTGACAAATATTTCAAGTTTTTTCTCAAGAAAATTAACAAAAACTGCAAGACAAATAGAATTAAGAAAATCTATGATTTCTAACATTTAAACAAAGCTTCTGAAACCATATTTTACTCTATCAATCAAAACCTTTGCTAAACTCACTTATTTGATGAAAGCATATATGGGCTTCATGTTTATAACAATGCCGATAATATTTGAGAATAAATGATAGATTTTATTTATATAATATTTGAAATATTATAAAAAGAAAAAATAATTGTGAGTGAAGATTTAATACCAAGTATTTTCCTTCATAACAAAGTTTGAGACTTGTGGGAATTCAACAATGATAAATTTGATAATTTTAATGAGATGTAATATTCAATCTCTTCAATTTTATTGTTTATCGTGAAGTTGATTTCAATTTTATGATGCGCATTCGAAATGTACGATTATTATTGATCTAATTTTTCATGATAAAGCCAATATATTTTCTTTTTCTGAAGCGTGAGAGTAAAATTTTCAATTTTTCCCCAATACAGTGTAGCAAGATTCTGGTAACCTTTAAGTATTAAAAAAGACAACATATTTGTGTAGTATCGAAATGTCATTAAAATAAAGATAGATAAAATATAATGAGAAATATAACATTTTCATTAGTAAAAAATCTAAAATAAGTTTTAAAACTTCTATTGGTACATATAGTTTCTATGGAATTTGTATAGATATTGAAAATTTTTATACTTCAATCTTCATCATATGCGATCAAATCTTGTAGCAATATATGATTGATACTTTTATTTATTGACAAAACCATTTAATTTATTAGAAATCCAGTTTTGAGAGAAATGATGACTAAAAAAATAAATAAAAATTTAGCAAAATATGAGATTAGACTTTGAACCTCTTTTGAATTTATAAGGGGCTATATTGAGTTATAGTATATGTTGTATTGAATTCATTTAATGTAAAAATTTACATGAATATTTAAGGGTTCTTGGAATTATAAATGTATTAATGAAAATTAATAATTGAGAGTTATATATAACTATGTAAATGTATTAGATTGAAGTTATACGGTATGTGATTTTGGTTATAGAGTAGGAGTTGTAGATATTCTTATTGAATTAATGACATTGTTGACAAACGAAAACTATAATAAAATATTAAAAATATAGTTCAAAAAATATATTATTCATATTTTCATAACTTCCTTAATGATGATAAATTAATATTTAATTTAGAAGGAGAATTTCAGTTTAGTGAAAAAATAATAATCGGGGTCTTCCACTATTTCTTTTATGATAGTGTATTAATATAATAGTATTTTTGTTTCGTGAAAATAATTAATAATTTGAAATAAATCTACGAAAAAAAAAATTGAAAGTTTTAAGCTTTATTTGAAAGACTTTTAGAGCCCGTTGGAACAGCTGTTGTGAATAGAGCTTTTTGCATTAGAACTTTTTAAAAAAGTGTTGTTAACAAAAAGCAGTTGACTGTTTGATTATCACCCCAGAAAGTACTATTAACATTAAATTGATTGTTTAACACCACAAATATAACAGTGCTTTTGTATAAACTAACACTTACATTATATTTCATAATTAAATAAAATTAAATAATTATTTCACCTCAATGTTGAAATCTATATTAAAAAAAATATTTAATTAATTCATAAAATATAATATTTCACTATTTTCAATATGTTCCATATTTTTATTAATTAATTAGAAAAAAATATACTTTTTAAATTTATTTTCAAAAGATTTCATATTATATTAATTAATGAATTATAATATTTCAATAGACTTTTCAAAAAAAGTTATAGAAAAAATATTTTATCAAAATATTTCATATTTTATTAATTAAAAAAATATAATTTCATATTAATTAGTAAAATATAATATTTCAATACGAGTTATGAAAAATAATATATTTTCACCATATTTCATATTTTTATAATTAATAAAATATAATTACGTATTAATCAATAAAATATAATATTTCAATGAGAGTTATGAAAAATAATATATTTCAAACATATTTCAAATTTTATTGACTAATAAAATATAATTTTTATTAATCAATAAAATATAATATTTTAATACGAATTATGAAATATAATATATTTTCAATAGAATTCATAATAAGATATAATATATTTTAGCTTTTTGTAAAAGTGTTTTTCTTGAAAAGCTACAAGATTGAGCTTCTCTAAAACATCTTTAAAAAGTTGTTTATTAAGTAAAAAAATATTTTCTCTATCACACCTAGCCACACACCTATATTTTTTTTACTAAAAGTACTAGTAGACCTTTCAAAAGCTCTACTAAACAATTTTGATTGTAAATGTATTGAAATTAATTATATTGTTGATAAATTAAATAACAAATTAAAGATAACAATAAAAAATAATTATTCATTAATTAACGTTAAGGATAAATATGAAATTATAAAAAAGTTGTGAGGGTACAAATGTCCAATTTTTTTCTCGTTTTAAGTCACTTTTAGAAGTTGTATAGATGTGTAGATGCATAGATGTAAAGATAGATAGATGAATAGATATATGAGAATATAAAGAAAAATATTATTTTTTCAACAATTAATTTCAATTTTATGCGTGCCCTTTAATAGTACGTTCATTAATACTTAAATTTTATGTAGACAATTTAAAATATGCATGCTAGTGAAAACTTAAATCTAAAATTTGTAATAATAGTATATAATATTTGATAATTTAAATATTAATTAATACAGAATTATTAATAGAAACTCATAGCATAAATTTGTATATTAAAATATGATGTTAAATATAAAAGTGTACGTTTAAGTAAAATTTAGCTAAAGAATATTAAACATTATACACCTACTATTAAATAATGACCTTATTTTATAATAGAATATTATGTTAATGATATATTAGCAACTGTTTTGTAAACTATTTATAAAAAGTTTTATAAATATCATATTCTCAAATTACGTTTTAATCATACACATTTTTATAAAAATCATTTTTCAATCATATATTTCACCTCTAAAAATTCAAATTCCTTGTTTGTAAGAAAAACCAACTGCCAACAATAATCATTGCAATATTTCAAAACATATGATCAGAAATTAAACCCCTGTTTGGCAAACTTGTCTAAAAACAATTTTATACAATACAATTCCTCAAATAACTTTATAACCACACACTTTTTCTCTCCACTTTTCAACCACAATTCTTACCCCGAAAACATTAAAAAAACATATTTTTTGATAAAATATAAAATTTGAGAGAAAATATTCTGGATTTTATTGAAATCAAATTGCAGCTGAAGCTGAAATCCAAAATATATACAAAACGGATAAAAGGCACAGTCAATCGAATGATGCCAACTCTTCAACAAAGTAACTGAAATTTGAATAAAAACATAAATGCAAAAACAATGAAGAAAGCATGTTATTGAAGTCCGACATAAGCTTCATCTTCACCGATGTGGATCGCGCATTGTAGCCTTCTCAATTTCATCACTGCCTCCTCAAGATGGAGTATGGTAAATATCTGCCATACCCAGCTTGGAAAGAAGACTTTGGAACTGTGAAGCTGCTAGCACTTTAGTGAATAAGTCTACCAGTTGTAAATGTGATGTAAGAAACCGATGACGAGGAACTGATTTCTCACGACATGACAATCGATTTCCAGATGTTTAGTGCGTTCGTGAAATACTAGATTTTCAGTTATATGAATAGCTGCTTTGTTATCTCACCATAAAGGAATTGGCAAAGATAAAGAAATATGAAGATCGCGAAGGATATATGTTAACCAGTGCAACTCACACACCGTACTAGACATACTTCTATATTCGACCTCTGCAGAAGATCGCGATATTGTGGTTTGCTTCTTTGTTTTCCATGAAACAAGAGTTGATCCAAGATAAATACAGTATCCAGTAAGAGATTTTCTAGTTTTAAGACATGAACCCCAATCCGCATCTGAAAACCTTCAAGTCTGAGGTTATTTTAAGTAGGGTAAAAAATCCCTTTTGAAGGACAACCCTTAAGGTATCTTACAAAATGTAGAGCTGCATCCCAATGATTCTTGCAAGGTGATGTCACAAACCGAATAAGCTGTTGTACTCCATAGGTTATATCTGGCCGGGTTAAATTCAGATAGAGCAACCTCCCAACTAGCCGTCTATACTTTCTAGGATCCAAAAGCAAAAATCCTCCCCTTTTCAATTAATTTCGTGCCTTTTGGTATGGGAACATCAGTAGATTTTGCTTCTATCAGACTAACATCCTCAATTATGTCAAGAATGTACTTTCTCTGATTAATGTACAATCCTTTATCACTTCGAGCAATTTCTATGCCTAAGAAGTACTTGACATATCCAAGATCCTTGATGGTAAATGTTTTGTGTAAGAACAATTTAGTCTCCAAAATCTCAGCTTCATCAGATCCTGTTATTAAAACATCATCTACATACACCAATAAGACCAGCATACCAGATGTGCTATGTTTGATGAAGAGGCAGTGGTCATTTTCTAACTGAAGAAAACCATATGACAGGATCTGATGATATTTGATTGCTGGGAAAGATCAATGAATTCACCTTGGATGACCTGCAAAAAAGGCGAGGAGGATTCTCCCCATCGCCCCTTCGGTGTGAGAATTAGTTTTCTGGAGTAGAGAGAGAATATTTTTAACTGAAAATGAAAAGAATAATGAACTAATACATGTGATCAAAGAGGTTGTATTTATGGGGTTGAAAAAGCCCATAACCACCTTTAATTAAGGAAGGAGTCATTTTGCTATAAACTTACCTTTTAAGAAGAATTCTAAACTTATAGGGATTCAGTTTCCTTTTTGTAAAGTGTTTTCTTATGGATCACATATTTCCTTGAGGCTTAAGAATATGGCCCATTAACGAAGCCCATTGTCGAAAGAGATTATGAGGCCTGCCAACATGGCCCATAGACCGGGAAGAGTCGACCTCATCTTTAAGTGTTGAATCGAAGCGAAAGATCGGGATGTACCCGACCTCTGTGAGACCGGGCATGTCGTTGAAGCACAGCCCTTTATTATTGAATAGAGGTAAGGTGGGTTCAGTACCGACCATTCCAAGGGAGCTCGGGAAAATGAAGAACATGGTCCTAAGAGGTCGGGTCATGGAATTCTCCTTAATTTTAGGGAGTAGGAAAATAACACCAATCACCAACTTTGCTACTGGAGATTAGCTATCAAAGTAATCCACACCTTGCATTTCATGAGAACCCTTGGCAACAAGTCTTGTCTTGTACCTGTCTAGAGCACCATCTTGGTTTAACTTTGTTTTGAAAACCCATCGTGATCCAATTGCCTTTTTTCCATTAGGTAAAGAAGTCAACTCCCAGGTATCATTATCCTCCAAGGATTTAATTTTTTTCTGCATGGCCTGAATCCATTCTTCATTCTTACTAGCTTGATGATATGAGGAAGGTTCCTTTAGATCAAACACATTAGCTAAAAAAGTGGTGTATGCAGGGTGAATGTAAGGTGTAGTAAGAAAAGGTAAAGTAGGAGGTGAGTTACCATGTGAGAAAGAGGCATTGACCTTGCAGAGTGAAGAAGTTTCAGCAATTGGTAATTCTGGATCAGTAGTAACCTGTGTGATGAAATCTTTTATCCAAATAGGTTTGATCTTTTGTCTTGTGCTCTGTCTGACATTTGGAATATGTGGTGAAATAACAAATGAACAATTTGGGGATGATGAACCATTATCAAAAGGAACTTGGATGAGAGGTATGGAATTTGAGGAATTGTCTGAGGATAAATATCCTCACTTTCTGTTTGTGAAGTTGGTGCAGATGTCGTGTTTGAAGAGTTAGAGGAATCAAAATTGATTTGTTCAATGAGAGGAGATGATTGTAGATTTTGATTTATTCCAGGTTCAGATAATGAAATTATTGGTAATGGAGTATCAGTTTGAGGAATCAAATTTTCCTTAAAAGGAAAGACATTTTTAAAGAAGATTATTTCCATAGACACATGTATCTGTTTGGTTGAAATATCATACACCTCTATACCCTATAAATACACTTTTATGAGCTCTCTCTTCAAAATAATCCATGTGTGGCTTTGTGTTGGTAATATAGCAAAGGCTTCCAAAGGTTTTGAAAATTGAATAATCTGAATTTTTACCAAACAGTCTTTCAAAAGGAGTAAACCAGTCTAACACAGGTGCTGGAATTTTGTTTATTAGGAAGGTTTCCATGAGGATGGAACATGTCCAAATTTTTTTTGGTAAGAGTTATTGAAACATTAGCAATTTGAAGCAAATGTCTATGTTTCCTCTCTGCCACCCCATTTTGTTGAGGGGTATATACACAAGATCTTGGATGAAAGATACTAAGGGATTGTAACAGATTTTAACCCTCATTGCTGGTGAATTTTGTTCCATTGTCCGTTCTAATGCTCTTGACTTTCTTTCCAAATTGAGTACATGTCATAGTAAAAAAATTCTCAAGAGTATTAACAGAATGTGTCTTGTGAACTAGTAGAAATGTGCATGTGGATCTACTAAAATCATCCACTATTGTAAGCATGAAAGGTGTACCAGTTAGAGAAAACTGCCTATATGGTCCCCATATGTCAACATGTAATAAATTGAAAATGGAATTGGATTTAATATGACTAATTGGAAATGGACATATGTGCTATTTTGATTTATGAAAAACCTCACAATGTTTAAGTTCATCAGGAATAGAATTAACTTGTAAGTATTTAAGGAAGTCTAAATGTTGCAGAGTTTGTGGAGAGACATGTCCCAATCTTGAGTGCCAATTCTTAAAGGAATAAACATAAATTTTATTAATATCAAAAGAGTCAATACAGGAATAAGATTCAATATAAGAAAACTCAGTACAAGAATGAGGTTTGTTACAAATTTTGGCATTAGTGTTAAAGAGACAAGATTCATCCAACAGATAAAGTCTTCCGACCAGCTTTCCAACTGCCAAAATTTCTTCACTCCCCAGGTCTTGCATTAAACATTGGTTTGGATAAAAAGTTAGTTTCATTCTTGTAGTCTGAGTTAACTTTGGTACGGATAGGAGGTTGAACTTAAAACTTGGGACAAATAAGGTAACAGATAACAGGATTTTTGAATTGAGTCTAACTTCCCCAGATTGGTTGACAGTTTTGATTGAACCATCTAGCAAGCATATATGAGTATGACATGATAATGGTCTCAATTTGGTCATTCGGCTAATATCTGAACATATATATATGGCTGCTGGCTCCTGTGTCAATAATCCAAGTACCTGGCCTCAAATCATCAAGCACGACAAGAGTAAAAAAATGATAATTCATATTTACATACTCTTTAACTAGTGCAAAATTCACCTGGTTATTCATCTCCATCAGTAATTTTCCTTTCAAAGCCTTTTCATCCTCTTGTTTCACAATACTAGCAATATCAGAGGATGATGTTGATAGTGCAATATTCCCATTCCTGATATTATTCCCATTTTCTTCTTCAAAATCTAGTGGTGAATTTGACATATTAACCAATGTTCTTCTCTAATTATATCCTTTGTCTCTCGAATCCTTTAAGTCCTTATACCATTCCGGATATCCATCAATTTTGAAGCAGGCCTCCCTTGTGTGTCCATTAATATTGCAATAATCACAGTAGCTATTTCCCTTATCCATTGAATTTTACCTACTACCTACGAGTACTTTCTCTTCCTGCATTGAAAATTCATCTTCCAAAGCCAGATCTGCCTATTACTCCTCTCCATTGTCCAGATCTTCCTCCTCTTTCTCTCCTAAAATCAGAGACTGTAGTCATCATAGCAAAATTTTCATTATTTTTTGGGAAGATTATATGAACTTCCCTTTGTTTTTCAACACGAAGAATCATGGAGTATGCTTTGTTAATTGACAGCGGTAGCTCCATAACTAGTACTTGGTTCTTGATATTGTCAAAAGTTTCATTCAAACCTATCAAAAATTGCATCAGTCGACTGGAACATGTTAAATTTGAAACCTATTTGGATGCGTTACAAGTGCAAGCAGGCATGGGCATTAAACAGGCTAACTCATCCCATAGCCTTTTTAATTTTGTATAATACTTTTCCACAATCAATGTTCCCTGCGAGATGCTACTGATTTATCTCTGTAACTGGTACAATAATGGCTCATTACTTCACCATACCTCTCCTTTAGCTCATTCCATAATTCCTCTGCTAATGTAGTGTAAATGAAGGCATCTACTATCTCTTTAGAAATTGAATTAAGGATCCAAGATCTAACCATACAATCAATCCCCCGTACCCATTGTTCACTTTTAGCAGTATCATTTGTCGTTTCACATGTTCCATTTATGAATCCAAGTTTCGGTTTAGCTTCCAAGGCAATTTTAATGGATCTGCTCCAACTAAGGTAGTTTTTACCCGTTAGTAGCGAGGTAACAAGTAACGTACCTGGATGATCTGAACTTTGTAGATTTAAGGGATCACCATTAGAATACTCATTTGAAGCAGTTCCAGTTTCTGTAGTCGCATTAGCATTTTCAACTTCATCCGCCATTGATTATTCTTTTAAAAAAAGTTCAATTAACAATCAATCTCCCAGTGAAATGAACAAGCTCTGATACCATGATAAAATATAAAATTTGAGCGAAAAATAATCTGGGTTTTGTTGAAATAAAATCGCGGCTGAAGATGAAGTCCAGAATATATACAAAATGGATAAAAGGCATAGCCAATCGGATGATGCCAAGTCATCAACAAAGTAACTAAAATTTGATTAAAAACGTAAAAGAAAAAACAATGAAGAAAGCGTGTTATTGAAGTGCAACATAAGCTTATCTTCACTGCTGTGGATTGCGCACTGTAGTCTTCTCAATTTCATCATTTTTTAAACACAACTTTTAGCAAACAGAGATATGACAAACAAGTTCTATATAACAGGTTAATTTATCAACTAAACCCATGTTTGGTCTAGGAGTTTTTACCCAATTTTCCTTAAAATCTCATTTTTCAATCACACATTTTTTAGGATCCACCACTTTCATACTTTTCAATCCCTTTTCAATCATACAATCTCCAAAAAAATTCAATTTTCCTCATATTTCTCTTACACCAAACGGGCTCTAAGTACCACTATAAATTTCATCTGTTCCTTACAAGGATTTTAAGTAATTAATGACTCTCATTTTAGATTACTAGTCCAGCTTTTGCGATGCACAAGTAATGTTTATAATTATGTATTTAATAGTGTTATTGTACATTAAAAATAAAAATAACATTTTTTGTCAAATTTTGATTTCTCAGATGTATATAATTTCAAAGACGAATTTGTAGATTTTGTGAGCTCGTTGAATAGTATATGAAAATCTCAATGTTATCTAAATATGCATGATTTTAAAATTTGGGACGAAATTTAACTTATAAAAAGAAAATCAAAAAATATATTTTAAAAAATCGGTAACCAAAATGGTTAAAAAAAAAAAGGCTTATAATTATGTATTTAATAGTGTTATTGTACATGAAAAATAAAAATAACATTTTTTTTGTCAAATTTTGATTTCTCAGATGTATATAATTTTAAAGAAAAATTTGTAGATTTTGTGAGCTCGTTGAATAGTATATGAAAATCTCAATGTTATCTAAATATGCATGATTTTAAAATTTGGGACGAAATTTAACTTATAAAAAGAAAATCAAAAAATATATTTTTAAAAATCGGTAACCACAATGGCTTAAAAAAAGGCTTAAAAAAAGTGAGCAGTCATTTTTGGATGTGCGTTCCTCTTATTTCTACAGTTGTTATATTATTTTGAAAATATAAATTTTTAGTTTTTATAAGCTTTTGAAAGTGGTATAGTAAAAACTTAATTTTGTCCAGAGTACATATGTCGAAAATGAAACGAAAGTTGACTTGTGAAAAAATTAAAAATACATTGTTGAGGAACCATTTTAAAAGGCTATAACTTTTTTGACGATTTCCGATTTTGTAATTCGAAAATAATATGGTAAAGTATAGTGTGAGAAATTCAAATTCATAACATGATCTTTCTATTATGACATCATTTAAGCCCTCAAATTTGACCAAACAAAAAAGATAAAAATTAAAAGATAAAATAAGGGGTGATGACAAATGTAAAATGGATTTTGAAAATGCAAGATTATAGTTTTTTATGAGTTTTTCAAAGTGGTACATTAAAAACTTAGGTGGCGTTCTGTTTGTATTTTCATTTTCGAAAATGTTATGTATTTCATGTTTTCATTTTTGTTTTCAAATTTGCTGAAAACGCGTTTGGTTTGTCATTTCTGAAAACTGTTTTTAAAAATGAAAAGTTGGAAAACACGTTCTGTTTAAATTTTGCAGAATAATACTTAAACTACTTTTAATTAATTTGTTTGCAGAATACTACTAATTCAAACTCAAATTTCCTTTCACAATACACTGAAAACATGGTTACATGCAACACACTAATGTGAGCATTAAGAGTCTATATTAACACAGTTTGGTCAGGTTCGAGATTTGAAAAAACCCTACTTCTATTAAAATTCAGAAAATGCAAGTTCTTTCAAAACCACCAGAGTCCATTTATTAGTGCATTTTTTGAAATATAATAACAAGAATTCTCACTTAAATTTTTTTTTTTTTTTTTTGTAATGTTGATATTGAATTCAATAAAACTTTATTTAAACTTAGTTCCAAGTTAGGATAATTCTAAAAAAAAAAAAAAAAAAAAAAAAAAAAAAAAAAAATTATTTAGGCTTAGTTCCAAGTTCGGATAATTCTAAAAAAAGTAATAAAAAAATAAAAACTTTATATTAAGCTCAATTCTAAGTTAAGATAATTCTTTAAAAAAAAAAATATCCCAAAACGCGTTTTTCGCGTTTTGAACATTTTTTGTCGAAATACACACAAAACGCCCAAAACGAGGTTTTGGGCGTTTTGCGTTTTGTGTACAATTTTTTTTTGTTTTCGAAAATGCGTTTTCGAAAATGGTAAAGAGAACGCGTTTTTAGCGTTTTCGAAAATAAAAACAGAAAACGACCTCAAAACAGTAAAGAGAACAGGGGCTTAGTTTTGTGTAGATTGCATCTGTCGAAAATGGAACAAAAGTTTATTCATAATAAAATGAAAATGTATTGTTAAGTGACCATTTTAAACAACTATAACTTTTGCTATGATTGACGGTTTTGTAATTCTAAATAACGTAGTACATTATCATGTGAGAACTTAACATTAACATCATGATCTTGCTATTATAACTTCCTTTGAGAACACAAAATTGACCAAACGTAGAAAGATGAAAAAAAATGTAACCAAGGACGAAATAGGGGCAACCACTTTTCAATTGTTATATAATTTCTAAGATGAATTTTAGATTTTTGCGAGCTTTTTGAGTAGTTTAATACAAAAGTCAATTTTATTTAAAGTATGCATGATTTTGAAAATGGGAAGAAATTTAACCTCTAAAATAAAAATCAAAAAATAAATTTTTAAGGACCAGTGACCACAAGGATTTAAAAAGTGAGTGACCATTTTTTGATGAGTTATCACCTTATTTTGAAAGTCTTTATATGTTTTGAAAAGGAAATTTTGTAGTTTTTTATGAGCTTTTCGAATGAGTACATTAAAAACTTAGTTTTGTCTAGAATGCATATATTGAAAAGAGATGAAATTCAACCCATGAAAAAAATGAAAGATACATTATTAAGAGATCATTTTAAACGGCTATAACTTTTATTTAGGCGACGATTTCTTAATTCGAAAATAATATAATAAAATATTGTATGAAAACTTTACATTGATATGCATATCTTGCTAATACGACTTCGTTTGAGCTCACAAAATTGACCAAACGAAAAAAAAGGTCACTAAAAGACAATAGCTTGCCATAACTCACTCTTATATATTATAAATAAATAAATAGTTAAGATAAGAGTTGTGTGATCCAAAAGTAATGAAATGAGCCTGGTATTGTAAGAATGGTGAATTAAAGCGTCTCCAATTTCGTCCCAAATATATAGATGTGTAAAATTTGTACAGAAAGTTTGACTGGTCAACAGTACTTGGCACAAAGGAAAATTCTACTTGTACTAACAGCCTTACTAACTAGTGTACTAACAGATGAGATATCACGAGATACATCCAAAATATCATGAGGTAATGAAATAACAAAAATGTTGAGCAGGGCGTCTTCAATCTTCTTGAGCAGGGCGTCTTCAGCGTAGGTTCTTTCATTTCCACCTCCGTGCCGGTTCCAAAATAGACTCTCCTTCAGGTTCTTCCATCTCCACCAGACAAAGAATATCAGATCTTCAACCCACCTGCGAGTTAATCCAGCTTCCGGTGAAGTTAACTGGCAAACTCGGTGCCAACATAGACTCCCCTCCAGGTTCGATCTTCAACCCATCTGCGAGTTAATCCAGCTTCTTCCAGTGAATGTAGCGAGCAAACTCGGTTACAAAAAAGACAGTTGACTCCTTTCCACCCAACTAAGGTTCTTCCATTTTCGAAGGATTTTTCGTCCACTGCGTAGCAATCAAAGAGTATGAAATCTTCAGCCCGGTTCCAACATTGACGCCTGGGTCACTTGCGAATTTTTATCATAAGCATGTGTACATGTGTGTGAGTAATGTCTGATAATTTTGGGGCTGGGCAGTGAAATGGTGATGAAAAATCAGTTTGGGGACTAGGCTTATAATTATAATTTTGCCCATTATTGTTTTGAATGTTAATTTAGTTGCTTTTGTATACATCCAACATTGTTCGTAGGTATATCAACATTGTATTTGGACGATGAGAATTTGTATTCAAATTGCTTAGTAGTTGAAGATGAAGCAATTGAAAAAAATGATTTAGTAGTGGAAGCTTGTAACGAGGTAGATGAAGTTGTGTCCATAGATGAATGCAATGAGATTGTTCCTGAAGTTGGAATGAAGTTTACTGGTGAGAAAGAAGTATTTGAGTTCTACAAAAGACATGCCTATCGTGTAGGTTTTCCCGTTAGAAAAAGAAGTTCGAGAAAAGGTGAAGATGGATTGATAAGGTATGCAACGTATACATGTACTCGAGAATGTCGCAGAACAGGTCTGACAAGTGGCTCTTTAAAGCCTAAACCAACTATTCAATCAAGTTGCCACGCTCGATTTCCTGCTATGGATGAAATGTCTGGAATGTGGGTTGTGACAAAAGTTATTTTGGAGCATAACCATCGTACCAGTCCGTCAAAATCCAGGTTGTATCATTGTAATCGACTAATCAGTGAACAAGTGAAGCGGAGGCTTGAAGTGAACGATATAGCTGGTATTCTAATTCACAAAAGTTACAATTCAGCCGTGGTTGAGTTAGGAGGATACGAAGAAATGACATTTACAGAGAAGGATTGCATAAATTACATTGATAAGGTTAGGCACCTAAGGCTGGGGGAGGGAGATGCTGTTGCTATCCAGGCATACTTTTCGAAGATGCAAGCAAATTGCCCTGACTTTTATATCAGTGTGGATTTAGATGAAGAATGTCGGTTGAAGAAAATATTCTGGTGCGACAACAGGTGCAGAGAAGCACATAAGGATTTTGGGGATGTAGTAACGTTCGATACCACATACTTGACAAACAAGTACGACATGCTCTTTGCCCCCTTTGTAGGGGTGAATCATCATGGACAGTCAATCTTGCTTGGATGTGGGTTACTGTTGAATGAGGATACAGAAACATTTCTGTGGATTTTTAGGAGATGGCTGGAATGTATGGAGGGTCAAGCCCCGATGGGCATCATCACTGATCAGGATAGAGCCATGCAAAACGCTATAGAGATAGTGTTTGCCAATACAAGGCATAGGTGGTGTCTATGGCATATACTTAAAAAACTACCTGAGAAATTTGGGTTTCATAGTGAAAAGGCCTTCGTGCTATCATTTATGCACAATGTTGTTTATGATGCTCAAGCTCCAGAGCAATTCGATGAAGGTTGGACATCAATGCTTAATATGTATAGCCTCCAAGAGAATGCGTGGCTTGCTGGCCTCTATAGGGAACGACATCGTTGGGTACCCTGTTTCTTGAGGACTAGCTTTTGAGCTGGCATGTCAACAACGCAACGAAGTGAAAGTATGAATGCATTCTTCGATGGGTATGTACATTCTAAGATATCGTGAAAGCAATTTGTGGAGCAGTACGAGCTTGCATTGCGTTGTAAAGCTGAAAAAGAATTTCAAGCGGATTTCAAGTCTTATTCACAGATGGTTCCATGCGTAACAAAGTTCGAATTGGAAAAATAATTTCAATCAACATATACAATTGCTAAGTTCAAGGAATTTCAAACCGAATTTACTGGGGTGCTATACTGTCGAGTTACAAGTGAAGATAGTTATTGCGGTGGGACTAGATACTTGGTTGAGGAAAATGTATATTATGATGGAGGAAAAAAGAAACAGTATTTTACTGTTAGCGTTAATCATCTCACGATGGACGACAGAAGAAGCAATTTCATATGTAGTTGCCACTTGTTTGACTTCAAGGGAATAATATGCAGACATTCCATTACTGTATTGCGCCAAAATGATGTGACCTCTATTGACGAGAAATACATACTAAGAAGATGGATGCGGGATGTACATAGACACTACACGAGGGTGAAGATCAATTACAATGGTTGGATAAGCACGCCAGAACAGGTTAGGTACGATAATCTTTGTCGTATATTTCGAAACATAGCAGACGTGGCTTCAGGAGATGAAGATCGAACTCGGCATGTAATGGAATGGTTGGAGCTTCAAATGCACGAACTGCATATATCCAATCCTCTTGCCACTGCTATTTTCAAAGGTTCAAAAAAAATTCAACTGGGAACATTTTGGATCCCAAATGCTCACGAACAAAGGGAGCTCCTCGTAAGCTACGTAAGAAATCTGCATTGGAAAATGTATCTAAGAAATCCAAGGTAACATGTTTTCTTTCAACTTTATCAAGTAATGTTAAATTATTTTAATTATAATATATCTTAGTATATTCCACAGGGATCACAGAAGGGGAATAAAGGAAAGAGTCTCCAGCATCAGGATCTGCAAAGTGGCAATCATATCATGCACGCTTCAGAGGCCTCACCAAGTATTGCTCTTACTCAGATGACTAACTAGCAGTTGATGGCCATGTATGCCCATCCCACACACCTAAGTGACAAAGATTAGACTGTGGGAACTTAAATTGTGAACTCATATTTGTGACAAATTTTGTAATTACACTTGACTTGTAGTTGGAAATGTACTTTATATTTGTTTTTGTTGTGTAATGTAGATGTTATGTATCGTTATAATATGTCATTTCGATGGTTTGAACTTATCGGTGTAATTGAGCAGGCTTTGAAATAGGTCATTGTGAAATGTAATGCACCATGTTGTACAAAACTTCATGATAAACCGTTAATGAACAGGGCTTATATATTTGAGCAAGTTTGAGCAGGCTGTACATAACCTGTGGCTCAATTCATTGTAGTCGCAGCAGCCCTATCCGAAAAAAATGTTTGTGTGTACAAATTTGTAGCACATTTATAAGTTATTGCCACAAATGCAAAACAATTACAAATTAAATGGAAAACCTGGTAGCGAATTTTAACACCAAACAACTTTCAACACAAACTCGAAAGCATAATTCATAACTTTAAAAGTCGCTAACACACAAATTGAAAATTTACATGACATAGACATAAGGCTCTTGGCTCTTGTTACAATAAAATTACATTTTCCCTTTCCCTTTCCATCGTCTTTCTCATTTCCTTCGTCTTTCTCAACCCCAGCCCCTTTCCCCTTACTCACGGTGAACTTCATGGTGCACTTCACGTCTTTTTCTTCAGTGATGTTGGCTAATATCTTGAATAGGCTTGCCAGGTCATTGCTTGCATCGATTTCCACGTCTCTATTTCTGATTCTTGTACTAGATTCACCAACATCGGCCACAGGAATTTTCGTTGCCTTCTCCTCCCAATCGAAATAACGACATCCTGTATTGCAACTGAAGAACTTCTTGCCTGAGTTCCCTGTTCCGTAGACTTCCAACCACTGTAAAAATCCATTCCCACAGCGTGGACATACACGCTTTGCTGGACATTCTTGTAACCAATGCCCAGACTTTCTGCAACTGTGACAAATATTCCTATTGCAACTCATGACTACTAGAACCTGCAACAAGATGCAATTAACATTATGGTGCATGTTTAAAAGGTTTTACCATGAAACAAACAAGTCACAAATCCTCTCAGAAACAGTCAATATAGAAACTAAGATCCTGAAAAGTTGAAGATAAACTTACTGCTGAAACCAGCAGCCAAAGCTTGACAGAGTTCAAATACACACACAAATACGAAAAAATACCAATACTGGCATTAAAACCGAAGTTGCTCAATGTCAGGCTTATTCATTTCAATAGTTTTATAGCATTCATATGCAGGATAAGCATAACCAAAAACCATCATGTAACAACAAGAAGTGCATAGAATATGAAACTCATGCAATAGGAGCTCTAAATTTATGAACCGGAAAATGGAGATAGCACATACACAAGTCCTCTGGTGATAAAAGACTCGATCATGTTGCAACCCTATAACAGACATATAAAAGCAATTTTAAGCATAATGTTGACCTGGATAAAAAATTATTGAGGTTGCAAGCATAGAATTGGGGCTTAAACGATTAAATGCTAATTGAAAAGAAAAAAAGGTTCACGTCTCCATTTTGAGTTCCTCATTGCCAAAACCTAAGAACTCCCTTAAAATAAGGATTACATTTTAAAACTCATTCTATTCATGTTTGGCTACTAGTGGAATAAACTCTAAGCAAAGATTAGTAATCCTCTTCTTTGTTTGATTTGCCCATAAAATTTTCAATAGTACATCAATAAAGAGAAGGATTATCTTGTCGGAAAACTATTAGAAAATGAAGAAACAGGAATAACTTAAAAACAAAAGGTCGTGACTGAACTGAATATTACTGCTCAAAAAGGGGGATAAAGGGAACAAAATGTACCACTAAGCTATAATTCACATAATCTCACAAGTCTAACACCATTATTCATCTAAACAGATGAAACAACCCAATAAATTCTTCAAAAATTAGTAGAAGAAAAATATCAAAGCAAGCAGTAAATGTTTCTGTAAAAAATCTAGTCGGCACTATACACAAACAAAAAATTTAATATCCAAATATTTTCAATTTATAAATATTGAAGATTAATTATGGCCGATAAAACAACGACTGTAATGTAAAAAGGATAGGAAAAGACCGTTAGTTGAGCTCGGTGAAGCAAAAGTGGTAGAGATCAAAGATGAAATTCTAGAGAGCTCCAGAGAGATTTCCCGGTAAGTTGGAGAGGTGGCGCTGTCGTGGAGCAGCGGTTGAACGTTGATTTATCGACGGATTAAGTGTAGACACAGGGAAAATGGAATAGATTTTGTTGTCATTTTCAATCTCTATTTTTGTGGATTTCTACGGCAGCTAATTTGGAAAGTGAAGTGAAGGAACCCTAGGCATTTCCTTATTCTTGACGTGTTTTCGCAACCCAGCGTATTTAGATATTAAGGGCATTTCCGAAATTTTGCATACCATTTGTACACTAGTTAGTAAATGTTGTTTGTACAAGTAGCGGGATTGTGGCACAAATCTATTTTTCACCCTATCATCTCAAACATCAAGGCCTCAAACTGTCATATCCATTTGTGTAAAACCATATGTACAATTCATCTGTACAATACAAATAGCATTTTTTTTTAAATTTATTATTATTATTATTATTATTTATTTTGCATATATCACATTACTTGGGTATGTACGTTTTACATTGCGAAAGAGAGAGAACTACAGCTTTTTCATTGTTGTCAAGCACAGACCTGGATTCTAATAAAAATTATTTACCAAAGATTCGTTTCTTTTAGGATGAGGAACCCTGCTCCTACAAATTGACACATTTAAATTCGTACTCCTAGATTCATGTTTGTGAATTTAAGACCCCATTTGATTCTCAATTTTAAATAATGAATGTTTGGAGAATGAATGTTTAAAAAGTAGGAAAATGATTTTAATTTGCGTGCAAAAAATTATATGATAATATGCAGTTGAACTAAGCATCCATTTGGTAAATTAAATAAACTGATTTATAAATTAGTTTATAAATTACACAATTTTTCAAATCATTTTTTAACTACATAGTTTTTTCTCCAATTTTCAATCACTATTTTTATCTCAAAATCATAAATAAACCAGTTTAAAATTAATGGTACGTTAAAATGTTTGAACCCGAACAATATTGTTACACGCAACAATTAAAATTAATTTAAAAAAATTGTTTTAGACAGTAATTTCTAAAATATATGATGAAAAATATACAGTTTGAATGGAATGAATATTTCAACAAAAATTGTAACAAAATTTGGAAACTCTTGGCCCCATTTTTTAAAGAATAATGTGGTTTTGAATAGGGGTGAACACGGTTTGATTTGGACGATTTATGACATATTTTCAAATCAAACCATTTTTAGTGGTTTGGCATTTTTTAAATCAAACCAAAGCATTCCATTTTACAAACCAAATCAAATGAAACCATTTTTTGCGGTTTGGTTCGATTTTAATCAGCGGTTTACCTATCGACGTAATATAACATATTTTAGATATCAAATTAATTCGTATTTCTTAATATGTAAAGTTAAAATAAGTTAATATAAGCTAATATACAGTAGTATTCTTTGATTCTTTGTTTACCTCGTTACCATTGTAGGTGATAACATAGAACTAAATGCATCAGTCACATATACTTATACATCTATTTCTATTTGTAATTAATTATTGATCATAAAGCACATTATACTATGAACAATTTTCTTTTGATGTCAATCTCACTGGGACTATAAATCCATGCCGCTACCATACAGTAAGAGATGAGCTTAAACAGTTGATTGGCTTCTGATCGATGAATTAAAAATCTGACGTACATGAATGGAGGTTTTTTCTTTTTTTTCTTTTTTTTGGGTTGGGGGGGGGGGGGGGTCATTTATATAAAATTTCAAATATAATATAAAGCTGAGAATCCTGATTTTATTTTTTTATTGCCTTCTTTTCTTGTCAATCGTTTTTTAGTATTTTCCTAATGTAGATTATTTGAGGTTATAGTAAACGGGATTGAGTAGTTTTTTTCGGTTGAGTGGTTTGTGGATTTTCTTGCATGAGATTGATCATCATATAGGTCCATAAAAATCATTAGTTAGAAAGAAAATAGTAATGGATGTCGTAACTAATCCATCTCTTGGTTCGATAATGGAGCTTCTTTCTCAGACTGTAGAAGCCATCATCGAGGTATCAATTATTACTAAGAATGTCCTCATTAAGGAGATGAGATTTCAAGAACTCTCATCTTACCTAGATTGCATCATTCATCTCTTACATAAGTTGAGTAGGGAGGACATTTGTGATTCAGAAGGCTTACAAAACTTCGTGAAAATACTTTATCGGGAGATTAAGGTTGCTGAACAATTAATTGGGATTGCAAGAATTTCATAGGAAATTCACATTAGGTGATTACTGAAATTTAATCCTATGAAGAAGAAACAAAATCCCCAACTTCAAAAACTAGTATTATTTTCTGAGTTCATCACAATGTAATGAGAATGGGAAAATATATAAACGAGAAAAGATATAAACGAGAATTTTATTTTATTAGTTAAATTTGAATTTTTTTGGTGGAAAGTAAATTCAAATTAATAAAATTATTTTTTAATTAAAAACATAAAAGCTGTTTGATTCGATTTTTTGTGATTTTTGAAAATCAAAACTTAAACCAAACTATTTTGAAATGGTTTGGTTCGGTTTGAGGAAAATAAAACCAATAATTCATGCAGTTTCAAAACAACCAATTAGGTTCGATTTGCGGTTTCGCAATTTTTTTGTGCAACCCTAGTTTTGAATAGTATTTTTGGGAGAATGTGTAATTAAGAAATATTTGAAAAGTAAAAATTAGTAGGCTTGACTAAGATGGATGATTGAGATTAAGTGTTGAATAAATTTGATTTTGAAAGGTGGAACCCAAACATGGGCTATATAAACTTTTGACCAAAATATTTGATAACTTTTACTATAATTTATTAATTAATTTAATTTTTGTTGTGAAATTATCAAAATCCTAACAAGAATTAGAGAGAGAAAAAGATTGAGAGCTAGAGAGAAGGAGGAGAATTCTCTTGATCAAGAATTGGTGCAATCTTTACAAATGAACATAGGCCTCTATTTATAGGGGCGGCGGATAATGGTATAATCGTAATATGTAAATTTTACAGGGTCATATCGGTAATATTCCATTCAACCTAACATTTACCTAACTTCATTACATCATTTCCCATATTTCATAACACTCCCCCTTGAATGACATATTACTCGCTTGCTCAATTGTCTGCCTCATTAAAACCTTGTTAAGAAAACCCAGTGGGATAAAATTTGAGCGAAGGAAAAAGAGTACAATTGCTCCCCCTGATGTTGACCATCATTCATCATTGAGTCTAATATCCGAAATGACATCAATGATAAGTAGTACAAATCATGTACTGGAAACTTCGAATTATGAAGTGCTGAAGTGTTTCATTGCTTCATTGCTGTATTGCTTTAGTGCTTTAGTACTTTAGTGCTGTAGTGCTTTAGGTCTGCCTCGTTAAAACCTTGTCAGTAAAACCCAGTGGGACTAAATCTGAACAAAGGAAAAAGAGTACAGCATGACAACATGATTCTCCCCCTGAAGTGCGCAATCAAGTATTCATGAACCTTTTGAATAATGATATCATCTTTCGTCTGGAATATGTATATATGAAAATCTTCTTATGTGTAGCCGATATCATAACATTCTTCATAAGATGTGTATGATTTTCTTCATTTGTTGATATCATTCCAGCACAATTTAAAGAGAGAGCTTGTTGTTGAATTATTACTTGCAGATAGCTGTGACAATGTCTCAAAAACCTTGCTAGGAAAATCCTGTGGGACAAAACCTTAGCGAAGGGAAAAAGAGTACATTATTCTCATTGATACGCCATAATTGCTCCATAATTAAAAACCTTACTAGGAAAACCCTGTGGGACAAAACCTCAATTAAGGGAAAAAGAGTGCAGTGCGTATTTGTTCCCTTCATAGGAATATCATAAGTATATTAATGCAATCTCAAATTATTTCATCAAACATATAGTTTGTGATGAGCTTTTATAAATAGTTTATAACTCATTTATGAAGTCATAGCTCATTTATGATGTACTGAATATGCTATACCAAGCAATGTTTAGTTAGTTAATTGATTGCATTACTCAAATCTAGAATTGATTCACTTCTATCAAAATCTAGAATTTGTTCTGATGAATAATTAAATATTCATTTTCAAATTCACTTTTTGTGATATTCATTTTCAAATTCACTTCTGGTGAATATTCATTTTCCCGGTGGATAATATAATTTTGCATATTGAAAATCAATTGCATGCCCAAATATTAAAATATAATAATAGTACACTCTAATTTCATTTTCATCATATATTATGGAGTCATATGTATCATTCTTCATGTGATTTTATTTTAAGAATCACACTTCATTCTATAATGATACTATTCTAGGCAAATTGAATCTTTCAATGATTTATACATATATGTTCTTGCACTTTATAAACTGCAATTTCTAATTTCCAGGAGCATAATCAATCATTGAAATAGATATCAATTTCGACATATAATCTTTAATCATTTCGCTTGAAATCCCAACGTACCACGATCAACTGGTACATCAAAGAAAACTCTCAAAGTACCGAGATGAGAATCACACTTTTTGATCTCACTCATTGGTATATCAAAGAGCTCAAACTAGTGAATTTAGACTATAGTCTATCCACCATATTTCATGCCAGTTTTATGAAAAATTTTGCGCGCAACGAGTCGTCTTTTACGACTGTGAAATATTTTTCATTTGTACATATAATTACTGGCTTTACACATTTAAGTGTTTTGACTTCAGGTCTTATAACAATAATCCCTACATTGGGATTTTATACTTGGTCAAAGTATTATAATTTCACCAACCTCATTTTTATAAGAGGGTTGTTTGTGTATGTAGTCGACTTATTTATCGATTCCATTTCAATATAACATAGAGAGATCTCTTTATATGTTCTATCATCAGGCCTGAATCTCTTATCATTTAATTATGTCCCTTTTACTCACTATGAGTATTTAGCCTCAAAGGGATCACCTCAATTATTCAAGAGATATTTGTTTTTGGAATCGATTGTCATTATACTTCAGGCATAATTACGCTTTCAGCTTGATCACGCTTCATGCGTGTTATTGTTTAATTTTCCTATAATATTCAAGAATCTTGTATTATATCAGTCGACTAACAATGCCGCAACACATGTCATTCATAATTATGGATATAATCATAATATTATATCTAAGTGCGTTTTGTTGGAGTGTATATAGATATCGCACTTTTTAGAAATCATAAAGCTTTACAAGCAAATCTTTATTTCATCGTATTGACATGTTTGTATGTAAAATATTGCTGCATAAGAAATATTTATATTTAAGTTGTTCTCATAGCAAATAACTTGAGGCTTTTAATCTGCTAAATCATTAACAATATAATATTCTATTATCTCAACTAATTCATAAAATCATTAATGACTTTAAGATATATTCATGCTAGCATTTATTACTTTGCTCGTAATATCATTACTTGAGCAAATAATCAGTCATTCATTTTCTTAGTGAGATAATTAATTTGCTTTTCAGAACAAGCAGCAATGATAACTTGTTAACCCGAACAATTTTCTGGTTCTTTAATGAATGCCATTTTGCATTCTCAATAAATCTCATTATTGAATTGAAATCTAACCAATCATTATAGAACTTCTGGTTCAGAAAGATATTTCATTTGTACATATGTAGGAACTTCTGGTTCAATACAGTATTCATTTAATCAGTACGTATTTCTGTATAGTTCAAATCAGTATACTTTTATTACTTTTAGTATACCGAAAAAATCAGGTACAATATCCAAGGAAATATCTCATGATCTCAATCTTGTCGCCAAATCTTCCCTTATTTCAAAAAAGGTAATGACGCATTATCTCATTGTTCCCACCTTTTCAATAATTTATTCCATTATTTCTTGATGGAATCGATATTGCTGACACGCGGAGCGCTCCTTTACGCGTTTAAATATGTCATTTGGGAAGAGATTAGATCCATAAAAAAAGGGATGTTATATTATCAAATATTCGCAAATATTATTCTAATCTTCCGGTAAATGTTTTGAAAAAGATTTACCGAGTTCGACTTGAAAGATTGAGGCTGCTGATGGATCAAGGCTTTCCAGAAGATGTTCGTTGGTTGATCGAAGCAAAAGTTCGATTAGCTGGTGAATTACCAGATTCATTTTCTAAACACATGCCTGGTTTAGGTAAGAGTACTTTTGCAAAGAAACGAAGAGCAAAAAAGCTGAACGGTTGTTACAAATGTGCTCGTTGGACATGTGATACTCGTTGCAAATCAGTAGGATATTCTTCTAGAAATCGGGAAGATAAAATCGATTTCATTAAGGTTGGACTGAGTAAGGAGTCATTGGATGATATCCGATTAACTCTTGAGACACACCCAAGTGGGTATGTGCAACGTGAACTCCTTTCCTTATATGCTCAATTTAACGAGGATAAAAATCGTTATAGTCTCGAAAATATAGTAGCAAAAGATCCTGTTTCCCAGGCTGTTATAAACAATAATGTTTTGGCTATTCAGCATTGATACAAGGTAAATCAGTTTATTATGTGTTTATATTTTTGCACATAAAATATTTTCATGTTTCATTTCTCGAGTATTGATAAAGTGTTTTGAAAAATCACCGAAATGTAAGCTTTATCAAAAGTAGTGTAATTTAGTCAGAATTAGGTTTTCACTTTTTCAAAAGATGAGCAATAAATAGTGAAGTTTTTCAAGTTTAAAAAGCCAATGATTTTCACAGTGTCATGCATCCCAAAATATCATTTTGACATAAGTTTTTCTTTCTTCCTTATTCTTGTTGACCTATGGTTAACTTGACCTTATTGTTTTGATCATAACAAACAAGAATATATTGTGTTGCTAACAAGTGTGCTTCAAGTGTTTCATGTAATGATAAATATTCAAAGCACTCAATGTTCAAATCGTCTCTCAAAGATATAAATCAAAATTATGTGATCGAGCACATGAGACGCAAAGAAGATCAAGAAAGAATTGAAGATATTCAAAGATCAAAATTGAGGTTGAAAAGCATAACATGAAGATCAAGAATTCAAGCATACAAGATTAGAGTTGATTTAACATATGTAAAGGTATAATACTCTCAATCTTTAGCGATGAAATTCAATGAGCTCGAAAATGATTTTTTATGCATCAAGAAACTTACTTAAAAATTCATCACTTGCATAAAATATTTTTATCTAAGTCAAGATTGTCTTTCAAAGGTTATTTGATCTTAAATCATGATTATACTATTGAAAAACAAGTCAGAAAACCTTGAAAAATCAAAATCTTGAAATGCTATTTTTTGAGGTCGATCAGAGAGGTCGACCGCATGAAGAGGGGGGTCGACCGCATGACAAAAGAGAGGTCGACCGCACTGATCTTCCGCACTGCTGTTTTTGAACTCAACGGCTATTTTCTTGCAACGGATATATTGAGGTCGACCGCATGGCTGAACAGGTCGACCGCAAAAGACAGAATGTGCAAAATTTGATCTATAAATAGTCTTCTCTCTTGCATTCATTCACAACAACTTAGAAAACATTTTATACAAGCTTTCTTGTGAAAATTCATTGTTCTTACTTGTTTATATTCATCTTTTATTTTCATAAAACTTTGATTGATCTAAACTTTGTTTTATCAATTTCATCAAAGTTTTTGGAAGAAAGTTTTGTGAAGATTCTTGGTTTTACATTGTTTAAATTTCTTCAACATCTTCACACTATATTGGAATTGAAGTGTAAGTCTCTCTTTGTTCTAAACTTGTTTTAATCTTTTAAAAGAGAGAAATTCCAATTAAGGAACTTTGATTATTTGTGCTACATTTTTCATTATCATTTGATTCATCAAAGTTCCATTGCCTAAACACTTTGAGCTTAACTTATTGTTAATTATTCAAGTGTGGCATCTCTTGGTACTTAATTTGATTCAATATTTTTAACAAGAGATTATTTGAAAAACTTTGTTTGATTGCATTGAACTTTTCATTATCATTTGCATCAAAGTTTTTCTCTAACACTCGAGCTTAATTCATTGCTATCTGTTAAAGTGTTAGCCTAACTCTCTCGGTACTTAATTTGAGTATATCATTTGTCAAGAGAGTTATTTCAATTGTAAATTCAATTCATTATATCTTGTGGTTTCGAGAGCCTTGTGAAAACTCGATTTTTGGTTTCGAGAGCCTTGTCAAAACTCGATTGTTGGTTTCGAGAGCCGTGTGAAAACTCGATTGTAAAGGATAGGCGCTCCTTGTTGTAAGTCGCTTAAGGATTTGGTACTCCTTGTTGTAAGTTAGCAAAATAGTGGATTTGGCCTTGCTCGTGACGGAGAGCTCGGTAACGGGGGACGTAGATCACGTTGGTTGATTGAACCTCCATAAATCGCGTTTGCACTCTCTCATCCCTTTTATTTACTTACATCGCACTTACTCTATTCTATCAATTTATATTGTGCAACACTTTATCTAAGTGCTATACTCGCCTTATCTATTAAGTTTACACATATATAGCACACTACATTGATAGTTTAGTTACTTGTAACACTAAGTGCTAATACTTGTACCTATTGGTTTTAAGTTTGAGATTATTTATCGAAAAAGTTTTATAAACCAATTCACCCCCCTCTTGGTTAGTTTACTCTTGGGCTAACAATTCTCTCAAAGATGGAAGGACCAAAACTTCGACAGATCAAAACTATCTGTGTATTTTGTGGATCAAAAGTAGGAAAATGTTTTGGGTATCTAGAAGCAGCCGTGGATTTAGGAAAGAAGTTGGGAGAGAAAGGTATCAATCTAGTATATGGAGGAGGTAGCAGTGGATTGATGGGTTGTGTTTCCCAATCTACTCAAGCAGAGAAATCAAGAGTGATAGGTGTTATACCCGTTCCTTTAGTTGATATCGCAGGCATAACACGAAGGCATGAAGTACAAACCTTATCTATCCATGAACGCATAACTTGCATGTTATATGGTTCTGATGCCTTCATTGCTATGCCTGGAGGTTTTGGTACTTTAGAGGAAATCTTTAATATTACCTCCTGGGCTCATTTAGATCTCCATACCAAGCCTATTGGGCTTTTAAATGTTAACAATTTCTTTGATGGTTTGCTAACATTTCTTGATTATGCTGTGGAACAGGGATTCATCTCTCCATTTTCTAGGAGAATCCTTATTTCTGCTCCTACTATCGAGGAACTGCTGGATAAGTTGCAATCATATGTCCCCATACAAGATCTAGCAGGAGTTAAGATAGATTGGTCGCAAGGAAGGGGAATCAAGCGAAAATGGAGTCCGGTTAATGTAAACTTAACTTTGTGAACCCTAGAATTGATGGTGGTAGAGTACGGAGTATTCTTACTCTTGAGACACACCTTAAATTTCTAGGATTTTATCAATGTTTAATCTTGTGTACCTCAAAGATAGGTGGTAGAGTACAGAGTATCCTTACTCTTGAAACACACCTCTTTGAGTGTTTCTTTATGTTCTCAAAAGTTCAGAGGTGGTAGGATACGGCTACTCCCGAAACACATCTCTCACTTTGAGGATCATAAATGTTTCCCCTTTTTATGTATGACTTGTTTTATGCTTCTTCAGGAGCAATAATAATATCATTTCAGCATGTTTAGATGATAATTTTTACTTCTTCTGGTATAAATATGTACTTCTTCTGGAATACATAATTGATCGTGTAAGAACTTTTTCAGATACTTCTCATCTAATATTCATCTCATAATACTGATGAGATTATTTTCACATTAGCTATGTCCATGCTATCATGTGATATTATCTTATCATACATCAACATTCTCTTGTTGGATAATCCATTTTTATCTATCTTTTCAATACAAATAATGGTAACTTCTGGTACCGTTTGATAAAATATTTTTATTAATATCTATCAACTTCTTATCAATATTTACCAACTTTTGGTAATGATAACTTCTGGTATCATTTGATAAAATATTTTCTAACTTTAGTATTGATAACTTCAGGTATCATTTAATGAAATATTTAATAACAATAATATCAATAATAATACTGGGGTTATACCACCACGTATATATGTTGACAACAACCTCTAATATGTTAGAATTAACCAACAACTGAGGTGTTTCTGAAATAATATAAAACTTGAATATATGTAAAGTATTCCGTAAACCGACCATATAGGCGGTGTCAACATAATAAAATAATTACCTTTCATGAGTGAGCGAGTCATATCCTCCATTCAAGGTATTCATAATAGTGATCAAATCATATCGTCAAATCCAGTCAAGGTATAGTGATCGAGTCATATCGTCAAATCCAGTCAAGGTACTCATAATAGTCCAATCCGTTGCGGTATAAATTCAGTCCATAATAACTCAATCTGTCACGGTATGACAATGATTATTTTACTTATACCTTGTTTAAAATCTTTAATTTATCTTGTTGATCACATATTAATCGTTAATTTTCGATTAATTTACTTTTATATATTACCAAGGGTAAAATGGTCCATATTTTAATATGTTGCTTATATGGATAAATCGAAACCGTCAATAGGTTTGAAATTTAATTTAGAACAAACTTACTTTTGGTCCGAAGTTCAAAATCCCGTCGGAAGTGCTTCAAAAACGGTTTTTAAGAAAACCGCCACGTTCGACCGCCGAAAAATCTTAAAACTGCACAAAACAGAAAAGTAAGATCATAGAAAAATCAAGAACGTCGATATGAACAAACTGCTTGTTGACGTCGTCGCCTGATTCCTCCACACGCGACGGCACGCGCCCCCTCGACGTCTACGCGTGGGATTCACGCGCGTCACGCGCCGATGCCGTCGACACTCGCCGGTTCGGAAGAATCGTCCGGTCGCCGTGGTCATGGATCCGGTCTCCGATCATCATTTGGATATACAGTTTGGCGTGAATTTGATTTGGAAGTTTCGGATTATACAATTTCTTCAATTTTTCTACGTATTTGGAATTGATCTTCTAATCTATGATGTATAAATGATGATTAATAATAATCTGGTTTCTGATACAGAGGTTCATCATTTAGATGCAACTGTAGAGCATACTCCCGTCATATTACTCAATAGGCTAGAGACTCGTACTGATAACGTGTTGTGAAATTATCAAAATCCTAACAAGAATTAGAGAGAGAGAGAAAGATTGAGAGTTAGAGAGAAGGAGGAGAATTCTCTTAATCAAGAATTGGTGCAATCTTTACAAATGAACATAGGCCTCTATTTATAGGGACGGCGGATAATGGTATAATCGTAATATGTAAATTTTACAGGGGCATATCGGTAATATTCCATTCAACCTAACATTTACCTAACTTCATTACATCATTTCCCATATTTCATAACAATTTTCACTTTGTTGGGGGCATTGCTATAGCTAGCTAGGTTGCCATAAATATCCTACAAATTAATTAAATAAATTATTTTAATATTTTAAAGTGTTTGTGGGTGCATACAGGCGTTTTAATCTTTTTTTCTCTCTGATAAAATACTTTCATGTAATTATTTAATGAACAAAATATCATTAGTTGATAAAATGTTCAAAAAATACTCAACCTTTGTACTACCTACCTCCTTTTGTGAAAAATTTATAAACGGTCAAATTTATAAATAGATATATGAAAGATTATATGATGAAATATTTTAATCTTTGGTATTGTTGAAAACATTTTTGTTTAATTACTATTTATATTTAGCATGTGCATATATTTTTATAAATAATGAAGATTGGGCTTGAAATCAAAACTTTCATTCTTAGAGAGGGAACACATTTATTTTTTTTAATGTTTTGCCTTCAGAATTTCTAATATCAAGAGGTGAAAATATAGGGAAATGGCACTTGTACCGCAGGCCCACCCCCTATTGTGAGGGGGCAGTACCCCAGGAGGTATTACCAGCATTTCTCGAAAATATAACGTTATGCAGTATAATGATCAGTGTTCTATACCAGTTTTAAATGTTGTTAAACTAAAAGTCTGACACCACATTTTAAATGTAGAATATGGAGAATAACATTATGTAGTAGATTGGGGTTTAGTACCATTTTTGTTCGATGATCTCGTAGAAATGTGAATACGTTTAAATCGTCTTAAGAATTGATGCACCTTAATTATTGTTTAATACAAATAGCGCAACATAACATGTTACTCAAACATACAAAAAAAATAAAAATAAATAAAGAGTAGCAAAATAGGTCATCCTTGAGAAAACATTCTGCTATTTAACATAAACACTAATTTTTAATCACACAAAATTTTCAAATTACATATTTTCGTATTACATATTTTACTACAAAAATATCAAATTATATTTATAGATATATTTAAGATGGTGATCCGATGTAGGTTTAAATCATAGAACATGAAAGAATTAAGAACATAGCATGCACAAACTCCTAGAAAGTTGCCCCTTCAAACAAATTCTCATTACTAGTCTAAAATAAACACTTGTTTTGGCCCCTGTTCGGTGTATTGTTTGAATAAAATATTTAAATTGTACATTTTTCAAATCACTTTAAAATAACACACATTTTCTTTATTCAACTTCTAATTACAAATTTTACCTCGAAATTTAAAATAAATGACGGCCAAACAATGTAAGAAGAATATTTTGCTCCGTTTCTATTAGTATTGAACAAAATAATATTTCTTTTACGTCATAAGCATGACTAGATATGTACGTATGTAGAAATTTAGGAATTGTCCTAACTGGTCTCTAAGCTTCATGTTTGGCAAGTATTCTTAACAACATAATTTTCAAATTACTTTTTAACTATATATATTTTTTCTCGTCATTTTTCAACTGCATATTTTATCTAAAAATACGTAAAAAATATGTTTTTAAATATAAAACTTTTAACCAACAGAGTCTTAGTGCCCTCTATGATGTTCAGGATTAGAATCCCATTTCCCGGAATGCATGCAAAGACATTCGAATTCCATCTTTGACATAGATTTTATGCAGTCTTTGCGTTATTCTTGGGGGATCACACCCCAAGAATTCCAACACTTTGATTTCTTGGGTTTTTCCATGAAATTGCTTCTTTTGAGACTCTTGTCGTGTCTGTAAAACAGTACCAGTCAAATTGTACATACAATTAGTACTAATTATTGTGGAATCATTCCGTATCTGTTGTCTGTGATCTATCTATTCGTTTAGAAAATATAAACATGACCACTTCCTTCCTTCTAGGTAGATTTTTCTGGAAATTAGCAAGTAGTTGGGAATGTAGGACATGTGAATATTTTGGATTATTTACTAATTGGGAAATAATCCATCAAAAGAATAGTAGGGTGGGTGCAGTGCATGTGGTTTCCCAAAAATGAAAAATCTATCATTTCACATTTACTTAAAATGGTTGAAGTCTAACTTTAAAAGTCCTTGCAGTCCATGCCCTGAAGATTTGTAGAAGATATAAATTGTGGAATATACCTTGATGGAGTAGGGTGGAAAGCTTGCTATTTAATTACGCTTGCAGAGAGCTTCATTCATATTAAAGATATGATTCGAACTCTCACCCTACACCTATTAGCTCAGTTGAGATTTCTCACTATCAATTTTCAACTAATTGAGCTGTGCCTCGAGACAATCATTTCACATTTACTTAATCCAATTTAATATTTTAATTTCCCATGTAATTATAATGAAGAAATAGAAAATTGTAATAAAGGGTATTTCCGTAAACTGAAATTCATGCAGCAAAAAATGATTTTTTTAATTAAAAGTAATAATCGAAGGTTAGTGATCATTAATTCACAATCAAATCAAACTTAAGCACCCGTTTAGTCCAACGTGTTTTTTTCAAAGTTTCCTCACATTCATTTTCAATCATATATTTCTATGATCCCACAAATTTTCAGACTTTTTAAGTACACATTCTCCCAAAAACACAGAATTCCTCAAAAATATGACAAAAAAAGACATGGGACCAAAAAATGCAAATGTATATGCATTGCACTACCAATCGTCAACACACCTATGGATCGTTCCTTGTGAAATGTTTTTGTCCCAGCTTGCTATAGTGGTATTAGGAATCACAAAACAAACATCTTATTTAGTAATGACAATGGAGCGGGTCGACGGATCGAGGCTGATCCAAATCCGTTCCACGAGATTTTGGATCAGATCAAATAGTAAAAATTTCGGATCGGGTCGGGTTCGGATCGGATCAAAACAAATATTAAGAAATTCTCGTTATCTATTTCCGTTAACGATAAACAAGTTAATATATAATTCATGAAAGAGTTAATATAATATCAATTCATGCAACAAAACAATACATATATAGGAAATTAGAGATTTTATGCCAAATTCAATAAAATATTATATATTTTTAGATTTAATAATTAATTTTTTACAAAGTTTTTTATTTTTATTTTTTACAAAATAAGATGGATCGCAAATCGAATCGGATCACCTCCAATCCAAATTCGATCCGTCGACCACGGATCGGGTGTTTTCAGATCGGATCGAATTTTTTTATCACCTCTAATCTTATTTTGAAGGTTCAATCCTTGTAGACATGCCCAAACAAAAATCATTCATAGGAAACCATCTGTGTTTTGACGAGTACGCCATGCCTTGTCAATCGTCAACAATATGCGTAGTAGAGTTACAAAGTTGATTCTAATTACTTGAATTGGTATATAAAAGCATATACGAAAATTAACTAGGTCACACAAAAATAATTATGTTTCCCTCTTTTCATTTTCCAGCAATTAAGTACTATTAAGGTGAATTTATGGATTATTCGACGTGAACAAAACCTAATTATCAATGTTCGTCTCTCCCAAACAAAAACCCATGTCAACTGTTACTGGGATAGATGATATGAGAAACAATTAACAAAGAATACAGCGAACATTAGAATCATTACTGGGAAACATTAGATCTCAGTGTCTAAAATAAAGCTATTACAACTCAATTACACTGCGTTTACAAAAAAATACAGAAAATCCTATAACAAAAATAAAAAAAATAAACAAACCTACCAGTTCTAGGGATTTCAGTTGAAGTAAATTTTGTTTCTAGGAAATGCTGATAAAAAAAACCCTCAAGCTGTAGTTCCTATTAAGGATTGCTTGTAGAAGAAGAGCTAAAACTAGAAAGATCTGTCCAATTAACAGCACCACTCCACTGATCATTTGCTGGCATCCCCAGTAATTGCCTTGACAAATTCAACTCTGGGTTGTCTTCCATTTTTACTGATGCCATCTGAGTTAGAATTGAACTTGAGAATTTAGGCCTCACTTGACTAGTTTCACCAACAAAGCCTGACTGCTCAACGCCACCTTGAAATTGGTAAAGTCCCGCCGGTGATGGGTCCAAACCACCCAAGTAAGGGAATTGCGGTACTTGCTGCAACCTCCACTGCTCAATTCCACTGCCACTTGATAAAAGGGAAGCCATCCCTCCACCAATACTGCCACCAGCGCCACCAAGTAGACTGTTATCTACATGAAAGTTCACCTCACTTGATCCTACCATGGGAGCTGAAATTCCACTGTAATTTATGCTGACATCACTGTTAGTATAGTTATCGGTTAGTTGGCTCAAAGGAGACATGAAACGTAGAGGTGGAAGTTGGGGATTGAGGCCGAATATATTAGCCACCGCTCCACTGTTAGAGGAAACATTACTGGTGGAGCTGGAGGTGGTTTGCCTATCACTACTCGCCGGAGACTGTGAACTAGTAGATTTACTTCTTTTATTTCTCCTGCAGCCACCTCCCACCGGAACGTTTCTCAGAGCGCCGCCTCTAGTCCAGTACCTTCTGCAGGTCTTACAAAAGTGTCTTGGCTGGGAGAGACTGTAGTTGTTGAAATAGCAGAACTTAGTGTTTGTTGATTCGCAACGAGGACATTTCATGGGGGCCTCAGGCATCGGTATGTTAGCTAACCTGGCTCTCTCAGACATGGAGCCCGGCCGGACTGATCCAGTGCCACCACCGGCATTTGGCTGCGGGGGTGGTAGTGGTGGGGGCACAGGCTGTGAAGCAGCTGGTGGAAGCAAAGGGTTTGTGCTGCCACCTCCAATTTGATGATTTTGTTGCTGCAAAAGATTAGAAAGTAGAAATGACAAATCTGGTATATTCAACAAATTAAAGATGTAACAAAGACATGAAGAAAATAAAAATAAAGAGCAAGAGATAATCAAAAAAAGGCATGGGAATATTTATCTTTTAAAAATTGCTTTTTTCAAAGAAGCCATAGAAGGCTGGCATATGATATATCAAAGAAAACCCTTAATTACCTGCTGCCAGTTGGATGGATCAAGATATGCTGGAATTGAAGAAAAAACCATTGTTCTTGATCTTTCTCTCTTTTGTAAAGGATATTTTGTGTTTGGGGGTGTATAGTGGAGAATCACATCAACTCTCTAGAGAGAGAAGATAATAAAGGGAGAATGAGAATAAAGGAGGGAGCTTTATGAATGTGCATATATATACACACACATACCCAACAGCAAGAACAAGTAGTACTAATTTGTTTTCACTCTGTCTATTTTTTGTTTTATTGATTTTTGGGATTTTCAAAGGGAAAAATTTTGCCCTTGTTTGATTGCCATGCTTGTTGAAAAAAAAGAGTTTTGAATAGTAGTTTGGAAATTCCGGTGGTTAAAAAGTGGTTTGAAAAGTAAAAAATTGCGTGCTTCACTTTTTTGGATGGTTGATATTAATTAATGTGAAGAAAAAATAGTATTTTTTATGAGAAAATATTGTTATGAACAAGGGCTTTATGAATTACTTAGCCTTTAAGATAGAGATGGCAAAGAAATCTTGAAGAACCTGAAATCTGCTGGTACACGATCTCATTAGGTACGACTTGCCCTAGAGTCCATGGGACGGGTTCGTGACGACTTTTCTGCCTGCGGCAGGATGCGGGGAGGGTACTCCCACCTGGGACCCACCAAATAATTGTAAGAAAAAAGGGCAGAAATTACAAAAGAAAAAAAAATCATAAACGGGGCATGCAGGGGCGGAGGGCCGCCCCTGGACTTCACGAGTCACAAGGATGGGTCGGGTTGGGGCATCGTGAGTTCGGGGCGAACCTAACCCATTGTCATCTTTACTTTAAGCTTCTTGTTTTATCTTCTGAGGTGGCACAGCTCTCATTGAGTGATTTTCAGCTTAAAAGCATTAAGCTACTACTATGGCTTAATTCTAATGTTACTTTCAGGAAAATGATTAAAGAAATCTTGAAATTTATTTATACAAGGGAAAGGTGAGTAGTCTTGGATTCCTGGGGTACAAACCAGACCGAATGAAACTTTTTTCAGCGCCGAGCCGTTCGTTTCCCCACCCCATAGGCCATACCCCCACTCTCTCCCTCATCTCTATCTTTACTTTGCATGGGGGGCTACTTGCAGATAATGCACCTTCCTTACACAATATATATAATTTATATACATACAAGCATGTAAAATACGTATAAAAATTGATTTTTATTGATATATTTTATGCGTATAAAGGTTGATAAAGAAATTAAGAGTGTATCCTCTAAATTTATTAAATTTCGTTATTTTATAATATATGTTTCACATTTTATAATTTTTTTTTTCATATATAAAATTATAACGAGTTTTTTGACTTTTTATTGTTTCAACAAGAAATTAAGAAAATTTTAATAAATTGCAATTAAATTCTTGTATACTTGAGTAATAATTAATTAAAGTAATTTAGAAAATTAAAAGCTCACTTTTAATTTATGAAATTTGAAATTATGTATTGAACTTATAGAATAATAATTTTCTCTTATTTAAATAAAATAAGTGGCTTATTTTATTTTAAAAAAAGATTTCATAAATGTCCAAATTAAGGTAATTTTTTTCTCTTTTCTTTTTTTGGGTTATAAACACACTGAAACTAGCACAAATGTAGAAAATGGAAGAAATAGTTGAGTTGATAGTTAATTATAGAGAAAATGCATATTCAAGATCTTATGTAAAAATCCTGACATATTTTAAGGTAATAGGATGGTAAGCTATAACACAGTGAAAAGATTCTTGAACGAATTGATACATTTCATAATCATTTGAGTTAATCTACTTGTACATATATTTTGTACATGTAAGTTGACATATGAGTGCGTGGAACACATCTAGCCCTTGAAGAAATTCAAATCAAGGATCGGATGCACGCCACGAATGCATCTGCCAACCAATCTGTACAAAATTATCTGTACATGTAGCATTGCTCCAATCATTTACACTGTTTTGACCTGAAATTTTCAGAATCAAGAAGCTTAAGTATTAGTTTCTCCAACCTTTCTGAACTTACAGATGGCCTAACTATATCTGAACTCCCATGTACCACACAGGGTTCCTTTCTCAGTCCCCAAGTTCCACACCAACCTCCTGGTGTCAATCGGCCAACGGATCTTCTCAAGACTTCCTTGTCAATTTTATCAAGGACAGGGTCGCCCTTTGCGATATTATGGGCAAAAAGAGCTCCACTCTGGATCATTTCGCCAAAATGTTCCATCGTCAAATTGATAGGCAGTTCCTTTCGAGGATCGTCCCATTTTATAAAATGCAAATCATGGTTTACCGTTGTGTTTTGATAGTCCTTGTGGTTACACGCAACAGTGTGGAAGTAGCCTTCTGGGGATCCGAGGAAATTTGTGTAGTACATGAGAAGAGTGCGCGGGAGATTATCCCATCCCCAAATACAGAACTCGAGAAATGATCTTGTAAGAATCATCCTAGCAGATCCTGCAGAAAGATATTACTATACTATATAACTATAAATATGGTACGGTTTATATTAGTACAGTTTATAGTAGCCCCAACTTAACACAAATCTCTACTGTTTAACCGTGATCAACAGACTAATAATGATGTAATGACCGGGCCTGTATTCCCAAGCCATTACTTGTTCAATTGGTACTCAGATTCAACTTAAGCCTCTCTTGTATTCGAATCCTAGGGACACGATAGAAAACCGTGAGGGAGTAAGAGGGCAGAAGTCCTCCGAAAGCGAATAGTACGTATGATATAATAGTTTGGACATAGAGGTCGGGTCGTTACAAATGATATGATATGATCTGAAGTATGCATGGAGCTGCCACATATATTTTCAAAATGCATTTCCAGATAATGCTCTTTGCCATGTTAATGTAAGGATTAAATAAGTAGGAGCAGCACACAGTCAGTACTACTCTGTAATAAAGTCAATTAGCAAAGAGAAGACTCCCCGGAATCAAGGCTGTAACAATCAGTGACAAGCAACTAGGCATTGGAGCTAAAATATAACAAGGTGGCTGCTGATTTAACAGATTTAATCATTTAAGTTACTGTGAAGCTTAACACTGCTCCTTTTGGCTCATTGTTGCTGCCTTATTCAAGCAGCTCAGATTACTTCCATGATTCAATCAGCAACCTTGCCGTATTTTAGCACCAAAACCAACGTTATTTCCTCCATATGTTCGGCATCACTGCCTTGATTCATTTACTTTTATCAGTTGGCACATGCACAATCAGACATTTAAGCACGCAAGCAAAATCGTGGAAAAACCCTGAAGCATATCATTCATGAGAGAGAGAATTTTTGAAGGGAAGAAAACAGGTATTCAGAAATGTAAATTAGTTTTAAATTTATAATATATACAGTTATGCTGTAATCTAACAAGAAGTGTCTTATTTTAACTGTAATGATCATTTTCAAATATCAAAATCAAAAATATTATGTTTTTCAATTACCCGGTGTCCGGTACAAATACCAGGTCCAAGTTAGAAAGTAGTAAAGCAATAGAACAATACGAGTGTCCGGGTAAAATTATTAGTAACTTTTAGGAGGAACAATATTGAGTCCCACAAAGTGTGTGGTTAATAAATAGGTAGTAGTTGTGAATGTGTGGTTGAATTTAATATTTGACTTTGATTGAATAACAAAATTAACTTTAGTTCTAAGTTCTAACAAACGGAGGTAATATTTAGAACCCAGTAATTGTGGTCAAGCAAAATTCTAACCTAAATACAAACTGAACAATGTATCTTGTAGTTTCGTAACATCTCCTGGTGTGTTTCAATTCCAATAAAGTGTAAACTAAGTGTAAAATGACCAGAAAAGGAGGATGATAGTCCCATCTTGATGACTACCCGCCCCACCCATTCCAACGGGATAACTATTTACACCTTTCAAGTACTAAATGCGTGATATCATAAAACCTCTAGAAATAATCGAGAAAGTTCTCCAAGAATGAACTTGCTCTTATCAATATCATCTGATGGGTATACTATCTGCGAGACATACTTATATTGGCTAATATGAAAAACTGATTAAGAAGTCAAGCAAGAAAGGGCAGCAGAAAAGGATAGTAAATGCCTAAAGTTTTCACCAATAGAGAATGCGTTGGAAGTTGTAGTTTTCTTTAACGACTAAGAACTAAACTAACTCGCTATCTGCTAGACATACTTTTATTGGCAATTATGAGAAATTGATTAAGACGTCAAGCAAGAAAGGGAAGCACGGGCAAGGATAGTGAATGCCTAAATTTTCAACAATCCAGAATGCCTTGGAGGTTGCAGTTTCATTTAACAACTAAGGACTAACTCTCTATTACTGAGAGGCTGCACTGACAAATTTTCAAGTTAATAGACTTTCCAATCTGATTGAATTATAAGATCCATAACTCATTTATATAATTTGAAGAAGGTAGAATAGTGGTACTTATGTCACTAACAACAGATAAAGGTTTGAATATGGGGAATAAAAAAAAATACGCGATAGGTCAAAGTAAAATCTCAGGAAATACCTGTGAATAACTTGAAAGAAACGGGCACGGATCTTTTCTCTTTGGCCCAAAATACCCCAGATTTTTTCAAGTGATATAAGCCAGGATCTATGATAATAGGCCTAGCTCTTTGCTGTCTGCAAAAACATACCACAAGAACTTGAGAACAACTAACGACAATGACAACCAATGAAGAATCATTTCAGCAGATTCAATATTCCATGGAGAGAAGTTGAGGATTAGTTGTATGCTCACTCTTTCCAACCAATGTCACTTGTATGCTCAAGGAAATTCAGGTCTCGAGGCAAGTATGAGAAGATATGCAGGATATCTGGAAGAAGAATTAAATTTTAGATGGGTTAGACATATGGATAAATCAACTAATTTATCGAGGTAATGTTACATAAGCATGGTACCTTGACACAAGATAAAATAAAAACAACAGGTAAAGATCCATAAGAGCATACTTGGATTCAAATCAAAATATATGATATCTCAACGAAAAGGATGAATATCAAATATAAAGCAATGGAAGCAAATGTCAGTCGACAGCTGATAGAAATTTGTGTCATAAGAGAAATCAATTGGTTCTTTAAACGACCCTTAGTAGTTATTGATATCTGAAAGGATATTAGCAACATAAGTTTAAAAAAAATATGCAAAGTTCTTCTTTATACAATTAGAGCACACTGTAATAAACCTCATTTATCCAAAAAGGAAAAAGAAAAAAGAAAAGAAAAAAAAAAAATCACAAAGGAATTGCAATTTTTTGGATACTTCCCAACGATATTTAGGAATAGCTCGTATCTATTATTTGTGGCTAAATAGCTTCTTTTAGATTTAACAATAATCAAATGGTGTTGAACTCCTTCCGGCTTTGCATCAAATTTCTTTGGTGACTATACATGCTAAATAGTTCGGTTATGTCAAGCTCATATGCCTAAAACTGTAATAACAGTGTTGTTCTAATGATATAAATAACTTATGTAATAATAAATATATTAAATATCATATTTAATACCAACCAAAGTATATTCAACTCTACCTTGCCTCAATTGAGCCATTAAGCATTCCCACTTGATATGTCCTTTATTACTATACACATACCTAGCATTATCAACTAATTATGGTTCAACCATACCAACTGACGAAGAGTATAATCTAACCTTCTGGCTTTGTCCAGCGCAGTCACAAGCTTTCATCCTTCCTTACTGTACCACATACCTAGGACCAACTCCATTTCATAATATCAACTGTCAAGAGTTTAATCTTAAGCTTCTGTCACCTTCATTATCTAAGACCATGAGCTGACCTAAGATCCAAAACATGTCTCGGCAGTGAACATTCTTGGTAAAGTCCGTGGTCGATCAAGTTCCTAGAGCCCAATTCAGAGCAGAATCATAACTCAGCAGAATAAACTAAAACCCTATGGTCTTCTTCCTCAGCCTCATCAAAAAGTTAAAATCCTGCTTGGGCAGGAATCTATTAGACTCCCATCAGCTAGCTATAAATAAATGATCCTACATATTCCAAGGGACAGATTACAGAGTTCAGGAATATTCCCTGAATATTCCCTTCCATTCCTTTACTGGCTTAAGCCCATCATGCATCACTTGCTCATAATGAGCATCAAATTAATCGAAACTAAAGCGGTTTCACTGAAGTTCAATGCTGAAAACCTCAAAATTCTCAAATATTACAGAGCATCGAGTACAAAAGTCCACCAATCCAACAAAAGTCCCAAGTATTTTAAAAGTAAACTTTCTCACCAACAGAACAAATAAAGAATATTCACATTACAAAGCCACAATGTAATAACTTATTAACAATTAATCCACTAAAAAGAAATTTAAACTAACCATCCTGCGGCATTAGCGGATAATCAGAAGCGCCAAGATTAATAAACCAGTTCCAGCGCTTGGCCTGCTTCAGCAGAATCGCAACAGCATGGAGCGTTGACGCAATCATCGTAGGACCTTTATCAGTCACCAAATTAGCCTTCCCTATCACCATTACATTCCCAATCTCCCTCATTACCGCCTCAAACTTCACATACTTTGCAAGCTCAAGCCTTTCTCTGTCAGAGGCATCCAAATCGAGGTGAATTAAATAATAATTGCGGGGATGGTACAACGCCTGAAGCAGCCGCCTCAGCCTCCCGCCATCGCCTCTTGTACCCGAAATGAAGTACGCAAATCGTGGTAATTCCGGTACAAATAGAGGATCTGCTTCATCCGAGGAAATAATGGAATCTAAGCTCACTGGTCTCGAATTTGGAAAGGAAGAATTATTGGGTTTGAAACGCCATAATATTAAAAAGAAAATCAGTAAAAGAGATGAAATGGTAATCAAGATTACAGACATTGAGCATTTTCTATTGTGAAAAAATCGATTTTGAGATCGTTTCATTGTTGGGTTTTCTTTAATCTTTTCTTTCAGGAAGCAAGTTTTGGATCAGAAACTGATTATTATTACAAGAAATGAGTTTATGCGAGGCGGTGGTCGCTAGATTTGGGGATTCAAGATTTTGGTTTAGCTTAGATTAGAAGGAAAAAAGTTGGTGTCGGATTGGATATTTTTTAGTTTATGATTTCGGATTTGACGAGGGAAAACGAATTGGTTTAGTATTTTTCAATCACACACATTTCTTTGTATAAAATAAAATTACTAATCAAAAACCAAAATAAATGATCTTAAATAATTTTAATTATAATGTGTCACAAACCAGCACACATATCGTAATAGTTGACCAGTTTGAAACTCAACCAAACAAAACTTGCACCCCAAAGGCACGTACATGTTGATAAAACAGTTGCGCTAAAGTTCCCGCGGTGCACCATCGGAATCTGGCAATGTAATTACGAGATGATCCGACGGAGGCATAATATCCGCTCGACAAAGAGGACAATTTCGATGACTAACCAACCACTTGTCAACACATATTACATGAAATGTATGTGTACATCCCGACAATACTCTAACATCATCTCCTTCCTTAAATTCGTTCAAACACACAGCACACATTTCTTGTTCGGATTCTCTAATGTGATTTGATGCAACTATGAATTGCATCGTTGAATTGCTAAGGCTGATGGCACGCTGTACGTGTTGTTGTTGTTCAATATTACTCGTTGTTTGGCTTTGATTCGCATGATTCGTTCTTCTACGCCTTCTTAACAAGCATTCACGTAACACAAATATGCACTGGCATAGTGCAATATTTATAGCACCAGCCAGGATTCCAAAAAACCCGATCAAAATCGGGCTCATTTCAAGTCAGTGAGAATTATTTCTGCCTTGTTTTGGATATGTGTGTGTATATATGCCCATTTCTCATATATTTTATTTTTAAATTTCGTGTTTCGGGTTTCTGATTTAAGTTCACAGTAAGCTAGCGTTACTGGCACGCCCATTCGATTAAATAAATGACTGCTTTTTTTGGAGCCAATAGACCCTAATTTTGGATTTTTGAACGTCTTTATTTGAAGTTATTTCACCACGTTTTATCATTTGGAATCTTGTCTTGTGAAAGGAATTTTGCATCTTGGTTGACACGGCCTAGAAGATAGGTTGTCGATATATTGCCCTATTCACATATTTTTTAATCTAACTTGTATTACACCACGTGTTTCGCACGTCTTATGTACGCGATAAAAGAACTTATAATTTATATTTCCTATGTAATGAAGTATAAAATGAAAATTATTAAAATAATCGTATTATACAAATATCATTATAACTCATTGAATATATATAAAATACAACAAATAATATTGTTCGGATTTTCGCGTCCCAATTTTGTGATAAACATGGATAACGTACAATAATAATCAAGAAACGCAACAAGAACAAAGAACACCAAATCTTGGTGACCCAGTTCGGTGCCAAATCGCACCTACATCTAGTGGGCTCCGGACCGAGCTGTTCCACTTGCCAAATCATCCAATGAAAGTTCCTTTTACAAGATTCCCGCACACAAACCGTGCGCCAATTCCTTCCCAAGGAATTACCAAATCACACCCCAATTCTCTACAATATCACAACACCAAATACTAAACAATAGCACTTCCAATTAGCTTATACAATGACTCAATTATGCTATAAAGTATTTTACTACATGGTGCAAGAACTCAAAGAGTGAAAAAATGGGGTGGATTTTACAAGAGAGGAGGGAGACGGCTAATCCATTCCATTATGCCAAATCAACCCAAGCAAAGAATATATTAATTGTCAACTTAATCCCAACCATAGGATCTTGATCAATGGTCCACAATAAAAAACATAATAACAATAATTGCACCTTTAAGTCCTCCAACTTTAAGCTGGTTGCTAATTAGACCCTCCAAGTATGAAAACTTCCAATTTGGGGATCACATATCAATAATCTTCACCTTGATCTCCAAATTCCCATCTCTTACTCTCATGGTTGGTATAGGACAAATGGGTGGGCTCGATCATCACCATCATCGCCCGATACCTGCAAATGAAAGTAAATGAAATTAGTCACAACTCAACATAGAATGACTCTAGTACCATATCTGAGGAAATGTGATAACAACATTTATACAGGATTTATTCACTATATGTAACATATCTCAAATAAGTCGCGAATTTATTCAAGATTTCTTTCACCATGTGATACCTCAAGCTAAATGCATCAAATAATCTCTATGCATAGTGCAACCGTGAAAAACTGAATTTTTTCATTAAATGTATATCATGCAAACAGCCAAAGTATATATTCATGTCACCAATAAAACCACAATGTATAAAGAAGACCATTAAATATGAAAGATCATTTAATGAATCATATGATGTTATATACTTAGACTCAATCATGGACAATAGAACTATGTGCAAAAAACATGTGATTTGCAAATCACATAACCATCACACAAGGTGAAACACATAGGAGGAAAATCACCATCCGATTACCAATATCCCCAACATAACATACATATATAAATCCTCACACTATCACATTATGTATAGCACATACATATAAGACTCATCACAAAAACCCTTCAGATCAAATATTGTACCCAATTCAATACTTTCCATTTACAATTATCAACAATGAACCAATCTAGAGCAATATCATCAATTTACGAACAAACGAATCAAATCACATATACCACGACCAGATAACATTTAAGCCATACCAGAAACTTTCAATATAAAAAACACATGCATAAATTTTTATTATCATAAAAAACCAAGAGGTTAAAACATAAAACTTTTATAAAAAATGTAATTCCACATCAGGTTGTTTAAGTTTTCGACTAACTAAACAACCAACAAAAGTTTTCATATAATATTCACCTCAATCCATGTGTGTACTCCTTATCTAGTCTAGTAATCTAACAAAGGTCATTCATAGTGTTATATCTTCTTTTGATTCAAAACAAGAGAACTCATCTCTATCCATTTCTACATCCACTCTATCGATTGCTCATTCTCATAGAGTCTCATCACTCTATCAATTGTTCATCCTCATAGAGAGTCTCATCACTCTATCACACTAGTCAACAACCAGTCAACCCAAGAAGGTTATAACGGGTGTATCCATATCATTCTATTACCACTCTCTTTTAATCTTCAGGACGCTGAATATTGGAGTCTTCACCTTACACTAAGTACCCCAGGCCTCGGAATAGTACTATCACTATATATAATCCATCTGCAACTGATAACTAGCACTACCTTGCTGTTTTTTTCTCTCAATTGCGCTAAAAAATCCATGTTCTGAACATGACACATTAGCCTCATTAACCGTGATCACACTACACATTAACCATGATCATACTACTCCATGATCTAACCATCCTTTTGGCTTCTATACGATAACCTATAATCATCAATCCTCCGGAGGACATCCTAGAAACACATATATAGCAATAGGTTCAGCATATCCCCCCATTCTCAAATGGTGAAAATATAAGCATACAGGAAAAAGTCTACAGCATAAAATGATCAACACATTTATTATGCAATCTATCATGAGCAGTATCACAAACCTGAAGAAAAAAAAACACGACGTTGCTTACCAAACACACTATGATCACATAAAAGCAAATCCGACATATAGTCATTTCCAAGCACGCTTTTATGAAACTTACCAAACACACAATGACCACATAAATGCATATAAGATATACAGTCTACATATAACCCGCATTTTTCACATCAAGGTACATAAGACCCATGGTCTCTTACAACATCACCTATATCACCAAGAAGCTTCTTATCATTCATCCGAGAACCCGTAGTGTGCAACTCATACAACTCATTTATATTGGTAAAAGAAACAAAGGAATCAACACCTCTAATCACATAAACAGTGGTAACATATAAACCATATCTTGTAACTCCCTTACACGTTATAAGAATATCCTTAATAATTTTCATAAGTCCATGCTCAATTTTACTAGTTAACCACATCTCTTCTAATTGACCCACATATCAAATTCATATTCGTCACATGAATATATTTAACTACACTAAAAAATGAGCACACAACCCCCATCAAATTTAACAGAAATATCACTCATCCCAACATCTTTGCATGCAATATCATTACACAACACAACGTGATCAAAGTCATGTTCATGCAAATTGTTGAACAAATCAATATGGGATACAACATGAAAATATGCACCAAATCAAATAGCCATTCATGCATATGAAATTTCACAATTAAATTTATATCACAGGAGTCAACAGGATTTAATAACACATAATCCTCATTCGGGTCCAAATTAGAACAAAATACCACATACTCCTCATCTCTCTCTCACTCTCTATCCATCTGTTCATGCTTCTTTTTATAATAATCTTATACAGTGACCAAACAACAACAAATAAGTAAAGAAATCTCTCCCAAATCTACTACTATTTCAAGTCAAGATTAATACCATTGGATACCCAAACTTGGAGAGAGACGCTTATTTCATGTTTGATTAAGCATTAGACCCGTTCCTATGGCTTAGTAACTTATTTAAATAGAAGCTTGTATATAGTCTAGTTATTAATAATCAGTTATCCGATCAATAGAAATAACGTACTAATTAGAAACACTAACCTCGCCACTCCATTTAGTGACCTATTTAAATAAAAACTTGTATCTAATCTAGTTACCAACCACTATTGATCGTACCAAGTAGAAACACTAACCTCGTCACTCTATCTGATCTAATCAAACAATTAACAGGTCCAAGAAGCAATAATAACAGATCAATATTGAAGACAGCTCAGCCAAACAAGTTGCTACCGGCAAGGTGACTATTTTTCAAAAAAAAAAAAAAAATAATTAGGGTTTTAGAGATATCACCAAGCGAACAATGCGTGTTTGTGTATATACGCTTGGAATCTTGCAAAATTGATAGTGGAAATGGACTCAGCAGGTCATAAAGATGAATCTATCAAAAAAGTGCTCGTCGGACCACCGTCAGCGTCGCCGCCGGAGCTACCTCCAACCGTCGGCCGAAAAATGCCAAGAATCAGTATAAGCTGTTCCTCGATGTCGTGAACTCAATTGTGGTGGCCATTTTCTAATCGGAGTTTTCATATCGTCGAAATCAGATTTTGAAGTTTCGGTTAACACTAATTTTCTGGCCAAATAGCCGACTACCACCGCCTGAAACTTTGACCTTCCACCCGCCAAGTTTTCACCTGGGCATCACGGACACATATCCGGCATCAGATTGTTGATCTAAATAGCGGTTTTGCCGAAATTGGGATTTAAACTTTTGGCCAGATTTATTCCCTTTCAATTTTTAGTCACTGTCGGTTGCTCCTTTTCCAACCAGTGACTTTGCTTGAAGGCAGTGAAGAGCCCTTTTTCACTTTCCCTTCCGGTCAAATTTTGGTTTTTTCCTACTTCCCCAAGTGGAAAGTTTAGGCCCCGTTCTCTTTGATGTTTTGAGTTTTCGATTTTTGGAAATATCGAAAACGCGTTCACTTTGCCCATTTTCAGAAACGAGTTTTTCAAAACACCAAAAAAATTACAAAGGAAACTCAAAACGAGTTTATTGCGTTTTGGATATTTTGTGTTAAAAAGTCCAAAACGACCAAAACGAGCGTTTTGAATTTTTTTTTTTTGTAAATGTGAGACACTTCCTTCACTTGAAGTTCTTTTATTATTTTGTCATTATATATATATATATATATCCATGTTAAGATTTTTTTTTTTTTTGTAATTTTTTATTTATTATTATTATTATTTCTTTTTTAAAATGTAATACATTTCCTTCACTTGAAATTCTTATATTATTTTGTCATTATATATAGATTCATGTTAAGATTTTTTTTTTGTAGAAGTGAGAGATACTTCCTTCACTTGAAGTTCTTATGTTATTTTGACATTATATAAAGATCATGTTAAGATTTTTTTTTTTTTTTTTTTTTTTTTTTTTTTGTAAAAGTGAGACACTTCATTCACTTGAAATTCTTATATTATTTTGTCATTATATATAGATCCATTTTAAGATTTTTTTTGTAATTTTTTTTATTTATTATTTATTATTATTATTTTTTTTTTGTAAAAATGAGACACTTCCTTCACTTGAAGTTTTTATGTTATTTTGTCATTATATATATCCATGTTAAAAAAATAAATTTCTTTTTTTTTTTTTGTAATTTTTTATTATTTATTATTATTATTATTATTATTATTATTATTATTATTATTATTATTATTATTTTTTTTTTTTGTAAATGTGAGATACTTCCTTCACTTGAAATTCTTATATTATTTTGCCATTATATATAGATCCATGTTAAGATTTTGTTGGTATGAGGTTAAATTTTTGTTTAACTGAAACAATATTAATGATAAATTTATTGACATAAAGAACTAACTGATTTATTAACATTAAAATTAATGATATTCAACAAATCAATCATTTTTTACATATAAAATATTACAAAATAAATATATCAAAAAATTACAAAGTAAACGCATTTTTCAGTTTTCTATTTTTGAAAAGAGTTTTCCAAAATCACAAAGAGAACATGTTTCAGCAATCCCAAAACAAACAACCAAAATCCAAAATTCAAAACAAAATCCAAAACTCAAAATCCAAAATTGAAACACAAAGAGAACGACCCCTAAATTTTCCTCCAGTTCTTGATTTCCAAGATTTCTTTGAATTTTCTTTTCTTGATTTCTTCGATTTTTGATTTCTTTTTCACCGATTTCTTTGTTTTCGTAATTCACTACAACCACAAAAATTCACCAAGCCCTTGATCCTTACACAAAGCTCTGATACCAGTTGTTCAGATTTTCGCGTCCCAATTGTGTGATAATCGCAGATAACATACAATAATAATCAAGAAACGCAACAAGAACAGATTACACCAAATCTTGGTGACCCAGTTCGGTGCCAAATCGCACCTACATCTGGGGAGCTCCTGACTAAGCCTGTTCCACTTGCCAAATCATCCAATGAGAGTTCCTTCTACAAGATTCCCGCACACAAACCTTGTGCTAATTCCTTCCCTAGAAATTACCAAATCACACCCCAATTCTCTACAGTATCACCACACCAAATACTACACAATGTCACTTCCAATTAGCCTATACAATGACTCAATTATACTATAAAGTATTTTACTACATGGTGCAAGAACCCAAAAAGTGAAAAACCGGGTGGATTTTACAAGAGAGGAGAGGGAGAGGGCGAATTCATTCCATTACGCCAAATAAACCCAAGCAAAGAATATATTAATTGCCAACTTAATACCAACCATAGGATCTTGATCAATGGTCCACAATAAAGCATAATAACAATAATTGCACCTTCAAGTCCTCCAACTTTAAACTGGTTGCTAATTAGGCTCTCCAAGTATGAAAACTTCCAATTTGGGGATCACATATCAATAAATACGTTATTATTTATGATATATAGTATTAAAGTATATTAAAGAGTATTAATACTAAATCGTTGGGTAGAATCTTTTTAAACACTTATCATCGTGTCAAATTTATATTATTACCAATTTTAACTTTAATAGTGAAAATAATTATTCATATGAAAATTACTCGTTTAATTATTTATTTATTAACTTATGAATAAATTTTGTAATAGACATTTTCAATTTTTGTCAATTTTTAAGTGTACATCATGACATTTATGTAACAAAACAAAAATTCGAGAAGATGTTGAAAATGTGTTTGAAGCATAGAAATATTTTCATTTTTTTTTTTTAGATTTTAACAAGCGAGATTTCATTTTCATTTGATAAGGAATTAAATCAGCTTTTTATTAGATTTTGACTGAAGTTGATGAATTTGCGTGGTTAAAATTTTGTAGGTTTCATAAAATATTTGGTTGAAATTAATTTTTAATATTTACTTAGACTAAAACCTGAATTAAAATCAACACCAAATGGGGGCTTAACTACGTTCATATAAGTGAAGATTGAATACTTATATATATCTATAAATATGTTTTAATAACTTACCTCTTATTGCGCTTGATTAAAAAAAAAAAATATTTTCTTCAAAGTGACCCTCATGTCTATATTTTTTATTTTGATTATTCAAAAAGTTATTGGTTTTAAAATGTATTTATTATAACATAAATCGTAGTTTTCCAATTATTCATCATGTTGATCATTTTAATCATCTCCATACTATTTCTATTGTGAGATTATCTTAATTCAGCTATAATATTATTGGAATCTTGATAAAAAAAAAATTATGTCTATTTTTTATTTACATTATAAACTCGTAATAATTCAATTTTAGAGCTGTATAAACATATGTATTGAATTATATTGTGGTATAAGATTGAAAATGGTTATCAACAAACATATTTTATAAATTATATGAATTGAATATAAGGACTTTATATTGAAAGTTGAATTTACTGTTTAATTAAATAAAAAACATTTAAAAAGTCATTCAACATTTATTTACATGTAAAAGTAATATATTTTTTTAAATTAAGGGTATTATAGACGTAAGAAAAATAGAAGTAAGAACATGATTGGCAATTAAAAGATTCCTACACATCCATGCTATTATAAACTAGTTGTTTAAAGGTGTTTTGCACGTTAGTTGTCCATATGAAGTAATTTTTAAAAATTATGCCTGGCAAAAATCTTGAGTTTTTTCAAAATAAAATTATCAAAAAAGCAATTCAAATAGAATTAAGAAAATCGAATAATTTTTAACATTTAAACAAAGTTAGACTCGCTTATTTGATAAAAGCAAATATGAGCTTCAAGTTGAGAACAACGTTGATAATATTTGGGAATAAATTATAAGTTTTATTTATATAATATTTGAAATATTATAAAAAGAACAAAAAAATGTTAATGAAAATTTAATACCAAGTATTTTTTGTTTATAACAAAATTTTGGACTTGTAAGAATTTAATAATGCATAAATTTGATAATTTTGGTGAGATCTCATCATCAATTTCTTTAATTTTGTTGTTTGTCGTGAAGTGATTTCAATTTCAGCGTGCACATTTGAAAATGCATATTTACTATTGGTCTAATTTTTCATGATAAAGTCGATACATTTTCCGTGTTTGAAGCTTGAGAGTGAAATTTTCAATTATGACCCAAAATAGTGTTGCAAGAATTTGGTACCTTGTAAGTATTAAAAAGAGAACATATTTGTTTAATATCAAAAAATTATTAAAATAAAGATAGATAAATATAATGATAAATATCACATCTTCATTAATAAAAATTCGAAATAAGTTTTGAAACTTCCATATTTATATACATATATGTTTCAATGGCGTATGTACAAATATTAAAAAAATTTATACTTCAATCTTTGCCATATACGATCAGATTTCATAAAACATATGATTTATACTTTAATTTGTGAACAAAACCATTTGATTTATTAAATATTCAAATTTGAGAGACATGATGTCTCAAAAAAGTTTAGCAAAATATGAGGTTAGACTTTTAACTCCTTTTGAATTTATAATGGGCTATATTTGGTTAGAGTATATGTTGTATCGAATTAATTTTAGTGTAAAAACATATATGAATATTAAGGATTATTGGAATTATAAACATGTTAATGAAAATTAGTAATTGAGAGTTATATATAACTATGTAAATGTATTAGATTGAAGGTTATAATGCATGTGATTTTGCTTATAGAATGAGGGTCGTAGATATTTTATTGAATTAATGACATTGTTGACAAATGAAAAAATAATAGAATATTAAAAATATATTATTCATATTTCTCACAACTTCCTTATTAACGAAAATATATTAATATTTAATTAAGAATGATAATTTCAGTTTCATGCAAAAAATTATAAATAAGATCAAAATTAAATAATTTAAAAAATAGGTAATTATTATAAATTTTAATTCTAATAAAATATTATAAATTTTAATAATTAATAAATTAAATTAAATTATTATAAACCTTAATTCTAGATATTATGAAAAAAAAAAATTTAATCTATAACCTACCACATCCCACTCACGCAACCCATCCGAGAACCCATTTTCCTTAATTTTCACCTTACCCTTCCTCTCCCACTCGGCCACTCCGACGATGGCACCCACCCAGCAACCAAAAAGATCGTCACTGTTCATTCTCCATCACTGCCAATTCGACATGGAAACGTCGTATGCAACCACTGGAGCAACCATCACCCGGTGTATCGCGGATGTGACATCGCGTCGGTGCTTGCAAGAAGCAATGTGGAGATCTACTTCTGCGCTGTCTATGAGTCCTGCTTATTTGCAGATTATTTTCTTAACAGTGGGTGCGTAGTTTAGCTGTTGTAGTTGTATTTTGTTGAAGGTGGTGTTGTGGCGGCGTTGGTAGTGTAAATCTGTGGTGGTTTTAGTGCAATGGTGGTTATTGGAGGCGGTGATTTCAGGCTTTTAAAATTTCTTGTTATGGTGTTGTGGTGGATGGTATTTTTTGGTGCATGTGCTGCGATCAGAGATGGTGATTTAGGTGCTGTTGTTGTGCATGTATGGTGCATGTGGTGGTTACGGTGGTGGTGCTATGCAGAGTACGATGGAGTGATTCAATCTTGTTTCTTTTAAATTGGTAGGTATTGTGATAAGCAGCGATTTTACTTCACAATTCTCTTCACCAACCTTCATGGTTAGGAAAGAAGCAGAAAAAAGAAGAGGAAATGCTAGAATGGTAGTTGACTATTCTTAGCTCAACAAAATTACCAAGGAAGATGGATATTTAATTCCAAATATGCAAAGCCTTTTACAATTAATCAAAGGAAAGAAAATATTTTCTACTTTTGATTGCAAATCAGGATTTTGGCAAGTCATACTTGATCAAAAACTCAAAACACCTTACGGCATTCAGTTGCCCACAAGGACATTACCAATGGAAAGTAGTATCATTTGGCTTAAAACAAGCACATGGTATTTTCCAGAGACACATGGATAATATCTTAAAAATACACGAAAAAATTTGTTGTGTATACATTGATGATATTTTGGTTTTTTCAGACAATGAAGAAAACCATGAAAATCACGTCATAACAATTCTAAAAACAGCATGCAACTTAGGCATTATACTTTCTCAAAAGAAAGCAGAAATGTTTAATGAAAAAATAGGATACCTTGGAATGGATATTACATATGGCTATAAGCAATTGAAGCCTAATGTACTTAACCATATCCACCAATTTCCAAATGAAATACAAGATCAAAAACAACTTATGATAAAATGATAATTGAAACTGATGCATCTCAAGGACATTGAGGAGCAATTTTAAAGGCAAAAAATGACAACGAACAAAATAAACAACTTTGTGGATATGCTTTAGGCACATTCACTAATCCAGAAAAAAAATTTACCATATCAACGAAAAAGAAATCTTGGTCATGAAAAAGGCAATTACAAAATTCAGAATTTACATCATTACTAACAAATTTCTTGTTAGAACTGATTCAACTACAAGTAAATCATTCTTGAAAAATCAGGAACATCCAGATTACAAACAAGGAAGACTGATCAGATGGGAAATGTGGTTTAGTCACTACAACTTTGATACTAAAATTATCAAAGGAACAAATAATTCACTAGCCGATTCACTTACAAGAGAATTTGCATTTACAGGTAAAAATGACTGACACCAAAGAATAAATTGAAGACATTGAAACAGAAATTGAAACAAAAGAAATTGAAGTTTCTGTAAAAACAAATGAAATTGAAATGCTTCAACAAAGCATTAAGGTCCTCAAAAAGAAGCTTTTGAGACTTCAAAAATAAGGGGAGGCAAGTGAAAGTAGCAAGACTACTAAAGCAGAAAGTACATCCTTGGAAACGACACCCATAATCGAAAGTAGCAAAACTACTGGAGAGACATTTACAGTACTTGCAGAAAATGTTACTGCAACTGGCTCGCAAGAGCTCAAGGGAATTCCAAACCCTCAACTTGGACAACAAATTCAATTACATACAGGAGATTCTTCAGAAACTCAGTGTTCGCAAGAACATACGGTTATTCAAAAATCAGCTAACACTTCCCAAACACAATTGGAAACGACACTATTGGTGGGGGTAAATACTTCAATTGCAGGTACAAAATTCTACCCAATCTTTGATGGACCTCACAGAGGATTTTACACGAGTTGGGCAGAAGTCGAACTCATAGTCAAAGGAAAATCATACAAACAAAAAAGTTTTAAAACATATTCTAAAGCCCATCAAGCCTACCTGGACTTCAATACCAAAAATGGACACATGACAGCACCATATAAAAATCTTTTTGACCAAAACAGCTTAAATCTGAGACCAAACTATTGTCAACAAGACATTAGAGCCATGCCCAGATTACCTACATTCCAATTCAGACCTCCACCATCAGAAAACCAAAGGATAAAATTCATGTCCTACAATGGTGCAGCCCAATCCAGTACATATGAACAGATACCAGCCAGGTTTTAAAAACTTGAAAAAATCCCAACCCAAAAGGAATAAACAACCTTCCCAGGAATAAAATTACAAGACTTCCTCTTACTTGAAGAAGTAGCGCGTACAATAGGAACCTCGGCACCAGAAGGAGGGTACTATGGAACTAATGAGAAAAAATTTGGACAGTGGAACCTCATTTTATCATTTGTTTTTGGATGATACAATGGTGGAAGATTTTTTATTTGATTTTTTGTATGTAAAGAGTATCTTCTTTGTTCCAATTCCATTTGATATCTTTTTTGAGTTTCTTTTGGAGTGGTACTCTCATTTTTGCTAAATCATTAATGAAAGATTCTGCGTATGTGAGACATCCAAGAAATCTCATAAGTTGTTTTTGATCTTGTATTTCATTTGGAAATTAGTGGATATGGTTAAGTACATGAGGCTTCAATAGCTTATAGCCATATGTAATATCCATTCCAAGGTATCCTATTTTTTCTTAAAACATTTCTGCTTTCTTTTGAGAAAGTATAATGCCTAAGTTGCATGCTGTTTTTAGAATTGTTATGACGTGATTTTCATGGTTTTCTTCATTGTCTGAAAAAACCAAAATATCATCAATGTATACACAACAAATTTTTTCGTGTATTTTTAAGATATTATCCACGTGTCTCTAGAAAATACCATGTGCTTGTTTTAAGCCAAATGATACTACTTTCCATTGGTAATGTCCTTGTGGGCAACTGAATGCCATAAGGTGTTTTGAGTTTTTGATTAAGTATGACTTGCCAAAATCCTGATTTGCAATCAAAAGTAGAAAAGATTTTCTTTCCTTTGATTAATTGTAAAAGGCTTTGCATATTTGGAATTAAATATCCATCTTCCTTGGTAATTTTGTTGAGCCGAGAATAGTCAACTACCATTTTAGCCTTTCATCTTCTTTTTTCTGCTTCTTTCCTAACCATGAAGGCTGGTGAAGAGAATTGTGAAGTACTTGGTTCAATTACTTGTAATTTAAGTAATTATTTGATTTGTACAGAGAATTCTTCCATGTCTTTAGGACAATAAGCCCTTGCTTTGGCTCTTATGATTGTATTTTTGTGTTCTTCAAGTAGTTCAATTGTTGCTGTCATATTTCCTTTATTTTTGTTTGGATCTAAAGGATTTTCTGAGCAACATTGATCAAGAAGTTTTAAAATTTCTTCTCGTTTTGAATTTATCTTGAAGATCTTTTGTTCTTCAGTTGTGATGAAAATATTCCTTTTTGGTGTGATATTTTCTCCCTGAAGTTTTGTGAAAGTTTTTCTCTTATTGTCAATGTTTATTGTGTCTAAGGATTTTTCTTGAAGAAAATTCATAGCAATTTCTTTTCTTTGTTTTGGTATCCAAAGTCTTTTCCCATTGAGAGTAAAGCTTATGGATTCTATTTCTTGTATGAAATGATGATATAATTGGCAAAAGTTGTTTCCAATTATGAAATCGATTCCTGTTTTGAGTTGATAAACTGTTGTGATTTTGAAGTAAAAGGTTTGTCATTGTGATTTGTGATAACCACATATTTCAATGTTTAATCCTTTTACAACTTTTGAATTTTTTATTTCAGATTTATCAGCAATTTTTAGATTCATTGTTCTTTCAGCAGTTACCCAAAATTGTTTTGGAATAACCCATTTGCTTGCAGTGCATAATGATGCTCCTGTATCAATGTAAGCGTGTATTGTGAATTTTCTATATTCCTCAAAACTGAGTTATATAGGTATATAGATTGAGTTAGGATTTGTAAGATTTTTACTCATCCTCTCATGTTTCTGATTCAGATTTTTCTGATTCGGATTTTGTTGTTAGGTAATACAAAAATTCTGTATCACTTGGGTCTTCTACTGAGTAGAAACCTTGTCATTGAAATGTATTTAGGAGTTTAATCATGTCTTCATTTCCAAGTTTTGCTGGGCATTCTTTTGCATAATGTCCAGATTCATTGCAGAGCCAACATCTGCAATTTTTTTTCTTTTGTGGACAAAATTTCTTTTTGTCGTAAGTTTTTTCAAAGTTATTTGTATGAGGACTTCTCCTCTTCTGAAAATTTTTGAAATTTTTTTTCTTTTTAAAGAATTTTTCTTTGTAGGGTTTTTTGTATTTTTGAAAATGTATCTTTTATTTCTAAAAGATTTTTTTTCTTATTTTCTTTTGATTTTTAGTTAGTTGACATCCGTATTGTCAAGGTATTTGATCAAGATGGTACAACAAATGTTTGGATTTTTTTATCTTTGTTTACACACTTTCTCTTATTAACATGTTTTGTTTGCATTTTTCTGCAATCAAATTTTTGGTGGTAGTGATTACCAATCCAAGTGACATGTCAATTTGAGCATTTAATCTTGGATCAATTACATCCTTTTGTTTTTTTATTGCTTCATCGAAGTCACTCATGACTTCATGATTAAAGGGTTCTGGTAATTTTCTTATAATTTTTTCTATTAGTTCAATCCATTTTGATGGTTGACATATGTAAAAGTATTTTGAGAATTCACAAGCGTAATTTTCAAAATAGCACATGTCACATTTAGAGATTTTCTCTACGTGATTTAATGCATCAGCAACATCAATTATTGATCCTTTGCTTTTGAATGCTTTAAAAGTTTGTCCAGTGAACTGTTTATAGATTTGATCTACAATTCTTTCAATGAAAATTGGAATTACTCCAATGGAATCTTTCCAAATTTGATTCTTTGTATTGTCGTCAAAATTTTCAACGAAAGTTCTTACATTTCCTCTTGTACTAGCAAGTACATAATTCCATGAATTTGTTTCATTTTTAATGATTTCTTTGTTGACAATCATTGCGATCATGATATAACTATACCATGCATCAATTATTTTTTCTGGATCTAGAGTACAATCTATATCCAAAATTGTTACTTGTTGGTTTGTGTTCTGTCTTTTAGGGATAAAGTCAGAAACTAAAAGGTTCTGATCAAAGTTCCTATTTGGTATTCTGGGGTCAGGTCTTGGTGTTTGGTCACCAACTTGCCTTTTCCCGTCTCCTTTTGGATTACTGGATGATGCATTTTCATCTTTCTTTTCTTCAATGGTTTCTGGTTTGAGTTCTCTGATTGTTGGTCCAAGTCCCAAGTTAGGGTTTGTTTCTCTTCCAGTGTGAAATCTTTCATGAATGATGATTTCGTCATCACTGTCTGAGTTTTCCCAATTAGATTCAAGTTGATCTTGCTTCTGTTGTTCTGTACTTTCATTATCTGAAATTGTTGTCATAATTGTTTCTTTGTTTCCAATGTCAATATTTTTTACGATTGAAACAATTTTATCTAACCCATTGTCTTCAAATGCAAGTAAGACATTTAAGAGTCCCAAGTCTTGACTTGTCTCATAAATGTTTTCAAGGTTTTTCTGGAAGCTTGCCACTATACCAAAGGGTCAATGTCAAATTTTCGTTCAGGAATTTCTTCTTGTCTTGCTTTTGTTTTTAGAGAGTGATCTCCTCTTTTTTCGAAGATTCCCAAGGTTTGTGTTGTTTTTATCTTTGCGATAGTCTTATTATTATTTTGATTGTTTATTATTCCTGCTATGATGATGGCAGAATGTTTTTCGAGTAAGATTTCAATTTATTTTTCGAAGATATTAAAATTTCTTTTAAGTCCTTCAATTTCTTCTTTTATTATTTTAATTTCTTTTAAGATATCTGGAATTGACATTTCAATTATCAGATTCTTCTTCTAGTTCTCCATAAAGTGTTTCAACCATTTTATTGACCGTTTCACTTAATTGTTTGAGTTGTTGTTTTGTTTTCTTTAACTCATTATTTTCTTTTTGTTTTAATCTTGGTGGATTTGCCTTGCTTAGGGAGATGCTTCTTGTAAGAAGGAGGCCATAGGGAAACACTGCCAAAGGATTCAACATAGTGAGGCATAAATACACAAAGCAGAAATGCAATAAGAAGCAGCAAACACAAAAGTACAGTAAGAAGGTTTATGTTTTGATGCTCTTAATTATTTATTTTACATATTATCCAAGCATGAGATCACATGTCTTGATTTACATACATAAAACAAAAAATTCACAAATACTCACACACACTTCCGCACCCTTCCTCAAATTGCTTCTTTTAAATTGTTAGATATTGTGATAAGCAGCGATTTGCTAGATTGAAGTAGTGGCCCTGCCACTTCGACGTAGTGGTGGTGGTGATGGTGGTGATGCGGTGGGGGCAGGGTGATGGCGTGGCAGCTGTTGTGTTAAGGTTGTGTTTAAAACATTAACTATGACCTAATAATTTGTTAAATGTGACCTAATAATTGATAAGTTGTGACTTAGAAATCAAATAAATGTGACTAATAATTTGATAAGTTGTGATTTAAAAATGTCAGGTTCTATTAATTAATTTAATTTGACATTTGTGACCTATTGATTTGATAATCCATGACTTTTAAATTGACCTAAAAAAGATTGTTAATGTAATATAAAAATAAGTTTAATTTGTGGCCTAATATTTTTCATAACTCGTGACCTATTGATTTAATTATTTAATTTAATTGATTGATTGATTCTAATTACAACCTGATTTTGGAAATTATACAGATTTTATCTTAATTGAAATTTGTATTTATAATTACCTTATTTATGTATTTTTCTCATCTCTCAATGTGACGAGATGTTAGCATCTCCAAGGGTTCAGACCAAATTTGGTCCGTAACTTTTCCCGAAATTTGGCCGGAACTATTTTTCTTCTACAACAGTTTATTCCAGATTTTGGATAAATTGTTTTTATTTTTTTTCTTATTATTATTTCTAATTCTAAAAATTATTTATATATTCATTTTCTATTTAATTGGTTTAATTTCATTTTAAATTAGTAGTTAAATATTCGGAGGTACCTATTAAAATGTCATTTCGTGAACGTAAAAAACTAAATTATTAAATTATTCATCTCGAACAACTACATTGAAGGCTTGTCTTTGAAAACAAATGAAGACATGTCTTCGAAAGCAAACACCACAATTGATAGATTAAAAAACATTGTCTTGATTTCCAGAATTAGAGAATTGCTCCTACAAATGCTCAATTAAGACATCTCGAAGTGCATAGTGGGCATCGACACGTATCCAGTGAGAGGGGAGTAACATTTCCTCTCCAGATCCAGATTCTCGAAGGCTGGAAGACTACACGTCATCTACGATACATCAAGAAGAGCCGACCTTCAATTCGAGACTGGGAGACAATAACTTGGAGGGGCCTTCAACACAACGTCCCTGCGGGATTAAATAGTCTAAGCTCAAGAGGAGAGCTGAAGATTACGGTTCAAAGATTGTGGAGGTGATCAAGGAAGAAAATCGTAAACTTAGTGACAACCTCCAAAGGGGCAGTGAAGAGAGACAACAGTGACATGCCTTGGAAAAAAATTAGCCATCAGAGAGGTTCAGAAGGAGAACAAAATTTTACTGACTGGTTTGCCCACTATGACAAATCCCTATACACGTCAGTTCTTGGAAAATGAACAGACAAGAATCACCCAAAAGAGATCTAAATTAACATTAAAGTTCGGGATCTCAAAGTAACACAATTTCTTTCGATCAGTATTTTGGAGATCTTCGAGGATCCTCAAGTGATCTTTCATATTACTGAACCATTTGGTCTATGTCTACCTAATACTTTCGATTAACTATTATGTTATTTAAGTTTAAGATTGTTATCATGTGTTTACCCTTATGTTGTTTTCATGGTAGTAGGTTCGTTTTCAATTACCATCTCGAAAATTATCGTTTGTCTATCGCTATTCAAAAATTACATTTCAGTCCTTCCAATTATAAATATTCAAACTGACGTTGTTGTTACTAGTATTAATTGTAACATTATTATATTACATGCAAAAACAATAACAACAATAATAATTAAAATAATAAAATAATGACGACAACAACAACAACAACAACAACATAATAATAATAATAATAATAATAATAATAATAATAATAATAATAATAATAATAATAATAATAATAATTGTTGAATCTAAGCCCAAAGAGAGGTACAGTGATCCACTAGCAAGGGCTCAATAGAGGCCCAATGGACCTTGACCTATGGCTAAGGTATAAAGTATCACCTTGGGTCAAGTGCCGAGGTGTTGTGTCAAGCGAACCTTTTTAGCCGAACTGATTTACGCCTGACCGATGTGCTTTATACTCAGCCGGGGCGCTTTACGGCGGTGACCAGAAGAGAGATGGAGTCAGAGATGTGACACTGCCTTTACCAAGATGTGACAGGCGCCCATCCCCTACGAAATGTAGCAATGATTACGGTCAAAAAGCAAGGTTGTCACCTCCAAAAGCTAGGGTGAAGACAAGTATAAAGCATAACACGTGTCACAATCCAAGAGAATTACTCATTCTATAAATAGAGCACACTTGCCTCCAAGAAAAAGGTTAGCAATTTCATACTCTTAAGTAAATAAATATATCTCACTCCCTTTTCTCTCTTTTACGCATCTACATTTCCCGCATTCAAATTATATTCGATGAACATGGCCGCTGACTTTGGCATCGGAGTGCAAACGGGAGCCACCTCGGCCCCTTTGCAAACTGATTGTTTGTCACAGTGCGCAGGAGATCCACGTGTTCAAGAGGGAGGAGCTGAGACGTGTTGGTCCAAGGTCCAGCCGGATTTTGTGGTCAACATTTTGGCGCCGTCTGCAGGAAACCATACTGCTAACCACGGAAACGCATGATAAAAAGCCACTTACAGAAAGGAAACATTGAAAAAGGGCGAATAACCTCTTGCAAAAGAGCGAAGTGCTACAAGAACTTTGAAATAAAAGTTTGTTCACCTTGAAAAGGGTGTATAACTTTGAAATATAAGTTTGTTCACCTTGAAAAAGGCATATAACTTTGAAATATAAGTTTGGTAACCTTGAAAAAGGTAAAGAGCTTTGAACCATAAGTTTGGTAACCTTGAAAAAGGTAAAGAGCTTTGAAACATAAGTTTGGTAACCTTGAAAAAGGTAAAGAACTTTGAAACATAAGTTTGATGACCTTGAAAAAGGTAAAAAGCTTTGAAATATAAGTTTATTCATCTTGAAAAATGCTTAAAACTTTGAAACATAAGTTTAACAACCTTGAAAAAAGGCTCGAAGCATTGAGATAAAAATTTATCTATCCTTGAAAGATAAATTAAAATCAAGAAATTTCTCTGAAACATGAACTAAAGCGATGGTGATATTAACCCCCGTAGGGGAAGAAATGGCTAGCACAGCGATGAGGAGGTTCCTCAAGGACCTCATGAGAACGCCAATGAGGGAGTGGCACAACCTAACCCACCACAGGGCACCGTAATCGCCGCATGTTGCGAGACATGACTCGCATGGCAGACCAAATGCTAGAAATGCAGAAGCAGCAGATAGAACAGATTGCTGCGATGAATGCCTACATGGCTAGAGGGTATGTGGTGAATGAGCCCATGATGCCTCCACAATACCCAAAACCACATTACTCACCATTCGATGCGGTCACTGCCTCGTATTATTATCAAGATCCATAGGCATACGCCGAGGTGGAACCCGAGCCCTTCTACGAGGAAGGCCCGGAACATGAAGCACGTGAAGAACAAGCCCCACTCCCAGCTAGACACAGGGAGGCTTCGCCCGCAAAATTTGGCAGTGTCTTCAACCGGATAGGAGGGCTATTCAGAGACAAGCGAGGGGGTCGGAACAATGCAGCTGAGCCTAGAAATAGGCGGGAGCGACGTGCTGAAGAAGCCTTGTCACAAAGTCGAATGCATGGGGACCAACGAGGTACGGGGGCAGAAAGGTTCACCCCCACGCATGAGCCTAGGAATAGGCAGGAAAGGAGAGCCGAAGCAGTTCAGACCAAGTCTCGTAACGAGTTATTGAGCCATGAAAGGCCAAACTACGGCCGCGTTCTGCCACCACAAAGGCAGGAGTACGCTCCACCACTCTATGACCAATACCATGATCCAGTGTATTCTGGTCACGACGAGAATAGTGAACTACCTTCATATGAACTGGATGACGAAGAGGAAATAAGCCCCTTCACAGAGGGCCTCCGTAGGTGCCCCATGACTTCAAAATGCCAGAAATAGCAAAATATTCTGGCCGAGACCACCCTGACGATCACCTGTTAAATTACCGCGCCAGCATGGAAACAGCCGGAGCCACCCCGGAACTGAGATGTAAAGCCTTTGCTTTAACCCTTGAGGGGAGTGCGATACGATGGTACAAAAAACTCCCCCCGGCAGCATCCATAGTTGGAGAGATCTGAAAACGGCTTTTAAAAATGACTTTGTTTCCTCCAGGCCTGGCCAGCTCCCACTCCAACGCCTTCAGGATCTGAGGTAAGGAAGGGACGAATCTCTGAAAATTTACCTAGCTCGGTTTACTAAGGAGATGCACATTTGTGAAAATATCACTGAGGCAGAAATGTTTTCCGCTTTGAAAGGGGGGCTAGACATGACGAGCATGTTCTGGAGGGATGTCCAAAACAGGAAACCAAGGGATTATAATGCCCTCGTAGACCTGATGAAGGAGGAGATTGTATCAGAAGAAATGGCTAGGGCCAGGGACAACCACCCCCAAGGAAGATACAATCTTGGGTATTCTAATGAAGCAAACCTCAAGAAAGGAGGAAACAAGGATAGAATCGGTAATAATCGAGGTGGAGCGCCGCGTCCGTTTCCAGGGACGGGATCTAGCTTTGCAGCGAAAATCACGGAAGCTATCTCCCACTTGCACTCCAACACCCCTTCTCAGAATCCTCCCACGGACCAAGGAAGGATGGAAATTGGCCGAAGTGGGAAACAGCCCATGATTGGGGCTTACTGCACCTATCACAGGTACTACGGTCACGCAATAGAAGATTGCAGGGAAATCCACATGTTAGCTTACCAAAAGGCGCAGGGGAGAAGGGAAAGTGATTTCTCCCCCGAAACGGGGAGAACTCAAAAATCCTGTTGTCAGAAGTTCAACCGAGCTGATAGGAGAGCTCCATGGAAGAACTCAACTAAAGAAAGGATTGACAATCGTCAAAGAGACAGGAACAAGGGCCAGGATACCGCTTCGGCGCATCCTAAAGATACACGGGAACCACCTGTGCCTGTGGCCAACCTTCCTATTCGTGAAATAAACACAATATTGGGGGGGGGGGGCACCCAGGTGGGAGCACAAACAACTCCCAAAAGAGGTATATCAGAGAGGCCAAGCAGCCCGCCAACGTGAATTACTATATCCATTCGCACCATGTTGGGGTGCCTCGGACAGAATCTATCACATTTACCCAAGACGATGCCATTGGGGTACACTTCCCACACAATGATGCGTTAGTTATCAGGGTAGTGGTGGCCCGGAATGGGTTATCACGAATGATGGTGGATGATGGTGCCTCGGTAAATGTAATTTACGGGGTAACTTTCGATAAAATGGGGATAAGCACTCCACTCATCCTAGTCCCGGACCCAATATATGGATTCACTAGGGACAACATAACCCCCAGGGGGTCTATAACCCTTATGACTGAAGTAGGGCAAGCACCAACTCTTTCCAGAATCCCCATGGAATTTTTGATTGTGGACAAAATCTCCTCCTATCATGTCTCAATTGGGAGGCCCGGTCTCATTGACTTGGGGGCTGTGACGCATACGAAATACATTTGCATGAAGTTCCCCACGGAGCATGGTGTTGCAATTGTAAGGGGGAGCCAAACTGAATCGCGGGCCTGTTACACAAATGCAATCTGAAAATTCCAAGATCGAAGCTTGAACATGATTAGTGACGTAGCCATGGCCGAGGCTGCTCCAGACCCTGAAAGATTGGGTGAAGGGCCTTCTGGAAATAAGGATGTTATGATGACATTGGAAGAGGATTTAGCAGATCTAGACCCAAGAATGGCAGGTGACAATTGCTCCACCCCGGCCGAAAGGTTAGAATGCTTCGGTGTAGACCCACTTGATCCAATCAAGGAATTGCATATCGGATTTGACTCACCGACCGAATACAAGAGTCAATTGAAGAGCTTCTTACTTCAAAACCTCGATGTATTCGCATGGAAGTATGATGACATGGTTGGGATCGATCCTAAAGAGGCCTGCCACAGACTCCAGCTGGATCCCCGAAGCCCTCGGCATAGGCAAAAGAGAAGGCCCATGAGTTCTAACAAGTATGAGGCCTTCAAGACGAGGTCACAAAGCTATTGAAAAATGGCTTCATCAGAGAGTCCCGCTATCCGAAGTGGGTATCAAATCCTGTTTTGGTACCAAAACACAATGGGAAACTGAGGGTGTGTATTGATTTTTCCAACTTGAACCGGCATGTCCCAAAGACAGCTTTCCACTACCTCGGATCGATCAGTTGGCCGACTCCACGGCAGGACATGAGCTGCTAAGATTCATGGATGCCTACTCCAGGTACAATCAAATCCCCATGTGCGAGTCGGACGAGGAGCATACTTCGTTTATTACAGATAGAGGACTCTATTGCTATAGAGCTATGCCATTCAGCTTGAAAAATGCGGGAGCTACCTATTAGAGGCTGGTAAACCGCATGTTTTCAGAACAATTAGGAAACACCATGGAGGTATATGTTGATGACATGCTGGTCAAAAGCATGGTCGCCGTGGATCATATTCGCCATTTGTCAGAGGCCATCGATGTTTTGAGTAAATATCGAATGAAGCTCAACCCAGGGAAGTGTGCTTTTGGGGTAGCATCTGGAAAATTTCTTGGATTCATGGTGAATAAGAGGGGAATTGAAGCTAATCCCGACAAAATCAATGCTTTGTTAAACATGCAATCGCCTCGAAATCCAAAAGAAGTGCAAAGCTTAACGGGGAGAATTGCGGCCTTGAATCGATTCGTCTCCAAGTCCACTGACAAATGATTGCCATTTTTCAAGGTCCTAAAGGGGGGAAAGCGATTCCAATGGACACCGGAATGTGAACAGGCTTTTGCCGACCTGAAAGCATCTTTGGGACGGCCCCCATTGCTATCGAAGCCAAAGTCTGACGAGCCTCTCTACCTATATTTGACTGTATCCAAAGAGGCTGTTAGCTCGGTGTTGGTTAGAGAGGAGGATGGGAATCAGTTCCCAGTATATTATGTGAGCAAAGCCATGCTGGATGCCGAGACACGCTACCCAGATATGGAGAGACTTGCTCTCTTGTTAATCACAGCCTCTCGAAAACTTCGTCCCTACTTTCAGTCACACTCCATACGCGTTCTCACCAACTTTCCCATGAGACAAGTGTTGCAAAAACCAGACGTATCTGGGAGTTTACTAAAGTGGGCGATAGAAATCAGCCAGTTTGACCTACATTATGCGCCTCGGACCGCTGTAAAGGGTAAAGCGTTGGCAGACTTCGTAGTCGAATTCACACATCCACCGGAGGTCGAGATGGTTGATAACACAGATGACAGCCAAGAGTGGAAATTGTTCGTTGATGGGTCCTCAGCTGAGGGACGATCCGGTGCGGGAATATTTTTAATAAGCCCAGAGGGGTTTAAACTACAAAGTGCGATCCGCTTTGAATTCAAAGCCTCAAACAATGTTGCTGAGTACGAGGCGTTATTAGCTGGGCTAAGACTTGCAAAAGTTTTGAAGATTAAGTCCGTAGTGGCGAATAGCGATTCGCAGCTCGTTGTGAGTCAATTCAATGGGAAATTTTCTGCTAAAGAACCTTCTATGGTCGCTTACTTGAAGAAAGTAAGAGATTTGGATGTGCACTTTGGAAAAATGGAGTTACAGCACATCCCCAGAATAGAAAATTCCAACGCCGATGCTTTGTCCAAACTAGCAAGCAGCGGTGATTCAGAGCTACATAATCTAATCCCAGTTGAGCGCATGTTGACTTCTTCTATTGAGCCAAGACCGGAGATTTTGGCAGTAGAAATAGAGGAATCCTGGATGAATCCCCTGATCGCATATTTGAAGCATCAGACAGTGCCAATCGAGCCAGAGGCAGCTCGGAAATTGTAAAAATACGCTGGGAATTTCATACTCTTGGATGACCTACTTTATAAACGGAGTTACACCTCCCCTTTACTGAGATGTGTGGGGCCAGAGGAAGGACGGTATGTAATGAGAGAAATCCATGAGGGAATATGTGGCAACCATGCCGGAGCGTTATCGCTAGCTCGGAAAGCCCTCAAACAGGGATATTTTTGGCCTACAATGCGAAAGGACTCCCATGACTTCGTGCGCAAGTGCGATAAATGTCAAAGACACGCAGCCATACCACATCAGCCACATCACAAGCTAACTGTGGTGACTAGCCCTTGGCCTTTTGAAAAGTGGGGGTTTGATATTATCGATCCTATGCCTAGGGGTGCTGGTAACAATTGCTTTGCGATAGTGGCAATTGATTACTTCACCAAGTTGGTCGAAGCGGAACCTTTGATGAAAATCACCGAGGCCAACACCACCAAGTTCATTTGGAAGAATGTCATATGCCGGTTCGGAATACCACACTCACTGGTTAGTGATAATGCGAAACAGTTCAAGAACAGAAGCGTCGATGAGCTGTGCGACGATTTGGGAATTAAGAAATTGTTCTCATCTCCACATCACCCATAGGCCAACGGACAAGTCGAAGCTGTGAACAAGACCATAAAAAATACCCTGAAAAGGAAGTTGGAATCCAAAAAGGGCACATGGGTAGATGAACTCCCACAAGTGCTATGGGCACTTCGAACCACCTCGCACACCGCTACTGGTGAAACACCTTTCTCATTGGCATATGGAGCCGAGGCAGTATGTCCCGTAGAAATTGGGATCCCTTCGCTTCGTCAAACTCATTACGACGAAGTGAGAAACGAAGAAGCACAAAGGGCCAGTTTGGATTTCCTCATGGAAAAACGGGATGATTCCCAAGTGGTAATGACCAGGTACCATGAGAAAATGGCTCGCTATTACAACAAAAGGGTGAGGAGCCGACACTTTAATATTGGGGACTTGGTCCTCAAAAAGGTTCTTCCCTCAACCCAAAAGCCAGGAGTAGGGACTCTAGGTCCTAACTGGGAAGGTGCGTACAAAGTAACTGCCGAGGTGGTACCTGGAACATACATGATTGAAGACTTGTCTGGGATACCTCTATGTAATCCTTGGAACACAGATCACCTTCGTCGTTATTTCCAATAAATAAAATTCCTCCTCAATGGGTACAATATTCCCCTAAACTATTTTGGTTACAAAACCACGAGTCTCCGCCATGCATAAAATTTGTTAAAAACGAGGGACTTTTATCAGCCTACGCCACGGTCACTGCGTAAGGGTCGAAAATGTTAAACCTCATCAATAGAAGTCCACATGAATTCATAAACGCGAGAGCTACAGAATACAAAATAAAAATGCCCAAAAGTTGGTCAAAACCAGATCTAATCAGCAAACGTCTAATTAATGCATACAGAGCGCTTTCTGTTGCGAAGTGTTAAACATTTCCGCAAAGTGTTTGATACTTTCATACATATATTCAGGTAAAGCGTTTGCAAGATATATGTGTACTAAGTACTGTGTAAACAAGCGTAAAGGATAAACGTAAAAGTTCCTATATTATTTTGATTGCAAAACCACACACCTCCGCCCGACATGAACTTTGTTAAAAACGAAGGACTCCTGTGAATTTACACTAAGACCACTGCGTATAGATTGAAAATGTTCACTCCATGAATAGGAAGTTCGGGCAAAACATGAATAAATTATCATACAACTCAAGACATTTACAATTACAAGGCATTCGCGCTTGGAAACACTCATGCTTAAACAGTTTGAAATGTTGCTGCCAAAATACTGGGAAAAATATGAATAAGTCATTTCATTCATAAAATCAAGGCATTTACAATTTGAAATATTACATTTATAGTATATAGCGCCATTGGCGCCACAAGAAAAAAAAAAATCCAACAATAAGGAAAATACAGTAGAGGATTATTGCGGAGGGACATCTTCTGAAGGGCCCCTGCCAGATGCATCCAGAGGATCCGCAGGAGCATCTTGAGGCTCGGGGTACAAGGCTTCAATGGAGGATAGGTCCAAAGTCGGAAAAGCTTCCTTCACGTCCCCCAAAGCCATCCTGGCCCCAAGTTCCCAAAAACCCTCTGCATAGCCTCGTACTCTGGGGTCTCTTCAAAAGTGTCTTTGAAGTTCTGGACAGCCTCAGACACTCTGGTACTTAAAGCATTCTCCACCTGTGTCGTGACAGTCTGCTCCAGAACCTCAGTGATCCTTGTTTGCCTATGCCTTTCCAAAGAGGCAAGGTCCTCCTCTGCCCTCCTCCTAGCTTCCACCTCTCTCTCCCATTTTTTGCTGGTTGCTGCTACCTCAGCCCCTAGCTTAGAGTTGGCTGCATTAGCTGCAGACAAAACTTCAGAGGTGATTGACTGCGCTCGGTTGGAATCATCTAATTTTTTGCACAGAGCCGCCAAGTCTGATTCAGAGGACCGGAGATCATGCTTCAGTTTATCATTGTCCTCCTGGAGGCGCTTCACATTAGACCTCTCTTCTGAGGAGGATTTATGGGCTATGGACAGCTGAGCCTTGAGGTCATTGATCTCCTTGAGCATGTTGTCCGCATGGCGGAGAGCAGTCTCAGCGTCCTTCTTGTCCCGTTGCGCTACCTCCATGGAGGACTCTACCTCATTAATGAGGGCCAGAGCTCTAGCGTTCATGGCCTTGGTAGCAGGTAGCTTCTGAGACGGAGTAGCACTGGAGGAGAAGGCAGCCCAACCCTCTGTCCGAAACTGCCCAGTGATTAAGGCCGCCCTGGCAGGAGGAGAACCGGGGGAGTCAAATAAAGTAAGGCTGAAGGTAACATCCCTGGGGAGAACACTGGCTTTAATGAGCTTCAGCTCTTCTGCCCCCTCAGGCGTCACCTCATAAGCCAGATCAGGGAGGGACACGGATGGCTAATCCTCCAAGTCTTCAATCATTGGTGGCGGAGGTGCAGAGGTGGACTCCTTGCCCTTACCTCTTCTGAGCCTCTTCAAGGGGGCGGGCTCCTCCTCAGTTGCATGCTCAGATATGTCCTCGGACAAGGAAGGTGGCATCGAGACATCCTTAGTCTCCCTGTCCCTCTTGGATCCGCCTCTATCCGACATTTTCCGCTTCCCTTTGGCAATGCCTCTTGCAGGATCTGCCTCCCTTTCCATGTTGGGCTGTTGGGGACCCACTGGCAGCAAGTTGGGTGGTGGCAGCAATGCGGGAAGAGGACCTTGAAGTTGGGCTGTGGACGCCTCGGACACCTCTTTGGCCACCCCAACTTGCAGATTAGCAAGAACTGCTTTCTGCTTTTTCTCAATCTCACTGCCGTGGCGAAGGGCTGGAGGTATCTTTTTAGCCATGAGACCCTTCAGAGAAATCTTCGGGAATTCTTTGGAACCTAACCAGATAAGAAGTAAAATGAGGCTACGAACAACAGGGACATGAGATATAAAGACAGTAAGAAAACAAACTCACCCATGGCTCGCATAAGACCGTTTTTGACGAATAATTTGTTTTGCTGAATAACCCCCTGAAAGGTGCCCTTGTAAGCGAACAAATGCCTAATGGCCGCTAAATCTGCGTCAGGGAGTAGGCGGGAAAAAGTGTCCCCTGCCATAAGCCGATGACATGTTAGTAAGCAGCCAAGAAAAGTGAATGGAAATTAAAAGGCAAAAGACGCGTGACACTTAAAGACTCTAAAACAAGTACAAGACTCACTAGGTAGGGAAAGAGTTCGGGGAACAGTAATTTCTGGACTAGGGTCCACAGGGGAACTCTGCCACTCCCCAACAACCCAGAACCACTGGTTCCTCCAGTTCTTTATTGAGGTTGGGTGACAGGTGATAATAGGAGGATACAAGCCCTTGGGAGACCTCACGTCTCTCTCCCTTCTAACTGATTTCTTCAAAGTATAGAGAGTGTGAATGATGTGCAGTGAGGTGGGATGATCAGGGTTGACCTCTTGCCACACTAACCAAGTACCCACAGCCTGTGTCCAGAAGTTGGGGGCCAGCTGGTAGGGGCACAGGTTATAGCTATTAAGCAAGGCCCTAAAGAAGGGGGGAAGGGGGAGCCTCATCCCGCAAGAAAGGGCATCGTAGCATATGGCCGCTTGACCTGGAGGAGGGCTGCAAGGTAGGTAAGAAGGTGTACGGTGCACCAATTGGACCCCTTCTGGCAGCCTGAATTTTGCCGAAGCCCCAGCCAAATCAACCCTTTTGATTTCAGTGGCAATCTCGCTGCTATCCCATGACTCTGGGTTTGGATCAGGATTAACGTGGTAGCCCGAAACTTAATTAACCTGATCAACCCAATCCTCCACTTGGGTGATCTCCTCTGCAGTCAGACCCAACTCTTCCCTATGTGCCCTGAATGGGGCCCTAACGATTAAACCCAGGTCCCGGTGACCTGAAGAAAAGCACACCGCCTCTTCTCTCCCCAAATTCCTGTCTCGTTTGCTTCGCATCTCTCTCAAAGATGCCTCCTCTTCGGGTGATAAATGAGCCATGTAGTTCTGGTGTATTTCTTCTTCGCTGTCAGAATCACTCAAATAAATTATGCCACTGGTTTTCCTATTTCTCCTCTTAATTTGCTCCCTAAAGAAGCGGGAACTAAAAATCGATAAAGAGATGGGGCAGAAACCTCTGACAGAAACCGCCATTGCTAACATTTCCTGCGAACCAGTTCCCCCAACTCTTTCCATTTTTTCTTTTGTTTTTAAAGACGGGTCAGACTCATCAAAAGAAAAAGAAAATGCGAAACAAAATTTTCAAACCCACAATGAAAAACTAGAAATAAAAAAGTTTTGCACACAAGAAAACAAAGAGATTTACCTTCGAAGAGATTGTACACTTGAAAGGAGGAACTCGCCAACGAAAGCTGCTGAATGTTAAGAATGGGTGTTGGGTAGAAAACCCTTGAGGAGAAGATTCGAGAATTACAAGAAAGGAAAAGAACGATACAATCTTTCATGAGAGTGTTGTTGCAAAACTTATGGGAAAACAGTAAAGGGAAAAATAATGAAACGAAGGAGGATTTATAAGGATCCTAATGATCTAGACCCCTTGGGTTTTGAGCCGTATGATTAATGTAGGTAACCCACGCCTCTTGGGAAATGGGCTAATCAAAGCGCCAGCCGTCAAAGAAAGGGATAAAACCGTTCAGCTACCACAGTGAATGCCACGGGCGGTGGAAATGCCACTTCCATCACCTTTTATATTCCTTGGGAACCGATACCAGTAGCCCCTTTTCATTAAACACGCCGCTTAAAATACGCGCTAGTGCGGCCCCAGCCTTCACTCAGGAGAGAAAAGCCGAAATAGGAGGTCGGCTTTACTCCAAATCCAAACCTCCAATAAAGAATGTCATCCTAGGCTTCAGGTCTGCAGCATCATACGAAAGCCACCATAATAAAGTTAGTACCTCGAGCGTACAACAAATCCTACACGTCCATGAATGATCACTTCAGATTTGAGGGACTAGTGTTGAATCCAAGCCCAAAGAGAGGTACAGTGATCCACTAGCAAGGGCCCAATAGAGGCCCAATGGACATTGACCCATGGCTAAGGTATAAAGTATCACCTTGGGTCAAGTGCCGAGGTGTTGTGTCAAGCGAACCTTTTTAGCCGAACTGATTTACGCCTGACCGATGTGCTTTATACTCAGCTGGGGCGCTTTACGGCGGTGACCAGAAGAGAGATGGAGTCAGAGATGTGACACTGCCTTTATCAAGATGTGACAGACGCCCATCCCCTACGAAATGTAGCAATGATTACGGTCAAAAAGCAAGGTTGTCACCTCCAAAAGGTAGGGTGAAGACAAGTGTAAAGCATAACACATGTCACAATCCAAGAGAATTACTCATTCTATAAATAGAGCACACTTGCCTCCAAGAAAAATGTTAGCAATTTCATACTCTTAACTAAATAAATATATCTCACTCCCTTTTCTCTCTTTTACGCATCTACATTTCTCGCATTCAAATTATATTCGATGAACATGGCCGCTGACTTTGGCATCGGAGTGCAAACGGGAGCCACCTCGGCCCCCTTTGCAAACTGATTGTTTGTCATAGTGCGCAGGAGATCCACGTGTTCAAGAGAGAGGAGCTGAGACGTGTTAATCCAAGGTCCAGCCGGATTTTGTGGTCAACAACAACAACAACAACAACAACAATAATAATAATAATAATAATAATTAAATATATAAAATGAGATTTACTAAAAAAATTACATTTTCTTTAATAAATAAATGACATTTTGGTAATAAAATCTTTATCCCAAATTTGGAATAAATGAATAGAGTTATCCCAAATTTTGGGTAATTGGTATGGGGTCTTTTTGGAGAGAAAAAGGACCAAATTTGAGATAAAAATCCCAAATTTGGGACACCCTAGGAGAAGGTTTTACGGACCATATTTGGTCTGAACTTTGCCCCAAATTTGGTCCAAACCATTTTTCTTCTCCATCAATTTAGAGGAAATTACACCATCTAAGGTTTTTTAACTTCCAATTTCAAAAATCAAGTGTAAATATTATTCATACAAAAATCAGGTCATAATTTAATTTTAATATTAATAATAAATATTAAAAAATAAATTTATAATTATCCCCCACCCCACCCCACCCTTACATAACAAACTCAGCCCTAATTTTGAGATCAAAACGTCAGTCACTCCCTCTCCATTTCTCTCCCCCATGCCACCTCATTAAAATTCTCCTCACCTATTAATTTCATTTTTCCCCAACTTCAGTTGCTCCTATCTGCTATGACCATTTTGCGGCCACCTAGTTGGGGCAATAGATGAAGTTTGATGATGCATCGGAGACGTTATCAAGCCACAATGGGGTGGCACCTACTAGTGGTGGTCTTCATGTGCCACAAATGCCAAAGTTGTAGGAGAGTATCCGTAATTCTATGTTTTTCTATTGATGCTTAATTAGCCCTTCTTGGCTTCTATATAAAGATAACTTCGGCCCTATTAGTTTCTATGTAGCGTTCATTATGAATTTGGGGTTCGGTGGGGCTATTCAGGGACACCGTCGTGCTGGTGGTGAGACGGTGGGGCCTGGGGGCAAAGGTTTCAAAATGTGACCTACAATTTTACATTAAATTAAGTCATGTGACCTTAAAAATGATTGTTGTGACCTTAGAAAAATTGAGATTTGGTTGTGCCCGTTGCAGCGACGGTTGGTGGTCGAAGAAGGTTGTGATTGTGACCTTGAAATAAAAACGTGACCTACAATTTTTTCCTTGTGATATTAAAATTAATATCGTGACTTTGAAAAATGATGATTGTGACCTTAATAAAGGTGGTTGGTAGGTTGTGATCGGAAAAAATGATCGTTGTGACTTGTTATTCTAAATGATTGTGATCTAAATGTGATTTTAGGTATGTGACTTAAAAGATTTGTACTTTGTGAACTAAGATTTTACAATATTGTGACCTTAATATTTGTAATTAATAAAATATTGGTAATTATTTTATTTAATTAATTAATTTTAATTACAACCTGATTTTTGAAATTATTCAAATTTCACCTTAATTTTGAAATTTACATTTATAATCACCTTATTTATGTATTTTTCCCATCAGTGGATTCCAAATTTTGGATAAACAATTTTTTTTCTTATTATTATTATTATTATTATTATTATTATTATTATTATTATTATTATTATTATTATTATTTCTAATTCTATAAGTTATTTATATATTCCTTATCTATTTAATTGGTTTAATTTTATTTTAAATTAGTAGTTAAATATTAGTAGGTATCTAATAAAATGTCATTATTGTGAACGTAAAAACTAAATTATTAAATTATTCATCTCGAAAAACTACATTGAAGGCTTGTCTTTGAAAACAAATGAAGACATGTCTTCGAAAGCAAACGCCACAATTGACAGATTAAAAAAAATCGTCTTTATTTATAGAATTAGCAAATTGCTCCACAAATGCTCCACAAATGCTCAATTAAGGCATCTTGAAGTGCATAGTGGGTGACGACGCTCCACAAGTGCACGGGTCGCGCAAGTAATAAAGTGGATTTTAAGTCCGAATATCGTTCCCACAGAGATTGTTTTAAATCGTATTTTAGACTACTACCTTAACCGGAACGAGAAATTGTTTGAATTTGAAAATTTTGAATTAAAATTAAACTAGAAAGAACGAGGAAATTTGATTTAGATAAAATATGAGAAAAACATGCTAGAATTGAGAATCCACATTTATTCCATTAATTACGCATTAAATTAAACATCTAACAATAATTCACGAGGTTTTGAAAATCCATATTCCTAATATTGTCAAGACTCCCTTTCGGACAAGAATCAACACCTATTTCTATACACAATCCGACTATATTTCTATGACGAATCTAAATGTATAGAAAAGCATTAAAAGTTTTGTGAATACTATAGCAGATAACACAAAGCATAGGAGTATATTTCTATCCCCTATCGAACTTTGTGGCAATTGATACAAGTCTAATGAAATCTCAATCTTTCGAACTTAAGAAATCGCCACCTAAATTCATACAACTAGTGATCAAGTAATTGCATGATAAAAAAGTATAAATCAATTGCTCAAACCCATGAATTATGAAATTAAATGATAATCAATACATAAAATCCGGAAATAAATGCTTCATCACAATTCTAACATTCAAAATCTAGCCTAGATACATAATTGAATATAAATCACAAAAGGAATGGATAGATGTCACCCTATTCATGCCCTTGATCTTCGTTCTTCAATTGTGTTCTTGGCGTGGCATGGATCCCTCGGCACTTCGACAGCGTTTTGACCTCTCTTCAATGAATTGGGAACCCCTAATTTCGTGCCTTAGGTCCGGTATATATAGATGCTCATGAGAATTAGGTTAATCATGGAGAAAACTGCTGAATTCCGCGTAAAAAGCCCAGCTGAGGCCCAGTCGGGACTACCGTGCGACCGCACGGTTCAAAAACACGCGGTCGCATGACTCTGCAGGTAAACTTCAGTCGCCGAATTTTTTGACCGTGCGACCGCACGCCTTTTTCAACCGTGCGACCGCACGGTTGTAATTCCGGCTGCAATTTTTATCTTTTAAATTCTGCAACTTGGTCCCTGTCTTTTAATTGCACAGCAAGTCCTCCAACTTCTGATTGTTGCAATTTAACCCCTGAACTTCTGATTTCTTCCAAATTCGATTTTTTCTTCAAATTAACCATTTGATTGACTGCATCCATTCTTGATTTGCTCACTTTGACCCCTTTTACATCCAATTGCTCAATTTTAGCTCCAATTCCTTTGTTTTCTCGACTTTGGATTATTTCTGAAATGTAAACAAATAACACAAAATAAATAGCGAATATTCTAAAAAAAACATATAAAATCCTATTTTTAGGATAGAAATAAGTGTATAAAATACACTTATCAACACCCCCAAACTAGAACTATTGTTCGTCCTCGAACGAAATAAAACTAAACTATAAATGTAAAACGGCAAAATAAAAAATTATGTTTTTGCTTTTGTCAACTTATTTACCATGCGCTTCAATAATCCAAATTGACGATTCTCTTTAGACAAAGAAATATGAACAACATAAAATATTTTCATTCATCCGATGCTCAACTTCATTGTGTGTGTGTGAATAGCCAAAATCAACCGCAAACTTATGCAAAAAAAATAAACTTGACAATGTGTGACTTTTTATGCAAAAGTAAGCCCGAATCCCATGTGGTCAACAATGATTTTCTTTTAATTTTCCTTACCCTCTCATGGATGATCACAAGCTTATTACTTTTCTCTCATATCCCGAGGTCTTTCCTATTGATGTGGTTTCTAAACATGTATAAATCGCATCTTTCCACACAAGGCAGTTAGTACTAGACAAGTATGCACGACAGACCAAGAATAATTAACAACATGTTAGGAATTTCAACCAACAAAGCTTATACCATTTTATTCTATTTTTCTTTCATATGGACGACTTTTTCTTTTAATGTCCTTGTCTTTTACCATCTTTGTGCAATACTTTTCATACTTGCTTTCTATATAACCCCTGTAGCGAGCTTTAGGTCGGTAGCTCCCAACTCAGTTGAGCTTAGGGTACCAGGTTCAGAGAACCCCTCAAACTTAATTACCCGAGTCATAAAGGCATAAACAAAAAAAGTTAAAGATGTTTTAACGTCTTATGTGTAAGTCCACTCTCCGTACTTGCTTTCTAGTTGACCCCTGTAGCGGGCTTTCAGATCGGCAACTCCCAAACCAGTTGGCTTTAGGGTACCAAGTTCAAAGAACCCCTCAGACTTACTTGCTCGAGTCAAAAAGGCATTTGAAGAGTAGAATAAGACCTTCAGCATTTTTCTGTTTTTATGCTGGTTATTATGGTTTATACCCATTGATCGAAATCCCTTACACTAAAGATGTACAATTTAAAATTCCAAATCTTAAATCCATCAATGCATACTCATACTAACCTTCCCACCCTCAAACTGCTTCTTGAGTAGTTTGGTTCTACATTTCAGGTCGGGATCTAATTACTTAAGGTTTAGGATTTTTCAATCAATTCTATGTTCAAAGTGCACAAGTTTACCCCACAAGTATCAAGCATCTCCCTACACAAGTTTTTATTTGAAATGGCTATGTGCTCAAATTTGATGAAAGTCTTACATGGATGAATGTTAAGAAAAATTTAGTTCACATATTGTTCAATTTTCTAACTAAAGCACAAAAGTCAATTCAAATCATGTCATAAGAAATAAATAAGTCAACAAAATTTTTCAAATTTTTCACTTTTTATGATTTTTTTATACCCAAAATCGAATGAATGTGTATATGAAAGCACATGAATGAGATTCCCACCCCCAAACTAGAACTATGCATTGTCCTCAATGTATTCAAAACAAATAAAGAAAATAAACACAGAAATAACAAATAGGGTTAATGTACTTCCCGGGTTTGGAGAGTTGGTATTCCCATTTTTGAAGCTTTGACTTGCATGTTTTGTTGGATGAGATGACCCCTTACTTCTTTTTCCATGTTTGACGTGAATTGTCTCATGATGATATGTTCCTTGCAAATAAACATTAATGATCATTAGAAGCATAATTATTACATAGGAACTAAGGAAAATCAACACAACACACCCAAACTAGGACTTAGAAAAAATTATGAAATTTTTGAAAAGTGGTCGACCACTGATTTTCAACCCTTGACATCGCCTCGAAAAAGTGAAAATTTCCCGAGACATGTCCCAGGCATATGAAAGAACATAACTTGGTCTACAACATATCAAAAATTCAGCAAATTTGGAGTTCATTTGGGTCATGAAAGGATGTGACAAAGTAGGTGACATGAAGCTGGAATTGGTGCTGTGATGCCTTGCAATGAGGTGCATTGAAGTGCAAAGATGTTCATGTTGAGTTTCATGCCTTAAAAGAGTATAAATAGTGATTGAATGATACACAAATGATGTATAACGTGTTATGAAGGTGATCATCCAAAAAGAATTGCGAAAACTCAACAAAACATTCATTGTAACATTTTATCGAGCACCTAGCATGCATATGAAGAAATCGATGAAAATCATAGAGTTAGAGACTTGAATTAATCCAAAATTTTGTGCCTAATAAACATAATTCAATCTCTCCAATTTCTAGCCAAAGCCCATCACCATCAATTCACAATATCAATTTTCACAAAGAAATTGAAGAACACAAGAATTATGCACAATCATAGAAATTTGTGAAAAATTCTTACATTTTTAACGTTTTGGAGGCAATGCAACATATGAATTGAAGTTAAAATGATGTGCAAACTTAGGGGAGTAGTTGGGGATTCAATGTTGGGCGATTTGGGGGAGAAAAAACGGGTTTGAAGTAGTTAAAATGAAAGTTTTGGCATAATATATACAATCTGTCGTTTCTGCCCAGAAAAGTACCGTGCGACCGCACGGTTGTAACACCGTGCGACCGCATGGTGTTAATGGACAGTGACTTGAACGTTTTCAAAATTTGAGTTTTGGACCCTGTTTTCGACCCCAAAATGCCTTCTAATGCTTGCAACTAACCTCCACGCTATATGCTCATGTCCTAAACTAGGTTCTCAAGTAGAAGATTGTGATTAAAAGCAACAAAATAAATTAAAATGCAATTAAAATTAAAAGTGATAAAACAAGCAAAATGGAACACTAGAATTACTTAAAACACATAACAATTCAATGCATGCATTTTAAACATACTAGTACCCCTAAAATGCACTGTCAAGCATCTAAACAACTATAAAGTAATAAAAGCAATAAAAAAAAAAAACAAAACGAATAAAGAAAAGGGTTTGAGAGGTTGGGTTACCTCCCAACAAGCGCTTCATTTAAAGTCTAGAGCTAGACTTTTTGGCAAACTCTCAAGGTGGTTTTAGATTAGATGGTGTAGCCTCATCATCTGCCCTTACCTTGTATTCATACTTCTCCCAGTATGCCAATTCCAACTCGACATCTATCTTGGAGCAATTTTCTAGTTCTGGCTCATGGACATCAAATTGCATCATTGTGAAAGTCACCTCTTGATTTTCGGCCCGCAGCACTACATCTCCTTTTTCTACATCAATTAATGCTCGTGCAGTGGCTAGGAATGGCCGACCAAGTATCAAAGGTAAATTCTCATCTTCCTCCATATCTAAGATGATAAAGTCCGCTGGGAATATGAATTTGTGAACTTTCACTAATACATCCTCCACAACTCCATATGGGTGACAGATTGATCGATCAGCCAGTTGCAATCTGATATTGCTTTCCTTTGGTTCACCCAGTCCCAATTTCTTGTATAAAGACAGGGGCATCAGATTTATACTTGCACCTAGGTCACATAAGACCTTGTTGAATTTTAAATCACCTATAATGCAAGGTATTGAAAAGCTCCCTGGGTCTTTGAGCTTAGGTGGCAGCTTGTTTTGCAGGATTGCGCTGCATTCTTCATTCAAAGTGACCTCCTCAAGTTCTTCAAGCTATTTCTTGCTAGACATCATCTTTTTTAGCAGCTTGGCGTAACTTGGGATCTGTGTGATGGCTTCCAAGAAAGGAATATTTATGTGCAGTTTTCTAAGCATATTCACAAACTTGTTAAACTGCTTATCCTCTCTTGTTTTCTTTAGCCTTTGTGGAAATGGAATAGGAGACTCGTGAGGCTTAATTTTTGATTTCACCTCATGGTCATCTTCCTTTTCAGCCATCTTCTCAACATTCTCCACAACTTTTTCAGGAACTCCATCTGGCTTTTTAGCATGAATCTCAGGAAGTTGCACACCACTACGCGTAGTGATAGCATTTATCTCATGTTGCACTACATTTATAGCCATTAGTTGTTCTTTTGGGTTTACCTCAGTATTTGCTGGTAATGTACCCGGAGCTCTGGCTGTGATCAACTGTGCTATCTGTCCAACTTGAGTCTCCAGATTTTTGATTGAAGCCTGTTGATTTTGAATTGTGATTTCAGTTTTTCTCATAAACTGATCTGTTCTAGACATGAACTGTTCTATCCTTTCCACAAACTTCCCAAGCATTTCTTCCAATGCAGGCTTTCTCTCTTCAGTGTTGAAATTAGGCGCAATGTGTCCATTAGAGTGATCTTTCCAAGAAAAGTTAGGATGATTGCGCCATCCTGGATTGTAGGTATTTGAGTATGGATTATTTTGGCGTTGACCTCCTTGTAAATAGTCAACTTGCTCCAATGGACAAGCCAGAATAGGGCAATCTGTAGTGGCGTGGTTTGCACCATACTCTTCACAAGTCATTTTGGCACTTTTTGATGAGTGACTCACCAGTGCTATGCTCTCCACTTTCGCAGCCAAAGAGTCTATTTTTGCTGATATGGCAGTGTAAGCATCCACTTCATAGACTCTTGATGCCTTCTTTGGAACAACCCTGTCTGATCCCCACATGGCATTTGTATTTGCTATCCTCTCGAAGAGCTCCAATGCCTGCCCGATGCTCTTTGTGCTTAACGCACCATTTGATGAGGAATCAACCATGTTTTTAAAATGTGGAAGTAGTCCTTCATAGAAGCACTTCACTTGATCACCTCGTTTGATCCCATGGTTTGGACACTTCCTCAGCATGCCCTTAAATCTGTTCCATGCATCATCAAAGGATTCAGCATCTTGTTGCTGAAACATGGTGATGTCATATCTCAGTTTGGCAACCTTAGCTGGAGGCATGAATTTGGTGCAAAACTTTTGGACCAAGTCGTTCCAAGTGGTTATACTAGCAGCTGGGCGAGAATCCAACCACTCAACAGCCCTATCTCTTAGAGTGTAAGGGAATAACCTGAGTCTGATAGCATCATCAGATACGCCCTGATATTGAAAGTGTTGGCACATGTCTAAAAATTTAGAAACATGTGTGTGCGGGTTTTCATCAGGTCTCCCATGAAACTGATGTCCGTTTTGGAACATGCTGATGACATTAGTTTTCAATTGGAAGTTTGCCTGTTCAAATGGTGGATAGACTATGCTGGATTGACTATGAACCACCTGAGGTGTCATGAAGTCACCCACCAACATGTCGTCTTCATTTATTGGATCAGGGGCGGGTAATCTCAAATTGTTGTTTGCCATTTGATTTTCTTTTTGGTTTTTAGATTTATCTAATTCCCCAAGTTTTCTTAACCTACGGTGTAATGTACGTTCTATTTCTGGGTCAGCTTCGAAGAGATTCCCTTTTTTCGAACGTAGCATACACAGCTAAAAGAAAGGAAACTAGTAACTAACTAAAAAAAAGAAATTAAAATCCTAAAAATTAAAAAAAAAAAAAATAAAAAAGTAAAAGTAAAAATAAAATTAAAACAAGTAAAAAGTCCGAATTAGTGAAAGTAATCTAAAAATAAATTTAAATAACAATCCCCGGAAACGGCGCCAAAAACTTGACGACGCTCCGCAAGTGCACGGGTCACGCAAGTAATAAAGTGGATTTTAAGTCCGAATATCGTTCCCACAGAAATTATTTTAAATCGTATTTTAGACTACTACCTTAACCGGAACGAGAAATTGTTTGAATTTGAAAAATTTGAATTAAAATTAAACTAGAAAGAACGAGGAAATTTGATTTAGATAAAATATGAGAAAAACATGCTAGAATTGAGAATCCACATTTATTCCATTAATTACGCATTAAATTAAACATCTAACAATAATTCACGAGGTTTTGAAAATCCATATTCCTAATATTGTCAAGACTCCCTTTCGGACAAGAATCAACACCTATTTCTATACACAATCCGACTATATTTCTATGACGAATCTAAATGTATAGAAAAGCATTAAAAGTTTTGTGAATACTATAGCAGATAACACAAAGCATAGGAGTATATTTCTATCCCCTATCGAACTTTGTGGCAATTGATACAAGTCTAATGAAATCTCAATCTTTCGAACTTAAGAAATCGCCACCTAAATTCATACAACTAGTGATCAAGTAATTGCATGATAAAAAAGTATAAATCAATTGCTCAAACCCATGAATTATGAAATTAAATGATAATCAATACATAAAATCCGGAAATAAATGCTTCATCACAATTCTAACATTCAAAATCTAGCCTAGATACATAATTGAATATAAATCACAAAAGGAATGGATAGATGTCACCCTATTCAGGCCCTTGATCTTCGTTCTTCAATTGTGTTCTTGGCGTGGCATGGATCCCTCGGCACTTCGACAGCGTTTTGGCCTCTCTTCAATGAATTGGGAACCCCTAATTTCGTGCCTTAGGTCCGGTATATATAGATGCTCATGAGAATTAGGTTAATCATGGAGAAAACTGCTGAATTCCGCGTAAAAAGCCCAGCTGAGGCCCAGTCGGGACTACCGTGCGACCGCACGGTTCAAGAACACGCGGTCGCATGACTCTGCAAGTAAACTTCAGTCGCCGAATTTTTTGACCGTGCGACCGCACGCCTTTTTCAACCGTGCGGCCGCACGGTTGTAATTCCGGCTGCAATTTTTATCTTTTAAATTCTGCAACTTGGTCCCTGTCTTTTTATTGCACAGCAAGTCCTCCAACTTCTGATTGTTGCAATTTAACCCCTGAACTTCTGATTTCTTCCAAATTCGATTTTTTCTTCAAATTAACCATTTGATTGACTGCATCCATTCTTGATTTGCTCACTTTGACCCCTTTTACATCCAATTGCTCAATTTTAGCTCCAATTCCTTTGTTTTCTCGACTTTGGATTATTTCTGAAATGTAAACAAATAACACAAAATAAATAGAGAATATTCTAAAACAAACATATAAAATCCTATTTTTAGGATAGAAATAAGTGTATAAAATACACTTATCAGTGGGCATCGACAAGTATCAAACGAGAGGGGAATAACATGTGCTCTCCAGATCCACATTCTTCAGGACTTGAAGACTACATGTCATCACTGATATAGCAAGGAGAATCGACCTTCAATTCGAACTTGAGAGACGATAACTTCGAGGGGCCTTTAACACAACATCCCCATGGAATTAAAAATTCTAAACTCAAGAGGAGAGTTGAAGATGACAATTCAAAGATTTTGGAGGTGGTCAAGGAAGAAAACCATAAACTTAGTGATATCCTCTAAAGGGGTAGTGAAGGGAGACAACAATGGCATGCCTTGGAAATAAGGAAATTGGCCATGACAAAGGTTTAGGAGGAGAACAAAATCTTATTGACTGATTTGTCCACTGTGACAAACCCCTATCCACGTCAGTTCTTCGAAAATGAACAGAAAAGAATTGCCCAAAAGAGACTCGAACATTAAAGTTCGTGGTCTCAAAGTAACCTGATTTCTTTCGGTTAGTATTTTGGAGATCTTCGAGGATCCTCGAGTGATCTTTAAGATTACTGAACCATCTGGTCTACTTCTACCAAATACTTTCAATTAACTATTATGTTATTTAAGTTTAAGATTGTTATCATGTGCTTACCCTTATGTTGTTTTCATGGTAGTAGGTTCGTTTTCAATTACCATCTCAAAAATATCGTGTTTGTACTGTTGTTCGAAAATTATATTTTTGTCCTTCCTATGGGTGCTTTTCGGACGAAACAAATCGAAAATAGGTGTTCCAAGTTCCGTTCCAAAAAATTTAGGAATACATAAACTTCATTCCAAATCGAAATTCGAAAATTTTGGGAAATTTCGAAAATTTCCAATATTTAATATTTTATCAAGATTTACAATAATTTTAAGTATATAAAAAATAAATTCAGGGAATTCAATGTCTGAGATTAAATGAGTTCAAAATTTCAACTAGTCAAAAAATATAATTAAAGTTACAAACCACAAAAGATAACAAAATAACAACATAACATCTATAAATAGCTTTAACATAAGTTTTTCCTTCATGATCCAACAAAAATAAAAGTAAACAAGGATAGCAACGTTACAATTTTTTTATTTTTTTCATTCTAGAACTCCATGTAGATTTAACATTTTTTCTTCAAAAATTTATTTTCTAGTAAACAAACAGTGCCACTGCCACGTTCCAAAGTCCAAACATGATAATCACATAAATAGTGAATAAGTAAAGCAAACTTTGTGATACCACAACTGACAACACATTTTGAAATTTTAATTAATTAATCTAAACTTTTTATTATATCTGATGTGAAATATTTTCCACCACTAATTTACCTAACTTAAAATCTTATGCTAAAATTGAAGTGTTATTCTATGTTTCTCTTTTTTTTTTATGCTAATTAAAAGTGTTACCCTTTAGTTATATGATAAATCTTATGTTAATAATATTTTAATATTATTAATTGTTCAATAAATTATTTTCTTACATTTTATATTTTTAATTGTAATAAAAAAAACTCAAGATTTATTTGGAAAAAATCAAAATTCTTGGATCGAAATTTCAGAATTATTGGAAATTTGAAACTTGTTCCAATTTCAGTCTAATTTTTTTGAAAAATTTCAGAATTCGGAAGTTTTGGATTTCAGATCTGTCGGAATCGGATTTTTTTTGGAAAAATCGGAACGGATTTGGACGGAATCAAATTTTCAAATTCAACTTGCAACCCTAGTCCTTCCAATTATAACTATTCAAACTAACGTTGTTACTAGTATTAATTGTAACTTTATTACATGAAAAAACAACAACAACAACAACAATAATAAGAACAATAATAATTAAAATACAAACAAAAAAAATAACAAAAACAAAGAAATAATAATAATAATAATAATAATAATAAGTTAATTAAATAGATAAAATGAGATTTACAAAAAAAAATGGCATTTTCGTAAATAAATAAATGACATTTTGGTAATAATATCTTTATCCCAAATCTATGATAAATGAATAGTATTATCCCAAATTTGGCATAGCACTATTTATTATCCCAAATTTGGGATAAAAATCTTAAATTTGGGACACCCTTGGAGATGGTCTTAGAGCATCTCCATGGGTTCGAACCAAATTTGGTAAAAAAATAAAAAAAAAACAAAAAAGTTTGAAATCTTGAAGAAAATACTTGAGATCTTATGTGAAAACTCAATAACATTTGGTTGTGCATTCTTGATTTTTCCGATATTTATTCTGATATTGACGACCATCTATTGCTCTTCCTTTTATTTAAAAAGTTACTTGTAGTGTGGCATATAGTTAAAAAAATGTGCCATTTATGAAAGAAGAATCACTACACTTTCAGTAGAGAACAATGCAAATTTCAGAGATAAAAAATCTGCAAGCTCCAACTATCAAGAAATAATAATAAATTTAAATGCAAAATTACCCAAAATCAAGCCTTGAATAAGTGGAGCAAATGCCTAACTGGAAACAAAATAGAGCAGTGTCTGCATATATAAAACCAAGTATCTAAGAAAGTGATAGAAAAAAAATAAGGAATGCCACTAGCTTAATCGACCTCCTCGATCTTGGGACCGACTCCACTACCACCGCTGGGAGCAAGACCATCATCGTCCATGACACCACCCATATCACCACTTGCACCTTGATACATCTTAGCAATGATGGAATTGTAGATACACTCCAGTTCCTTCATCTTGTCCTTAAACTCATCCGACTCTACAGGTTGGTTGCTTTCAAGCCATTGGATAGCCTGCTCAATAGCATCCTCAATCTTCTTCTTTTCATATGCAGAAAGCTTGGATGCAATCTTCTCATCCTTAACAATGTTCCTCATGTTGTATGCATAGTTCTCCGAGGCATTCTTAGTGGAAAATTTCAGATAATGCCAGAAAAATAATCTTTCAAATTTGTTGAATTTGAAACAATACAAAGGGTCTGAATTTATATACAAAAAATTTATGCTTACAATACATATAAAAGCAATCTTTCTAACTTCTTGTTTCTCTTTCATTCTCTGCCCATTGTTAAGTATTGTAGCTGGTGGAGGCATTGGTGAATAGCAGAAGCTGTATCTAATCAGTTTTACTGATGTGGAGATATGTAGCAATTTCACTATTCAATTTTAAAATTGTAAAACATATTTTTTATCACTATTGAGTTGTACCCTTTAATTGCTTTTACGGATTGTACTATGAAACTCTGTCATTTTCAGCTCCCCCTTTAATCCGTGTTTTTTTTATTATCTAAAATCCCAAGTCCGTGAAGTAGGTATAGATGTCTAGTGAGGCTTTGTTCATAGATTTGTAGTTTGATCTGTAGTAGGAACATAGTGTATTGAGAGCTTCCTCTCCAGAACTCTGTCCCGAACGAAATGTACATCCAACTCTATATGCTTTGTTCGTGCATGATAAACAGGTTTCTGAGCTAGGGAACTTGCACTTAAATTTTCGTGCCAAATCTTAGGGATTTCAGTCCGTGTTTGGTTTAGCTCTTGTACAAAATGATTGAGTCCAGATAATTTCAGCAGTAGCGTGAGCAAGTGCTCTATACTTTGTTTATGTGCTTGATCTTACTATTAGTAGTTATTTCTTTGAGCACCAGGATACAAGATTGTGTCCAAGATAGACACAGTAGCCCACAAAAGATTTTCTATCATCTAAGCATGATGTCCAGTCAGAATCAGTGAATGCTGTGATGTTAAGATTAGAATCAGCTTGAATTGTTAGACCCATATCTGAAGATTCTCTTCATAAGACTCCAATGTACGTTTGTGTGGCTTTGTAAGTATTGATTGACTCTATTTAATGCAAAGCTGAGTTCTAATCTTATGTGTGTTAGATTCAACAATGCACCTACTGCACTTCTAAACTGTGTTGGACACTTAAGGCTCCTCGTTCCTTTTATTCTACTGACCAGTTTACCCATTGCCATAGGTGTAACATTGGGTTTTAAATTTTCAAAATTGAACCTTTTTAAGACATCCAAAGCATACTTCTTACGCCTCATGTGTAGACGAAATTGGTCTCTGTGAAATTCAATCCAAGAAATTTCCTTAGTGTTCCCACATCCTTCAATGCATAAGTTCAATTCAGTCTATCAATCAAACTTAGTCTCTTGTTATAGTTCCAGGTCACAATTATGTCATCTACGTACACTAACAAATATATTTCAAAATCATTTGGTCTCTGGTAAAACACAGAGTTGTCTGGTTTAGATTGAGTAAACTCCAATTGCAAAAGTGTAGTTCTTAGTGTATCATGCAATGCTCTATAGGCTTGTTTAAGCCCATAAAGAGCTTTCTTTAACTTAAAGACAAACTTTGGTTTGTCCTGATCCAAAAAACCTTAGGGTTGTTCCATAAAAACAATCTCCTCTAATTTTTCATTTAGAAAGGCATTATGATGAGATTCGAAGCGCGGAAGAAACGCCGGAAAGTTCCGAACTCAGGTTGTGGTTGGACGGATGAATCATGACCCGATATTCACGACGCGATGGCTCGACGATGCGGAATAAAGAACCACGACTTTCGAAACGCCACAAGGAATTGCCCAATCTCCTTGATAAGTTTCTGGTTTTGAACGCCACAAATATTCACAAGAAATATTTGATAAGTTCGGTATTTGAACGCCACAAGAAATATTCTTGATAAGTTCGAAAACATAGGAATCCACCTATATCTTTTATTGAATCCTCAATAAAAATTGTTTATTCAAAATCAAAATCTCAAGTCTGAATTACAATGAATGGAAAAAAATATAAATAAGTAAAATAACATAGCCGCTAATTGACTCAAAATAGAATTCTAATTAGACTAAAATTCTAAAATTGGCAAAAAAATAATTAAAAACAAAATTTAACCTAAAAATACGCAAAAACCCTAATTTACATCTGCATAATTGACTTGCTATTTTGAAGCCCCAAATGATGGAATCTGGCCATAAAATCAGTCGGCTCAAGGGCTTTAGCCCATGAGTTTTGCTTAGTGGCCCATTTCTACTCGAAAAACACATATTATGCATCTAATTCCAACATGGTTGACTGGATTGCACTTTTATTTGGCTTGAATATTTAACTTTTTCCGTCAAGCCTGCTATGACTCCGATTGTCGAGGGTCCGGAACACATCATACCCTCTTTCTTTTGGATGATTCGTCCCGAATCATAACTTTGTTTCTGTTGTTTCACTTCACCTCCTAAATCAAACGGAAAATTATTGCTTCCATGCCATGAGTTCAGTAAATATGCTCATTTGATTGGAAAACATGGAAGAGATGGAGCTTGAACTCCTTTTGCCATACGTAGTGTGGTTTAAGCTTCCAAACATAATTAATCTGCAAAAAAGATTTAAACAAAATGGGGAGGGACATGTTAGCTTCATGAGGTACAAGGTATGGATCATTGTATTCATGATAAACCACCACCAACTCCACTTCTTGAACCACAAGGTTCTTCTCTTCGCTTTTTTTCTCTTTTGCAACTTCTTGTTCAATTTTTTCATCTTCAAACTCAACCACATCTCCTAACTCGACACTTTTATTACCATGCTCGTGCACTACCTCATCATCTGGTATCAGAGCTGGACTCTGAATTCAGGTTTTTCTATCCAGTTTCATTTTTATGTTTATTATCGAGTCCCATAAAAATCATCTATACCTTGTTGAGTGTTTTGTTTTCAATTTTTTTTAGTTTTTCTTGTTCTTCGTGTCAGTAAAAACTTTCAGTTTTTGATTCATATAAAAACCCAACTAAAATTCAAAAGTATTTGCTTTATTCGATTCTTATCCAAATCTTGTTCCGTTTGTTTTGTTGCGTTCGTATCGAATTTTCGGATTTATTTTTAAAAAAAATTATTTTTTATTTAATTCCGAAAATTCATTATTCAAAAAAAAAAAAAAAAAGAGTTATTCCAAATTCAAGAACCACTTTCTTGAGTTTCTTTAAAATTCTTGATATTCATTTCCTTCCAAATCAATAAAAGTTGTTTTTGCTATTTGATGTCTAAATCCTCTTCATTCTTGAATTTTTTTTAACGTCACATAAGGAATGGATTATGATCCGGGCTCTTTATTCCAAACTAGATGTTATGTGAATCATAAGGGGTGCAGTTTGACGATTGATGGAAAGTGCTTTACTAATTTTGTTAGTAGCATCGTGGTTGAAAAATTAGGATTGCCCCTAGAATCACACTATAAACCTTATAGGATGACGTGGATGAGGGAGTTTGGGAATTTCAAAGTAACCAAACAAGTTCTAGTGCCTATCACCCAGGGAAGGTATAGTGAGGATGTATGGTGTGATGTAGTGCCATTGAAATCTTATCATATTTTATTGGGAAAACCATGGAGACGTAGGAGGGAGACTGTTTATGATAAGAGTATGCACATATACAAATTCCTTAAGAAAGGGAAAGCATGCGTACTATATGGGTTGACATTAGAAGAAGCACTAGAAGATTCATGGAGGGTAAGGAAGGAGAGTGAAAAGTGTTATATTAGGAGGCATCATGGAGATAAGGATATTGATAAGAAGGAGGGAGAGTTGAAATTAAAAACAAATAAACAAAATAGGCAAAAAAATAATTAAAAACAAAATTTAACCTAAAAATACGCAAAAACCCTAATTTACGTCTGCATAATTGACTTGCTATTTTGAAGCCCCAAATGATGGAATTTTGCCATAAAATCAGTCGGTTCAAGGGCTTTTGCCCATGAGTTTTGCTTAGTGGCTCATTTCTACTCGAAAAACATATATTATGCATCTAATTCCAACATGGTTGACTGGATTGCACTTTTATTTGGCTTGAATATTTAACTTTTTCCGTCAAGCCTGCTATGACTCCGATTGTCGAGGGTCCGGAACACATCACATTATTAATGTCAACCTGCTTTATTTCTCATCCTTTTAATAGTGCAATAGTTAGAATTTTTAGCATTGGTTTTTTTTGCTACATGACTAAATGTTTCATAGTAATCTATCCCTGAGGTTTGCAAGAAGCCCTTGGCTACCAATCTGGCTTTATGCCTTAAAATTTTTCCCCCTGAATCATACTTCAGTTTATATACCCACTTACTTCCAATAAACTTCATTTTAGGTTTTGGAGGAACTACAATCCAAGTTTCATTCTTTACTAGAGCATCAAATTCTTCTTTCATTGCTTGTCTCCACTTATCATTTATCAATACTTTAGTAACATTTGTTTGTTCAACCTCATCTAAAAGAGTTGTATAGACTTAGGTTTGATAATTCCTACTTTGGCTCGTGTTATCACGTGATCATCTAGATTATTTCTCCCATGTGTCTTTTCTGCCATATCCATTTCAACTTATAATTCTATCTAAGCTTCTGGAGATTCAGTCTCAATATTAGATGATACATTAGGTCCTTCAATTTCTTGTTGAGAATCTGTGTTAACATATTCCATCTCTTCATTTATATCAACCTCTCTTCCAATAGGAGAACTTAATGAAGGTTCTGCTATTGATGGTGTTGTGTTAGCTGGGTTTGTAGGTGTGACACGAGTGTCTATTTCAAAGGGTAAGTGACACAATGTGTTTGATGAAACTGTAGGTTGAAATTTATTTAAGAAACCTAGTCTGAATGGAAACGTTTTCTCATAAAAAACTACGTGTCTTGAGATATATATTCTACCATTAGAGTTTAAGCATTTAAATATTTTATGAGATTGACTTGGTCCCAGATATACACATCTTTGAGTGTGGAGGTCAAACTTATGTTTTTAATATTGTCTAAGACATGGATAATACGTACTCCCAAAGATTTTGAGATTTTGATAGTCTATCTTTTGTTTGAAAAGTAGTTCAGAGGGTGTTTTGTGTTGAAAGAGTGGATTATATAGCCTGTTAATGAGAAATGTTGTTGTTAAGAAGGCTTCCACCAGTAAAAAAGAGGCATGTGTACTTGTGCTAAGAGGGTTAACCCAGTTTCTGTTACATGTCTGTGTTTTCTCTCAGCCCTACCATTTTGTGTTGAAGTATAGGGGCAAGAAAATCTCATGTTTATCCCATTTTCAGCTACTAGTTTTCTTAGTCCCTTAAATTCACCCCCATATCAGATTGCAGGTTCCTAATTTTCTTCCCATATTAGTTTTCAACAAGGGCCTTAAGCTGTATCGAAGGGTATATCATGTATATATGGTGTTTTCATCTATAAAAAGAACATAACATTTAAACCCAGAGGTAGATTTAATTGGTGCAAGACCCTAGACATCAGTATATATTAGGTCTAAAGGGATAGATGCTTGTGAAGCGGATGATTTGAAGGGAAGTAGGTGTGATTTTCCAAGCAAACATGATTCACAGAAGTCAAACTTTTTATTGATCGAACAATTCTTATTACAGGTTTTTAAGACTTGTTGAAGTACTGGGGCAGAAGGATGCCCCAATCTTCTATGCCAGATTACAAGTTGAGACTCTGTATTTTCCTGATCTATGGACCTAGTTGACTCAATTAGACTAGAAGTAGAAGCTTGATGAGAGTTTTTGAAGTGGTGGTTTCCGGATGAGTACTGATTAAGGTGTCTTGATTTAGGTATGTCTAGCTTATACAAATCATCTTTAAGTTTCCCTTGCACTAGAACTCTCCTTGTTGGAAGATCTTTCACAACACAATAGGATGGAAAAAATTCAATTGAGACATTATTATCAAAAGCCAACTTAGATACACTTATGAGATTTTTCTTGATTTTAGGAACATGTGGCGGATCTTTTAAAATTAGAGTCTTATCATTTTCAACAACAATTTTTTTGGTTCCAACATGAGATATTTTACAAAAAAAAAAACATTACCTACTACCATTTTTTCCTTACCATTGTAGTCCTTGGGCTCTACAATATTGTCTTTGTCTGCTGTAAAATGGTGACTCGCTCCAGATTTAGCATACCAAGCTTGATCCTGCACAGATGCTGGGTTTGCAAAGTAGACAGATGGTTGAACAATGTTGATGCGAACCCCTTTGGTATTTGGATAAAAAATTCTTACAACAGTTTTGTATCAAACTCAAAAAAGCTAAAATGATAAAATAAGTGATAAAACACCTTAACCCAAGTTTATCCTATCCAAAATTCAAAGGTTAAATAACCTAGCCCAATGGATAAATATTAAACAAATTTCAAGGTGATAAAAAATCAACAACAAACACAAGAATACAATATACTCAAGTAAAGTTGAAGAAATTCCTAAGAGATTACAAGAGTAAATGAGGTTTTACCTTACCTCAAAGGAGTCTCAAAAGACCAAGCCACATGAACATTCCAAGTTATTGTTAGGGTTTGGGGTGTTGGATATTTATAGTACAAAAATAAAGGAAATAAAGAAAAATCAGAAATTGCACAAAAAATCCCCTTTTTTGGAATTCAGCGTGTTTCGGTCAACTGAAAAAGTTTCGATAGATCATATGGTTGACCGAAATGTCCCTTTCATTCGAATAAAGTTCAACTGAATACGACTGAGGCTGGACCAAGAATCTCTGCAGACTTTCGGTCGACCAGAAGTATTTTCGATCGATCGAAGTTGGCTGAGTTCAAATTTCTCAACCATCTTCATGAATTTGGCCCCAACTTGATTCTTGGCTTCTTTTCTTGACTTAATCACTTTGTTTAGCCTCGAATCTTGAACCTCCTTGGTATCAGATCTCATCGTGGGTCTCATCATCCCCTCCCTCTTGAAAAAGATTCGACCTCGAATCTCCCTTGACTGCATTGTCATGAGATCGATTGACCTTTGATCTTGCATTGTGCACTAGGGGTTCGTGCAATGAAGTAGGATTTTCTCGATTCTCATCATCCCCTCCATCTCGAGAAAGATTTGACTACGAATCGATACCTACAATAAAAAAGGACAAGTCAGGCACAAAAATTGTAACTGAAATTTCATATTCACCAGGTAAGAGAAATTTGTAGGCATTATCTTTGGCCTTTTCATGAGCTTGAAATGAACCATCACCGTAGGATAGCAATTTAGGTTTTATTTGATCGTGGGGTTGCTCCTTCCATGAATGAAAACATATCTAACCACCCGGATCAAATGTGATACGCTTCCTACCATGGTTGGCGTTGGAAGTACATTGTTCACCACTCCCCTCAAATGGAAGCTCGTTTGGCGTTGGAAGTAAATTGTTCACCACTCCCCTCAAATGGAAGCTCGTTCTTCCCGCAAAGGGGCTTAACCAATTTTGACTTTTTATGTCTACCTAAACTAACTCTTATATCAATAAACAAGTGCATCAAGTTCAAAGGAGTTTGTAGGTTAAGGTCATAAGCACTTCTAAGCGGAGAAAATTTGCTAATAGGTAGAAAAGTTTTATTACGAGCAAATTTAACATCCATAAGAGTAGCATCAATTTCATGCAAATGCACTACTTCCCAAAATAAAAGATTTGCTAAGTTGAAGGCATTGTTGGTTTCATGACATGTAATCAGTGTTCTAAAAAATGTGAAGCGTGGAACCCGAGAGTCAAACTTTTGAAGCTTAAGCGGGAGTAGGCGTTAAAAAATATTTTTCATTTCCTACATATTTTATTTAAATTTTACCCATTTTTAAATAAGTAAAAAGAAAAAAAGAAAAAAAGGGGGAAAAATTTGAGCACACTTCGGTCGCGCTTAAGCGCGCACAATGCTCGCATAAGCACGCTTCGTGCACGCTTAGGCGCACTTAAGTGAACTTACTTGTGCATTGTGCGCGCTTCGTGCGCGATTTTTAGAACAAAATTTTGAAAATTGATTTTTTCGCTCTTTTCGTCAAAGCAACGCGCGTGGCACCTAGGCGCGCACTGTGCGCACGTTTTAGAACACTGCATGTAATGAAATGTGACATTCTAAAAATCCAACCAACAACCACAAAAATAGCATCATTTCATTTCTTTGATCTAAGTAAACCCAATAATAAAGTCATAGAATTATCAACACGAGGTTTACTAGGAGCGTGCAAATATGAATATGAGCTTCGGGACAAAACTAGAGGTAGGGGTGGGTTGGGTCGGGTCGTTTTTTTTCCTAACCCGAACCCAACCCAAACTCACTGTGGTCGGATTAATAAAATATCAACACAATATAACCCAACTACGAGTTTAAACCCAACCCAACCAAGTTTCGGTCGGGTTGGATCGAGTTGGTCGGTTTGGGCTTTGGCCCAACTGATAAAAAAATTTGAAAAAGAAAAAAAAGCACATGAATAAATCATTAATTCAAATCAATTATTTAAAGTACAATAACCTTTAATAAAATAAATTGAATACTTGCTAATAAAATTAAAATATGTTCAATCAATATTTAAATAAGTTAAGTTTTTTTTTTTTTTTTTTTAAAAAAGTAACTAACAAGTTTGTCAATTTAAAGAAAGAAATGCACTCAATGTAAATGTCGAAAGAGTGTCCAAAAAAAAAAAAAAAGGAGAAACCTTCATAAAGTTAGAGTAAAAGGGTGAGTTAACAATGTTACACGTCATATATAACACATGTTAACTGAAAAGAAAAATGTTTCTCCACTTTAATGATTTTTCAGATGACGCTATGTATGAAAACAAGACAAACTAATATAGAATTATTTAGAATTGATCATTACGTAGAAAAGGAAAATATCTTATATTAATACAATGCTAAATTAAAAAAAAAAAAAAAATATTCGGGTTGGGTTGGATTGGGTCGGGTTTTTCATCCAACCCGCAACCCGACCAAAAAATTTTTAAAAAAAAAACCCAAACCCAACCCAATTTTCATGAAAAACCGACCCAAACCGATCGGGTCGGTTTCGGCGGGTTAGATCGGTTTATGCCCACCTCAAGACCCAACCTTAGATTTTGCCCCGTTGCAAGTGATGAGTTTACTATGAATATGAACATGTGCAACATCAATTTTCATTTGAGGCCAATGAGAATGATCACTTAATTTTACTATGCCCCTTTGAGTCCAAATTGTCCCATCAAATACCCAACATGTGTCTCTCTCACTAACAAATCTCGCATAGCACATTTAGAAACAAACAATCCAATTTTCCTAAACAAATAATCATCATGCTCATAGAATTCATCAAAATCTCGCTCACCACATGATGCATAAATGTGAAACAATTTTGGGTTATTAGCTTGCACGCCCTTAACGTATTCAAAATAAAATGATTTGGCACTTAGACATTTAGGTACACAAAAAACTTGGATTTACAAATTAAGCAATCCTCATGCCAATGATCCTTACCACATGCAATATTTTCGCAAGTCAAAATTACACTTGCCAAGTCTACATCAATGTCATACAATCCTCTAATATATTCAAAACACAATAACCTCGCATTCAAAGAAGTGTTAGGAGCATACCTCCTAGATGTTGCATCGATTATCACATTTTCTTCACATCGATTGTATTTGTTGTTGTAGGAAAATATTTCCACGAATTTCTTCCACATGGCATGCTTTAGGGGTTCCTTGTTTCTTTGACAAGTCAGGCTCACAATTTCCTGCAACAAAGAAGTAACTAAACTAGGGAGATGTTTGTTAGAGTACTCAAGAGCAAAGAACATTTGTGTGTGATCTCTTCTCTCAATTTATTTGGTGGCTCTATTCACTCCCTCTCTTTTTTCTAAGGTAGAAATCTCAACTCTCGGTTCTTCTCTTGCCTCTCCTTTTCTGGAGTCATGGCTCCAACCCTCATTTTCTCACATTTTTCTAGGGTCGTGGCTCCAACTCTCTTACTCTCAATTTGCCTATCTTTTGTTTCTTCATCGATTTTCTCAATCAAATTCTCTTTTTCTTTTTCTTTTTCTTTCTCCTTATCCTTTTCTTCCTCAAACTCCTTGTTGAGCTTCATTTGGTCCTTACGTACCTCTTCTGGACTCAAAGATAGGAGCACAACCTTTTTCCCATTAAATTGGAAGTTATACCAGTTCTTCCTCCTATCATGTTCACATTCCTATCACTTTTCCAAGGTCTTCCCAAAATTATATGAGTAGTGTGTATGGGAAATACATCACATAACACTTGGTCACCATATGTTCTAATGTTGAAATTAAGAAGAACTTGTTCACTCACCTTCACTTCCTCATAGTCATCCAACATTTGCAATATATAACGATTATTATGCGTCATTACCTCTAACTCCAATTTTTCCACCCTACTAGGAATCACCAAATTTGTGTAACTCTCCCCATCTATAATAAGGCTACATGCTTTATCATTCACTAGGCACCTAGTTTGGAAAATGCTTCTTTCATGCCTCTCTATTTCACTAGCATTGGACATGGATGTTGGTGGATTAATAAACATCTCCACCTTTCTCTCCTCACTACCCTTCCCCCCATGGAATGGTGAAATTCTCATTTTCACACTATCAATACTTTAATCAACTCCATCTCCCCAATCTCTTCCATTTGTCTAGTGAAAGTGGTTGAAAGATTTTGAAACATCTCTCACAAGTTTTGAGTTTGAGCATTGGAATTTTTCCCACTTTGAGTATTGATAAATTCTTTGCTTGCTATTATACAAGAAAATGAGATTTGAATTTATAAGACAATGCTTTAGGAGTACAAGATCACACTTGAGTATAAAACTTAAGTAACTATCAAGGGAAAAGTTTGGTGTACGGAAAGATAGCTTATGTCAATGGAGTTTTCTTTGTGACATTTTATCAAACACTTCATGTACAAACTTTGGATATTGTAGAATTTCAAGTGTTTAATGAATGTAAACCTCAACAATTCCCAAATAAGATAAAAATGATAATACCCGACATGTGAGAATCAAGAAATATACATGGGCATACCACAATCAAGCAAGAGGAATTTAGAAGCAAGTTGACTCAATAGCAAGTGGATTTTATGTGATTGATATACTCAAAAGGAACAATTGATATGTAAGACCAGATGTCAAGAATATAACTTCAATAATGGGAATGAGCAACCACAAGTAATTAGTATGGAATAGATGTAGAACACATGGACATTTATAGTGTAGTATTCATTGAGACATTTTAACAAAAACTCTGTGTGCACACATTGGATAATGTGGAATTTTCAAGTGTATGGATAATGGAACCCCCAACAAACTCAACAATGATAACAAGAAATTACCCAATATGTAGGAATCATCAAATGCTCATGGGTATACAAATTTCCCCAATTATTCTTTTTTTTGTATTTTCAGTTTTTTTTTTTTTTTTTAACAACAAGAATGTAAAGATGGGTTTACCAATTTAGAGCCAAGATTTGATACCAAATAATACGAACCCTTTTGGTGTTTGGACCAAAAACTCCCACATCAATTTTGTATCAAACCCAAGAAAGCTAAAATAGTAAAATAAGTGATAAAACACCTTAATCCAAGTTTATCCTACCCAAAATTCAAAGGTTAAACAACCTATCCCAATGGATAAAGATCAAACAAATTTCAAGGTGGTTGAAAATCAACAACAAATGTTGAGTGCATTTTACATGCATATTTCATATATTTTCAGTAATACTTTTTGAGTAATTTGGACAAATACCTACTTAATTGTGCATATTTTGTGGTTAAATAGGTTTAACAATCAACTTCATGGAGAAAACACAAGAAATAAGATAAATGGAAAAATACTTGAAGAAATTGAGGAGAAAAGAGTCAAATCCATCAAAGAGTCAAAGTTTGGGGACCAAATTGTCATTTTCGAAAAGTTTCCAAAGTTGACGGACTCAAATGCACTTTTGGAAGGGCTCAATTGAAAGAAATTGAAAACTTTGGGGACCAAGTTGATCGATATCTAAAACTGAGGACCTCAATTGCAATTAAAAGAGGATCAAGCTGCAAGACATCACTCAGGTGAACCACGTGAACGTGTGGTTAAGCACATGTCGCGTTTGCGAATCAAGCCTAAAATCCAACCCGAGAGTTTTCAAAGTCAACCACGCGATCGCGAGTCATTCAACCACGCGATCGCGTGGTCATAAAATGTAGCGATAATTTGGGCCGACCCGGTTCGGCCCAGAAGCTATTATACGTGGATCAACGTGATTTTGGGGGTATTTTGAGTGATTTTGGCTATTTTTGAATCATTCTTCCCTCCTTTTCAAGTCAAGAAACCCTAGCTCTCTTTTTCTCTTTGATTTTTCTTGCTTTTGTCTTGTAATTTTCTCTTGTAATTAGTTAGGTTAGTAGATGAATATTGATTTAGGGGAGAAATACCTACAACTTTGTGGAGGAACATTGATATTTTGAAGCACTAACCATTGTTGAAGGGAAGTTTTCTTGTTAATCTTCATATTTCTTTATATATTTTAGTCTATTGTTGAAATGATGTATTTAATTCTTGAATTTTATTATTATTTCATCATGGGCTAAACTATTTTGTGTTGGGATTATTGATGAAGCTTGACCTAGCTTAGTTGATTTTAATGCTTGTATTAAAAATTTAAGCTTTTTATTATCTTGTGCATTTATTGTTGTATTTATTGAATAGCATTTATTGTTGCCACATTTATGCTTAGGTTTCATGGGATGTGCAATTATTGAGAAATTGTTGTGTATTCTAGATCAATACAATATTTGCTCTAGGTTCTTGTTTAGGATAGAGATATACCTAAAACCCTAGATGTCCTATTGAGCTATTTTCACAAAGGTTTAATGCAACTGGTGTGTTTTTAATCGACATAGAGATATAGTAGGTTAATGCCACTAATTAGGGTTGATTTCACTCGAGAGAGGTAATTGGCTAAGCTTGGAAAATCGGGTCTAACATGATTAATGAATTGCGTTTCTATTTGCTTGTGATAATTCAATTAGGTAATGGTCAAGTGGAATCAAGAATCCCAACACTCCTTCATCATATATTCATCAACATTTTTCTAGTTATTTATTTATAATTGTGATTTAAATTCTAGTACTACGACTTTCCAAAACTGAAACTTTATTGTGTGTGTTTCTTGTTAAAATTGATTAAACTAGAGTGTAATTGAAATAGACAATCCTTGTGGGATCGATAAACTGGACTCATTTAATCCACTACTACTTGTATGCGATATGTGTACTTGCGGTGTGTTTTTAGCGAACAACAAATACAAGAATACAATAGACTCAAGTAAAGTTAAAGAAATTCCTAAGAGATTACAATAGTAGAGGATGTTTTAACTTACTTCAAAGGAGTATCATAATACCAAGCCACATGAACATTCCAAGTTATTGTTAGGGGTTGGAGTGTTGGATATTTATAGTACAAAAATAAAGGAAATAAAAAAAAAAATCAGAAATTGCACAAAAAACACCTTTTTTTTAATTCAGCGTGTTTCAGTCTACCGAAAAAGTTTCGATCGATCAAATGGTCGACCGAAATGTCCCTTTCGGTCGAAAAATGCTCAGCCGAACGCGACTAAGGCTGGACAAAGAATCTCTACAGACTTTCGGTCGACTGGAAGTACTTTCGGTCGACCGTGGTTGGTTGAGTTCAAATTTCTCAACCATCTTCATGACTTCAGCCCCAACTTAATTCTTGACTTCTTTTCTTAACTTAATCACTTTGTTTAGCCTCGAATCTTGAACCTCCTTAGCATCAAATCTCGTCGTGGGTCCCACCGACACATGCGTCGAGGTTTGACTTTCTTGAATCTCATCAAATGTTGTGATCCGCTGGTCCTCTTTCCCATATATCTTCTATTATATAGATCGTTATATAGATAGTTGCATATTGCAGCTGGGTGTATTGTATATAACTTCCAACTTGAGGGAGCATGTAGAGTTTATAATATAGCTATCATTGTGTGTACACCTTGCTGTTGCCATTATACTTAGTTTCAGTTTGTTAGATTTCGTGATGAGTTTTTTTTTTTCCCTTCTAGTTTGAATTCTCTCTAAAAATATTCCTTTGAGTGTATTCTTCGATAAGCTTTGATGAATAAAATGTAAATAGTTTATGATCTTATTTTGAACAGACACTCACAGTTTTCGAGTAATTCCCTACAACATAAATCTGATTTCGTGATTGTTGAAAATCATGCAAGATAATGGTGTCATCTAGATGTTCAAGAGAGATTGATCATGAACTTGTGTATTTGTATCTTTAATGACTAGGAAAACGTACAAATATTCCAGCAAGTTTGATGGTTCCAAGAAGTACTAATTTTGTTTTTTTGACTCAAGTTTCTTCCTCAGACTCGATCAAAAAGCAAGGCTTGACCGTGTGACAACCTCCTCATAAATTCTACATATTCCTTTCATGGTTTGTTTCTTTAGAGAAAAAGTTACTTGTACATTGGCCTGCATGTACTGGTCCCTCACTGCAGCTACAGCGAAATTGTAGCTACAGTGAGGGGTTTGTACGTACAGTCCGTTGTACATTAACCATAGCGTGTCTGTCTAATATGTAGGATTTTCCACTAAAATCACAACTTCTGAAGTAAGTTACCGCTTCTTAATTCGATAAATATAAGTAATGCCATTTGAATACCTTGTTTTACCCTTGCATTATCCACAATTCCTTTTTATAAATGAAATTTATTATGAATCTTCTGGTGCATGAAGGAGGACTATTGCTCTTGTAACAATAGGAATGCATTTTTATTCACCACAACTTCGGCACAAACTTTCCATAATTTCAATATAATCCCAAATTTTAAATGTGAACTATGTTTTCACTTTTCTTGCCTTCATGTAAAAGAAACGAAAACAAGATTGTCGAACAGGATCCATTCACATCACTTTTTTTTAAAACTTAGACTTTTAGCATAACATATTTATTTCAAAAAATTATGATTTAAACATGTTATTTTCACCCAACATAAAGGAAAAAACTCTTACACCACCAAAAAAGGATCTATCGATAAATGAATTCATTATGTTTAGCATATCCCTTCCTAAAGGGTTTTAGTGATAGATTCTATGAGAACCTTTCAGGAAAAAAGTCCCGCTAAACGTACAACTAACGCAGTGAAAATGAAAAGATAAAAATGAGCCAAAAAAAAACGTTAATTAAATGTGGCTCGACAAAACTAGAACGCTTGATGCACACTGTACAAGAGTTTCCTCACCTTTTCAACCTCAGAGAGAGAGAGAGAGAGAGAGAGAGAGAGAGAGAGCTCAATGCACACTTTACACTAAAACTCATATAAAATAAATCATATATCTATTCAATTATTTAAGTCAAATTTTCATCAAAATCCATCTTAACTCCTTTCTTTCACCAAATCCATAACACGTTTTGATACCTTTGGTTGCACCCCTTTTATCGGTAGGTGACATCATTCCATGATCAATTGTAGTAAAGATGAATCTTTTTGTTATAGGCCAAAAATGTCTTTCTCACCCTACACAATCTTTAACAACGAAAGAGACAACTTTCTGTGTCACTTGATCACCACAACTCTATCTCTGTTGTTAGGAAAGGCGTGGATCGCGTTGGTCAACAAGTATATTGAAATTGAGAAATTGCGGTTAAAATGGAACACAAGTATTTACGTGGTTCACCAATAATGGCTACGTCCACGGGCAAGTATAGGAGGATTTCACTATAGTAGGAGAATTACAACAACATTCTCTCTAAATACAAGGAGATAACAATATTTAACCTCTCTTGTAATAGGAGAAAACAAAGTAGGAAAATACTTAGGAGAAAACAATTTATTTCTCTCTAATATTTCTCTCTTCTAACAAATTTCTCTCTACTACTTTCACTCTCTATTTTCCTCTCTACTTGGTACATTTTTCATTGAGGTTTTGCCCTCTATTTATAGGGAAAGTTTGGACAAAAAATCAACAATGGATGGAAGAAAAATAGGTGTGAACATAGACTAGATTGTAGGCTAAATTTGTGGGCTATTGGTGGCTTACCAAATTCAACAAAGTTGGCTCACCAAATTCAACAAATGGCTTTATTTTCCACATTTCTCCCACTTAAAGTCACTTTTGTTTCAACCTGCCATCCTTCCCACACTTGCCATTCTCATGCTGCTTATGCTTCTGCTAGGCCGATAGAGGATCGGCTCCATGTGAACTTATCAGTGTTGATCGGCTTTATGAACATATCCGCTAGGTTGTCCTCCGTATGGATCTTCTGGATATCCACACTTCCTTCTTCCACCTTCTCTCGTACAAAGTGATATTGTACTCTAATATGTTTTGTCCTTGAATGAAATGCTGGATTCTTTGCTAAGTGCAAAGCACTCTGACTATCACAAAATAGAGAAATCTTCTCTTGTTTGTGTCCGAGTTCTTCCATTAACATTTGCAACCATATTGCCTCTTTTCTAGCTTGTGTAGCCGCCACATATTATGCTTCCGTCGTAGAAGTAGCCACGATAGACTGCAGTTTTGAACCCCAGCTTACAGCTCCTCCAGCAAGAGTAAACACATATCCAGTGGTGGACTTGCTTTTATCAGGATCACCTGCATAATCTGAATCTACATAGCCTCTAACATTAAATTCTGATCCTCCATAGCATAATGCAACATTTGAGGTACCCTTGACATATCTTAGGATCCTCTTCACCATATTCCAATGCTCTCTACCAGGATTTGCCATATATCGACTGACCGCTCCCACTGCTTGTGCAATGTCTGGTCTTGTACAGATCATAGCAAACATTAGGCTACCCACTGCTGATGCATACGGTACTCGAGACATCTCCATCCTCTCTGCTTCACTGCTAGGACTCATACTTGAGGATAACTTGAAATTAATAAGAAGAGGGGTAGAAATTGGTTTACAATCATGCATATTGAAGCGTCGCAAGATTTTCTTCAAGTAGTTCTTCTGACTAAGCCAAATCTTCCTATTATTTCTGTCTCGGTGAATTTGCATCCCTAGAATCTTGTTTGCGGTTCCCAAGTCCTTCATTTCAAACTCCCTAACCAACTGTGCCTTCAAATCTTTGAGACAATCTTTGTTGGGGCCTGCTACCAACATGTCGTCAACATACAACAGCAAGATAATGAAATTACCATCACAAAATCTCTTGCAATAAGCACAAGGATCTGCACTAAGTCTGTTGTATCCAAGGCTCATGATGAAGGAATCAAATCTCTTATACCAACACCTCGGCGCCTGTTTGAGACCGTATAGAGATTTGTTCAACCTGCAAACCAAGTTCTCTTTTCCTTTTTCTTCAAAACCTTCTGGTTGGAGCATATAAATTTCTTCTTCAAGCTCACCATGAAGAAATGCAGTTTTCACATCTAACTGCTCCAGGTGCAAGTCTAATGTAGCACACATCGCCAATAATAATCGAACTGTTGTGAGTCGAACAACAGGAGAGAATATTTCGTTGAAGTCAATGCCTTCTTTCTGAGCATATCCCTTTACCACCAGTCTAGCACGATACCGCTCCACTTGGTCATTTCCATCACGTTTGATCTTGTAGACCCATTTACTTCCAATGGCTTTCCTTCCTTGTGGTAGCGAAACAAGATCCCATGTCTTGTTTTTATGAAGAGCCTCAATTTCTTCCTGCATAGCTTCCATCCACTGCGAAACTTCTTGGCTATTTAAAGCCTCATGGAAAGTTGATGGCTCTCCATCCTCCGTCAGTAGACAGTATGCAACATTGCTCTCCATAATGTACTCAGAGTGCCAAGCTGGTTCTTTCCTCTCCCGAGTTGATCGTCTGATTTCAGGAACTGTAAACTCAGCTTGTTCTCCTTCTTCATGCTCCGGTACTGCTTCAGAAGAATCCCAGACTTCTTGTTCTTCTCTATTTTCAACTTCAACCGTAGCAGTTTCTGGCTCTTTTAAAGTGCTATCATTTTCTTGTACCTTGCCTTCCGTGAATATCACGTCTCTGCTGATTATCACCTTGTGGGCAGTGGGATCCCACAGGCGGTACCCCTTGATTCCATCAGCATACCCCAAGAAAATGCATTTTCTGGATTTTGAATCCAACTTTGATGTTTCCTGGGCATTGTACATAACGTACACAGGACTTCCAAAGACATGTAAGTGAGAATAATCGGCTGGCTTCCCTGTCCACATCTCCATCGGCGTCTTCAGATCAATCGCGGTTGATGGTGACCGGTTGATCACATAACAGGCGGTTTTGACTGCTTCAGCCCAAAATGATTTAGCTAACCCTGGAGTTCTCAACATTGCTCTCGTTCTTTCTAACAATGTTCTGTTCATCCGCTCTGCCACTCCATTTTGTTGTGGAGTATATGCCGTCGTGAAATGTCTTTTAATACCTTCTTGTTGACAAAAAATATTAAATTCATTACCAGTATATTCTCCTCCATTGTCCGTCCTCAAACACTTGATCTTCTTCTCAGATTCAAGTTCTACCCGCGCTTTGTAGATTTTGAAGACTTCGAACACATCAGCCTTCTTCTTGATTGGATACACCCAACATCTCCTGGAGTAATCATCAATAAAAGATACAAAATATTTTGCACCTCCTAGGGACATAACCGGTGCTTGCCAAACATCAGAATGAACCAATTCCAAGATAGCTTTACTTCTAGTAGTAGAAGTGCTAAACTTCAATCTGTGCTGCTTACTAGTGACACAATGCTCACAAAAGGGTAATGATACCTTTTTGAGCCCTGGAAGAAGATCTTGTTCAGAGAGAATTTTCAAACCACGTTCAGACATGTGGCTAAGTTTTCGGTGCCACATCATTGTTAATTCTTCTACTGAACCTGCCGATGCAACAGATGCTTCTCCTTCTTGTAGAGTATCTCCTTTAAGCATGTACAGGTTTGCAGCTATCTTTTCTGCTTTCATCACCACAAGCGCGCCTTTGACTATTTTCATAGTCCCATCTTGAACATGGGTTTTGCACCCAATACTATCTAGTTGTCCCAAAGACAATAGATTTTTCTTCAAGCCCTTTACGTGCCGAACCTCCTTGATAGTGCAAATTGTACCATCATACATTTTTAATTTGATAGTACCAATACCAACGATCTCCAAAGCATGATCATTTCCCATAAACACTGAACCTCCTGAGATGTGTTCATATTGATGGAACCATTCTCTCCTTGGTGTCATGTGCCATGTCGCTCCTGAATCGATGAGCCAAACATCGGTGAAATGCTTTCTGCCTTCAACAACAGTCGTTGCCTCGCTGTATAAAATTTCGCCATCATATGAGGTGCTTGCTACACAACCCTGAGCTTTTGGTATCTCATGTGCCTTCCCTTTGGCTTCTTCATTCCTCTTAAGACTCCAACAATCCCTTTTTAAGTGCCTTTTCTTTCCACAGTAATGACACTTGGCATTCTTCTTACTTCTGGATTTAGATCTACCTTGGGTATGACTCCCACTGGGGCCACGTTCCGTTGATCTCCCTCTCATCACCGTCAAAGCTTCCGCCTGCTGTGAACTAGATAGTCTGTCCTCCTTGTTCTTGCGCCGACTTTCCTCTTCAAGAACCGCAGCTGCAATATCATCAAAGACTAGATCTTCTATGTTGTTAGTTAAGTTGATGATGAGTTGATCATATGAATCTGGTAGACTTTGAAGTAGAATTTCAGCACGTTCGCCTGCCTCTATTTTATGGCCCATTGATGTGAGCTGTGAAAATAGAGTGTTGAGGGTGTTGATGTGGTCTGTCACTGTAGTTGACTCCATCATCCGAAGGGTGTAAAGCCGTCTCTTTAGGAAAATTTTGTTGTGTAATGACTTGGCCTCGTACAGCTTCGTTAGGGTGTCCCATATCTCATTTGCTGTTTTCTTTTCCGCCACACTTGACAATACTCCATCAGCTAGTGCTAAGTGCAGATTAGCAATTGCATTGCTATCCATCTCGTTCCACTTGCCATCGTCAGTGATATCTGCGGGTCTCTCTCCAATTTCCGCCAAACAGTTATCTTTTCTCAAAACTGCTTTTATTCTCATTTTCCATAACGAGAAATTGTTCACATTGAACTTTTCAACCTCATACTTTGCTGCCATTTTTGTTCACGACTTGGTAATAATACCGAGTGATAGTGAACACCAACCCTACGCAAAACAATCTCAAGAAATCTTTTCTGATGTGGAAGATCAGACAAAGCTGCAACCACAGAGCATACTAAGAATTTCAAAAGATGTAACCAGGCTCTGATACCACTTGTTAGGAAAGGCGTGGATCGCGTTGGTCAACAAGTATATTGAAATTGAGAAATTGCGGTTAAAATGGAACACAAGTATTTACGTGGTTCACCAATAATGGCTACGTCCACGGGCAAGTATAGGAGGATTTCACTATAGTAGGAGAATTACAACAACATTCTCTCTAAATACAAGGAGATAACAATATTTAACCTCTCTTGTAATAGGAGAAAACAAAGTAGGAAAATACTTAGGAGAAAACAATTTATTTCTCTCTAATATTTCTCTCTTCTAACAAATTTCTCTCTACTACTTTCACTCTCTATTTTCCTCTCTACTTGGTGCATTTTTCATTGAGGTTTTGCCCTCTATTTATAGGGAAAGTTTGGACAAAAAATCAACAATGGATGGAAGAAAAATAGGTGTGAACATAGACTAGATTGTAGGCTAAATTTGTGGGCTATTGGTGGCTTACCAAATTCAACAAAGTTGGCTCACCAAATTCAACAAATGGCTTTATTTTCCACATCTGTGTGACTTGACTGTCACTACAGCTTCGCTTTAATGCCAATTCATCACCATAGATCCACCTCAAAAAAGTCCCAACAAACGTGTAGGGAGCACAAGAAAATAGAAAAGCGAAAACAAGTCAAAAAGAGAAAAATATGAACTAAGCATGATTCCATAAACAAATAACGACTACAAAAGAACGCGCCTTTATTAACTTAAGAACATCACAAAACAATAGTTTCTTCACCCTTTCAAAATATTCCAAGATATATCGTACACTTGCACACTTCAATTTTTCTTTTAGTTTATCTCGTCTCAATTCTCTCTCAAAACCCATTAGTTTATTTGAATCATGTGTTGTGTGTTAATGCATTTTTACGCAAAGCTAATAGACTCACTACCACACACGCGTCCATGCGTTGCCCCTTTTTGTAGCTTTTTCACTATCAAATTGTCTATTGAGCTATAAAACAATTGAATAAAAAACAAAAACACTATAAGTTCTGCATCACAAGACCCCAAAGTGTAATAAAGCGGTAACAGTAAGGCATAGTTATTAATTTCGAACCAAACTTGCCGGATTAGAAAATTTGTGGACTGACCAGATCGAGCCAACCAAAAGTATGGGTAAACCGGCCAGGGATCAAAACATTATTGTATGGTATGGCTCAAACTCAAACCTCAAGAGAAATACTAAGTATAGCAAGGATCTTAAGTCTTTCATCAAGAAAATTCATGAAAAACTGGATTACTTCCAAAGTATGTGTAGTGGAACCAAGGGTGAAACTAGAACTTTTTGACCTATGGGATGAAAAATTTTGTAGATGGGAGAACAATATCAGGCTGAGGAATTGAAGGTGACACAGCCTCCCTTCCGAGGGATTCGGGGGCAGCACCTCTGAAATTATTTTTTGTCCAAAGATCATTGAAGTCGAAGGTCTACATCAAATTAATTTCATTGGGAGCATAATGAGAACTTCACACATATAGTTTATATCATAATATATTAACTTAAAATTCATTATCTAAATAAAAAAGGTCAAAACATGTTACACAAACAGTTGAAAATGCTTCTCTTACTTCTCACACTATAAAACTTTTTTTTTTCCGATGAACTCTTTATCAGTACCAAGGTCCAAGAACATCACTCTCAATATAGATAATAGAATTTGATAGAAATCATTTTTTATTTTATTTTGGAGATATGCCTTACTAATTTTCATTGCTGAAAAAATCCGTTCCGTTGTTGAAGAAATCGGAAGAGTCAACATTAAATGAATCAACTTGTCAATTATTTGTTTTCACCAACAATTGGCATAATTTAGGAAGAGAATCAACATTATCTGGGTTTGACTAGTGGGCTTGAAATGCAATAAGAGCATCTTCAATGCACTCCATGGATTGGAGCTGACATGAAAATAAAATAGACTAACTTCTAGATAGTAGAGAGCGTGGATGAATAGACAGAGAAATAAAAAATTTACTCTCCAATGATTATTTCTACATTTAAATAATATTGATTATGTGGCCTTTTTTTATTTAAATTTAAAATTAATTACTATGCATAATTGAGCCTCATCTGCAGGATTTCTCTTAGTATAAAGAGTCCAAATAGAAATAACTTTTATCATAAAACCTGATTAGCCAACGTCCTTATTTATAATAATTAAATAATTAAAAAACTAAAGTTAATGCTGAGTCAGCATGTCTCACAGAGCGTCTAGATGTAGACGCTACACCCCCACAATATCTATTTTTTTTAGCGTCACGTCAGCTTAACATCCTAGTCCACGTTGTGCATTGAAGAGAGATTTTTATCATATTCCGTCTATTTTCTGATGTGTCATTTGTATTTCCTCAATCCACGGAATACATTGGAGATGCTCTAAAATATTTTTTGTATTTAGGCAATTAAATTCTTCAAAAAAATAAAAAATAAAAAGCATACTAAATCAGTTTTGAAACAATTTCTAATATTACATTAAATAAACCCCCACAATATCTCTTTTTTTAGCGTCACGTCAGCTTAACATCCTAATCCACGTATTGAAAAGAGATTTTTATCATATTCCGTCTATTTGCTGATGTGTCATTTGTATTTCCTCAATCCACGGAATACATTGGAGATGCTCTAAAATATTTTTTGTATTTAGGCAATTAAATTCTTCAAAAAAAATAAAAAGCATACTACAACAGTTTTGAAACAATTTCTAATATTACATTAAATAAACCCCCACAATATCTATTTTTTTAGTGTCACGTCAGCTTAACATCCTAATCCACGTTGTGCACTGAAAAGAGATTTTTATCATATTTCGTCTATTTGCTAATGTGCCATTTGTATTTCCTCAATCCACAGAATACATTGGAGATGCTCTAAAATATTTTTTTCATTTAGGCAATTAAATTCTTCAAAAATAAAATAAAAAGCATACTACATCAGTTTTGAAACAATTTCTAATATTACATTAAATAATTTATTCCTATATTTACTACAATATTGTAGTAAAAATGATATGAGAAGAAACTAACAAAAAATATATCTAATTTTAGAAATTCCTTATTTTCAGCCTCCAAACAATCCCCCTAATTATATCCAAATTATTTCCAAAACCCGTCATCCATCCACACCCCCCAAAAGGAATGACACGGCTCACCATTGAAATCCACCTTTCTGATGAAATCTATCCCCAAATCCACATTCTTCACAATCAATAGCCAAGAAAATCCTCCATTCATCACAGTAATCTTGTAGTATGTCACTCTAATTCTATCCAAATTATTCCAATAGCCAAGAAGTCCTCCAATCCATCACCTAAACTTCATCTCTAGGATCTTGAGACTTTTAAATTTAGATTCGGATTATATATAGACTACTAGATTTATTTGAGAGTTATTTTTGTTTGTTCTTTTGTGTCGAATTATATGTCATTTTCATTTTATCACATTTTCTTGTACCTAGGAATGCTGGTTTGGTAGGAATTTTTTTTTTTAGTTTTTGCTCTTTTCTGATTCTAGTATGCTTTGAGATTGATTTTTGTTCCCGCTTTTCCGTTCGGCAGCTGTCAAGCCGCCATTTTTTTTTTTTTAGGTTATTTTGATTATTGAGGTAAAATTTGTGGTTAAAAAGTAATTTCGAAAAATGTGTGTGGTTAAAAAGTGATTTGGGAAAATGTGTTGAATATAAATGTTGATTATAAATCTTTTTCCGAACACAGAGTTTATTGGAAATTGTATCTTTTTTATGTCAACTAGGAAATGCCAGTTATAGATTATCAAGACATCATCACCATTATCACCTTTCCCAAGCTTAGGATATTCCATTTTGGGCAGATGTCGTGATTAGGATTCAGGACCATTCTATGGACTATACTCATGATGCCGCTGGCCATGGAAAAGAACTGGAATCCTTCCAAAAACATGTGGCTGAAGAGGTTTTATGATTTGGTGGAGGCAGACTCAAATGAGTTGCTCTCAATTCAGTTTGTAAGATTTGAGTCACCAGAAGTCACCACAAACTAATAACAGAAACAATAATCGCAAGAACACACAGAATTTTACCCAAAGGGTCCGGAGGTTCGGCGACCACTTCCAACGCCTACATCCCCCGTTGAGTCTCCACAAATGTGGATCTGACTCAAGAACTTTATTGATCACGCCAAAAATACAGATTACACAACTCACAAGAAGTTCTTCCTCTTTCAACCCTAAATCACGCTAGACAACAGAATTCCAGAACTGAAAACAATACATTACAGTACAAATGTCTCTCAATAGATACTCTGAAAAACAAGCGAGATTATATCAAGAACAAGGGCACCAAACTGGTTAAAGAGAAGAAACAAAAATGAAGACCCAGGCTTCGTATAAGAGAGTGCAGAGAGAAGAGGCAAAGAGGCGTATCAGGGAAGAAGATCAGAGTGAAACCCTAAGCCGGTTACAAGCCTTTTATAAGGCTCGTGAAACTGATCCGTTCAGATCGTGGCAGGTGGACAGTACAGATCAAATTAGATGTTATAAAAAATCTGAAAACACGCTTTTGATATCTGATAAATTGGCACACGACTTCACAATCTCCACCTTGCCAATTTTGAAGTTCACCTAATAGTTCCTGAATCAGCCAAAACAGTATCATTGACTCCTCAATACCTGCAAAGAATTCAACATAAAAAAAACTAATAAACAGATTCAAATATCTACACATATAAAGATCAGTTTCAGCACCATTTAATTGTCAGTAATATTCAATATATCCAGACAGCTTTTAAATTTATTCAAAGGTACAACTTTAGTGCCAAAATCTGAAGGGTTAAATTGAGTAGGAATCTTAACCAATTTAACAACTCCCTTTTCAACCATATCCCTAACAAAATGAAATTTTATATCAACATGTTTAGTCCTATCATGATGCACAGGATTTTTACTAAGATGTATAGCACTTTGATTGTCAGTATATAGAGTAAGTTCAACATTTTCAAAATCCATTTCACTTGATAAACCTTTAATCCATATTCCTTCTTTAACAGCATTACAAGCAGATATATACTCAGCTTCAGTGGATGACAATGCAACCAATTTCTGTAACTGAGATTTCCAACTTATACAGGCATTACAGAGAGTAAAATTATATGAAGAAGTAGATCTTCTTTTATCTAAGTCTCCTGCAAAGTCAGAATCACAGTAACCCTTTAACACAATGCCTTCAGAACATTTCTTAAATTTTTAACCAAGTTTAAAAGATCCACAAAGATATCTGAATACCCATTTAATAGCAGTCCAGTGTGTCTCACCTGGGTTTGCCATAAATCTGCTTAGAACACTTATGCAGTGAGCCAGATCAGGTCTAGTACAGACCATCATATACATAATAGAACCAATAGCATTAGAATAAGGCACATGTGACATTCTTTCAAGTTCAGCTTCACAATTAGGAGATAAGGCTGAAGATAATTTGAAATGATTTGCCAGAGGCAGAGACATAGGTTTTGCATTGGACATAGAAAAAATTTTCAAAACTTTTTCAATTTATGCAGATTGATTTAGAAATAAAGAACAGTCATATCTATTTCTACAAATTTCCATTCCAAGAATTTTCTTAGCATTTCCGAGGTCTTTCATTTCAAATTCAGCACTCAATTTATTTTTCACAGATTCAATTTCAATTTTACTTTTGCATGCAAGTAACATGCCATCTACATACAGTAACAGATATACAGAATCTGGACCTCCAGTACCTTTACAGAATAAACAGGAATCATATTTGTTTTTATGAAAGCCAAGACTTTGGATAAAGGTATCAAACCTTTTATACCATTGTCTTGGGGCTTGTTTGAGTCCATATAAAGATTTTTTCAATAAGCATACATGGCCAGATTTATTTTTCTCAATAAAACCTATTGGTTGATGCATATAAATGGTTTCTTCTAAATCTCCATGTAAAAAGGCGGTTTTAACATCAAGCTGGTCAAGTTCCCAATCAAATTGAGCAGTTAAGGCAAGTAAGATTCTAATAGAGGTATATTTTGCAACAGGTGAGAAAACCTCATTATAATCAACTCCTTCCTTTTGAGAAAAACCTTTAGCTACAAGTCTAGCTTTAAATTTTTTTTTTTTTTTCAGTTGCATTTTGCCCTATGTCTTTGATTTTATAAATCCATTTACAATCAATAACATTTTTATTCTTAGGTTTTGGAACAAGTAACCAAGTATTGTTCTTATACAGGGATAGCATTTCATCTTCCATAGCATCAATCCAAAGTTTAGAATCAGAACAATTAACAGCTTCATTAAAGGATTCAGGTTCAGCATTCAAACAATTTTGAACAGCACAAAATGTCACAAAATCATCATAATTATATCTAGTAGAAGGAATTCTATGTCTTCTACCCCTATCTCTAACAAGTAAATAATCATGTAAAGGATTTTGTTCCAAATCAAATTCAGGTATATCATTTTGATTTCCAGTTTCAGAATCAGAGTTACCTGCAATGTGCTCATCTGTAAGCTGAGGATGCTCCACCTCAATTTGAATATCATTTGGTAAACCAAAATTAGTTTGTACTTTAGAAATAATTTTTCCTTCATCAAATGTATTGGATTTGCTAAGAGGTTTTGAAGAAATGGCATTATCATTTCATTAAAGATAACATATCTACTTATTATAACTTTAAATCCTTTTGTATCGAATAACCACAGCCTATAACCTTTAGTTCCTTCACCATAACCTAGAAAAATACATTTTTGAGATCTAGGCTCAAGTTTTCCTTCACTTTGATGTGCATAAGCTGCACAACCAAAGATCCTTAGGTAAGAATAGTCAGAAGGAAGATTAGACCAGACAGATTCAGGAGTTTTAAACTTTAAAACACTTGAAGGACTTCTATTTATAAGATAGGCAGCAGTTTTTGCAGCTTCACCCCAGAAAATTTTTGGAAGTCCAGAGCTGATTAGCATACATCTCACCTTGTTTAAAATAGTTCTGTTCATCCTTTCAGCCACTCCATTTTGTTGAGGAGTGTAGGTAACAGTTTTATGTCTGAGTATGCCACAGCTCTTACAAAAGTTATCAAACTCCAGATTACAGAACTCAAGACCATTATCAGTCCTGAGTGCCTTAATCTTTTTGTTTGTTTGATTTTCTATAAAAAATTTCCAAAGCTTAAAATGTTGAAAGGTATCAGACTTAGCCTTTAATAAAATGATCCAAACTTTTCTGGAAAAGTCATCAACAATGGACAGATAGTACCTGAATCCACTAAGAGTACAAACAGGAGAGGGTCCCCACAAATCTGAATGTAAATAATCAAGAATTGATTCAGTCTTGTGAGTACCCTTCTCAAAAGAGGATTTACTTTGTTTACCCAAGACACGTTCTTCACAAAAACCAATGTTTTTGATGAGATCTTTGCCAAATGCTCCTGTATTTTGAAGATGTTGCAGAGATTTTATATTTATATGGCCCAATCTTTTATGCCATAAAATAGCTTTGTCAGAGTCATTGTCAGCATGGGCAGCCAGATTTTTAATAACAGGAGAAGCCTTAAACAGATACAGGCCATGCTGTTTTGTTACTTCAAACAAAATGTTTGAATCTTGCATGATCCTATAGCAGTTCTTAGTAAACAATATATCATAGATTGAATTTAATTCACCAATAGAAATCAAATTCCTTCTAAGATCTGGAATATATCTAACATATTTCAAATTAATCACATTATTATTATTTATTATGAGATCAATATTACCAATGCCTTTAATATCACAAGACATGTTGTTACCAAGATGCACTCTACCTTCATTTTCAGAAGTAAAGTCAGTAAACCAATTCAGATTAGGACACATATGAAAAGAGCAACCAGAATCTAATATCCATTCACAAACAGTATTATCAGAGGTAGTAGCAAACACCAAACCATTTGCTTCAGTATTATTGGTCTTGTTTGTGGCTATCATAGCAGCTATTTCATTACTGGATGCCTCTTTCATATCCTTTATTCTTTTGAAACAATTTTTCATTAGGTGTCCAAGTTTCTTGCAATAAAAACATTCCTTGGTCTTTGATTTAGATTTAACTTTTCCTTTACCCTTCCATTTTGTTTTATCCTTTTCTTTTGACTTAAAAATATCTCCAGTATTATTGTACTTGGTGTATCCTCTTCCTTTGGTAAACAGCCCTACTCCTGACTTAGAATCCCTCATATCTGATTTTATTTCTAATTCTCTAGTTCTAAGGGCACTAATAACATCATCAACAGTAAGACTCTCCCTACCATATTCAAGAGCAGTCCTAAGTTCTTGATACTTATCCCCAAGAGAATTTAGAAGAGCAACAACCTGTTGATCTGCAGAAATGGTTTCATCACAGGATTCTAAGTCTTGTACCAATTTAGTAAATCTATCTATATTCTCTTCTAAACTTAAGGTATTATCAAACCTAAAATTATAAAAGAGTCTCAGCAGATAGCATTTATTGGACATGGATACATCTAGGTAAAGGTTCTCAATTTTGGTCCATAATCCACCAGCAGTAGTAGTATCACCTACCTTTCTTATTACACTATCAGATAGATGCAAGAAAATTGAACTCCAAGCAATTTCATCAAGTTCAATTCTTCTAGAAGCACTAATTTCTGTAGCATAAGTATTTATTATAGCACCTGCACATCTTTGTTGTAAAAGTAAAGCCCTCATTTTACGGCGCCAGAGACCAAAGTCTCCAACCCCAGTCCATTGTTCTACTTCAAATTTTTGTGCAGTAGTCATTTTGTTTAAAAAAGGTTTAAACAAACTTTTGCTGCAGAAAGTGGACCAAAACAGATATCACAAAGATTTCAAGAATATTCAAGAAATCAAATATGCACGTATATGCTCAAAACAAAGTAGTAGAATACAGAATTTGAGAATATAGCAAAGTATAGAATCAAAAGAAAAACAGAAATAACAATAGAGGAGAATAAATCACACAGGATTTGTCTAAGGGCTGAAGGGCCTTGTAGTCCCTTATCCCTCAGATTCCCGGGTCCTCGCAGGAGACCCTGGACAAAGGAAATAAGGGGACCCTATTACCTTAACGACGAAGGAAGAAGGAATTACACACAAAAGAAGAAAAGATTTTACCGTATGTGAAACCCTAGGTTTCACAATTTTACCAAGAATGAATATATGTCGTTCCCAACCAAAAAGGTTTTCAGATCAGTTGAAAAAACCCCAGATCATGAACAGAGAACCACCAACCAGTCTCACGTATCAGTTTGAGGAAGGCTCTGATACCACTTGTAAGATTTGAGTCACCAGAAGTCACCACAAACTAATAACAGAAACAATAATCGCAAGAACACACAGAATTTTACCCAAAGGGTACGGAGGTTCGGCGACCACTTCCAACGCCTACATCCCCCGTTGAGTCTCCACAAATGTGGATCTAACTCAAGAACTTTATTGATCACGCCAAAAATACAGATTACACAACTCACAAGAAGTTCTTCCTCTTTCAACCCTAAATCACGCTAGACAACAGAATTCCAGAACTGAAAACAATACGTTACAGTACAAATGTCTCTCAATAGAGACTCTGAAAAACAAGCGAGATTATATCAAGAACAAGGGCACCAAACTGGTTAAAGAGAAGAAACAAAAATGAAGACCCAGGCTTCGTATAAGAGAGTGCAGAGAGAAGAGGCAAAGAGGCGTATCAGGGAAGAAGATCAGAGTGAAACCCTAAGCCGGTTACAAGCCTTTTATAAGGCTCGTGAAACTGATCCGTTCAGATCGTGCCAGGTGGACAGTACAGATCAAATTAAATGTTATAAAAAATCTGAAAACACGCTTTTGATATCTGATAAATTGGCACACGACTTCACACAGTTGATTCACAAGCTTTTAGATACATTCATCTGTTTCCAAGGGGATTTTGGGTTGTTTTTTTTTGCAAGAATCGAGGTTTCTTCAATCGAGCCCCCATGGAATGATACATTTCCGAATTCTTTGAGAGAAATGTCAAGGTTTTAGATGTTTGCAATGCAATTCATGATGGCATTGAGCCGCTCCTGATATAAAAAAGGATGCCAAAATGAAGTTCCATTTAAGATAAGTCACTTCTTGCAGATGTGTGAAATATGATGATTGGCATAATTTAGGAAGAGACTCAACATTATTTACGTTTCACTAGTAGGCTTGATGTGATATAAAATATTTTTTGAATTTTGGCAATTCAATTCTTCAAAAAAAGAAAAAATAAATAAAAAAATAAATAGTGGGCTTGAGCCTACTCTAGCCCAAGTCCAATTTCGCCCCAGGAACAAGTAAAAAGATTGTCTGAGTATTGTTGCTTGATGTACAAAACAAATAACACCTAGGATAAAGTTTTTGTTTGGTAAAAGTTCTTTGTTTAATCAAAGAATTTAATGTTTATGAGGTAAAAACTATGGTTGAAAAAGTGGTTTGAAAAAAATTGTGTGAAATTTGAGAAAATGTGTGTAATTTATAAATACTTTTACCAAGCAGATTCTTATCTGGGACAATACCAAGTCACACGTAACAAATGTTTACATCAAACTTCACATTTTGATAGGATATCCTTACAAGAGAAGGGTGACATCCCTTTGCTTGCATGTCTAATGCGCAAGTCGTGGCGAATCCACACCTTTCACAATGAAAAGAGATGAAATGGCAAAATTTCTACATAGATTTGATACTCTGTTCGGAGGCTATGGTTTATAAACCAAATTTTAAACTACACAATTTTTCAAATCAAATTCTAACCATACACATTTTTTCTCTTCAATTTTTAATCATCCATCTACCTCAAAAACCGTGAAATAAACTGATTTTAAACACAAAAAAAAAATCCGAACAGTGGCTAAGCAAATTTCAAAATGTCGATGGTCACACCGTAACTGCCAAAGTATTTTATCACTCTAATGTTAGCATGATGGTATAGCACTTTTCAATTATTAGACTTGATTCGATTATACTCAACTAAAGTACTCTTGTTTTCTTTTTCCACCATTGAAAGAGGTACATTAATTAGAACATTTGAAGTGAAAAAATCCCAGTTGTGATGTGATTCCTGTTCAGCTTCTAGATAATGGCATCTTTAAAATTCATTTGCCGCGTCCGTAATGGGATTCCATTTGTCTACCAGGGAAGACTGTGCATTATTAGAATTGATTCTTCTCTGATAAAATAAATAAATAGTTGGATTGTTTAATATCAACAATTTGACTAAAAGACACAATCTGGATATGAACTGTATGTGGATCAAACACAAATTGCCTACTTTTATGGTATTCCATTCCATTATGTGAATTAGTGTCCGAATATTCATTGGTAGAATGTCTTAGTTATTAAAAATTTGATTGATAAGTTTTAAAGCCCCCTTTTTGGTGCAGATACAAATCAAGTTTTCAGTTAAAAAATTTATAAAAGTTGATGAAATTTGTGCTTGAAAATTTTTGTGGATCCCATCAAATGTATGTTTAAAATTTAAAAGTCAACTTTAACTAAAATTAAAGTCTAGATTTTTAGTTGTATCAAATATGAGCAAAGAGTACAAGGCATATTAATTTGGTTTGCAATATCGGACGATAGTAACGATACTTTAAAAGTTGACTTTAACTTAAATTAAAGTCTGGATTTTTAGTTGTGTAAAACATGAGCAAAGAGTACAAGGCATATTAATTTGGTTTGCAATATCGGACGATAGTAACGATACTTTAAAAGTTGACTTTAACTTAAATTAAAGTCTAGATTTTTAATTGTGTAAAACATGAGCAAAGAGTAGAAGGCATATTAATTTGGTTTGCAATATCGGATGATAGTAACATACTAGACAATTAATATAGGGAGATGCAATCATTTTAAAAAAATAAATAAATAAATGAAATTATAGCTGATATGAGAGGCGCAATTAATTCATGTATCCCTCATGACTAGGCTCGGAAACACACTCCAAATGTTTTAGAGGTCAACCCCCTTGCGTAATAGGCACCAACCATTGAACATTTGATGCACCCTTCTTTATCATCTTCCTAGGAGAATCGAAAATAGGACATCGAGCTCTGATACCAATTGATATTGGAAGATGCAATACTCTCATGTTCAAGTAATGCTCCATATCAACAACATAATAGAACGAGATTATTTAATTTTAAATTAGAGTCAACAAGTACCAAACAATACTTAAGTGTAGAGAAAAATAAAAATAAATGTACAAGTAGCTTGACAGATGCACGCATGACGTGCATCTTTCGATAGATCTAAATTTCACATATTTAGATTAACTGTGATTCTACCTGTACATTTCATCTATATAGACAGAATTAGCCTAAAAAAAATTAACACGATGAATAAGAAATGGACGAGCTTCCTTGACATCTCAAATATGCCAGAAAGGTCCAGGTGTTCTGCACGCTCGTTGATAATAGTTCTTTTCATTGAATGAACGAAGACAAGTATGTACTATTATCCAATCCTAACACAAACCTGTCAACTCATAAATTGTAACCAGATTATTTCATATTCTTAAATGCTCTCAGTTTTCTGGACTTGTGGAAATGGTTGTTTCCATGCTGCGGAGGCAAACTTGCCTGTCCTCAGGAATTATATAATCAGGGGAAATTAGGCATGCAGATCAAGATTTGAAAGTCAATAGTGTTGTTCACTGGGGAATGCAAGTTGTACATTTGGACAAAGAGTTGTTGTAAAATTTCTATCACAGACAAATTATTTATCTATGATCTAAAATCATCATGCTGAATTATCAAGAATTAAATAACTGAAGCGGAAGCGTACCTTAATCAAACGTGGTTCACGATGATCGATTGCGGTGTTTGGATCTTCTAAATCAATACGCAGTCCTAATTTTCTCTCTGGTGATGGGATGTCAAAAAGAATGAACAATACGTATGATTCAGGGACCATAACCGACTTTATATATTGTATTGCCAGTTAACCTAATCCGGCTCATAATGAATTAGGTAATGGTCTGGTATCTACACATAAAAGCGCATACATTATTTTAGATGCATTAAAGCCCGATATATATAATATCCTTATTAGATCACTTTAAATGAGCTTAACCAAATTTAATAGTCTTTTATTCAATACACAATAATTCACATATTAGCCCACACGATTGATTAAAATCCTTACAATCTCCCACTTGGGCTATATGTGTAACCTTACAATTGTGTATCAATCATAACCTTATGAGCCACTAAAGGCTTCCGGAATGCCGCACTTAATGATCATGAAACCCACATAATTTAAGCAATCCCACTTCTCAAAGTTCCTCATTTGATTAGATGAACTTTCATCCGTAAGAGGAGCAGGTTGCTCAATCCTTAGTACACGGTCTAGATCCATGCAGCCAACGAAAAATTAATGTTCTTGTTTTGATCCTTGAAGTTTGTTCCATAAATACAGGGATTAAATTTGAGCTTGTAGATATACTACTAGCAGAATTTGAAACCGAATAGAGAACACTTAAACAAAATAGCTCACATAAATACCTTATTATGCAAATCATACTTTCAAACAATGGTAGGGCCAATCACAAGATACCTAGCACAACATCAATATTTAGTCTTTGGACAGAAATATTGACTTGTAAGTGGTACTCTTGGTGTAGTAATCAAACACTGACAGTAAGACATGTCAACCAACAAACCTTTCTTTGGACCGATTTATTGATCACACGTAAAACCAAATAACCGTCACGTATTTATCACCACAAGTTCATGTGAAATTCGGGCCAAATATTGACCTTCCTTTGGGCCGATCAATATCCGCATGAAATAACACACAAACACCTAATTTTCCCTTAGTGTAGTGATCAAACACTGGCAATAAGACATGTTAATCAATAAACCTTTCTTTGGACCGATTTATTGGTCACATGTTAAACCAAATAATTGTCACGTGTTTATCACCACTGGTGCATGTGAAATTCGAGCCAAATATTGACCTTCCTTTGGGCCGATCAATATCCGCAATGAATAACACACAAATACCTTCTAATATTCAAAGTTAATTAATATCTACAAGAGAGGTTGCTTTGGCAACATGTTGCTTCAACTAACTTAATTTCGAATATTATATCTCTCAAAAGATTTCGATGTATCAAGATTTGAAACTAAAATCCATTGATTTGCATCTATATTTGACTTTAGGATTTGAATTATAGAATTCAAAACTTTAGAATAAAGCAATCTTTAAGTTAGGAGAGTCAATTGCAATATTCTTAAACCTTAGGTGGCCAATTATGTAAAATTTTAAGCTTGAAGAACTTAAATTATAATTTTCCCAAAACTTTATTGGCAGATTTTGAGAAATTCCAAACTTTAGGTCCCAATTTGAAAGAAAATCAAACTTTAGAGGTCCCGTTGATTTTGAAAATTTTCAAACTTTAGGAGCCAATTTAGAAAATTCCCAAACTTTAGGGACTTAATTTTAAAAAAAAAAATTCAAACTTTAAGGACCAATTTTTGAAAATTTCCAAACTTTAGTGACTGAATTAGAAAATTTTCAAAATTTAGGGACCAAATTAAAGAATTTCAGAACTTTAGGTGCTTTATTAGAAAATTTTCAAACTTCAGGGACTGAAAATTAAAATTTTCAAACTTTATGGGACCAAATTAGAGAATTTTCAAACTTTATGGACCAGTTTTGAAAATTCTCAAACATTAGGGGCTAGATTAGAAAATCTTCAAACTTTAGAGGCTGAATTATATAACCCTTAACTTTAAAGGCCCAACTTTAATAATTTATAACTCCAGGGGGCCTAATTTTGAATTCCATATTTTCAGGGATTAAAATCAATATCTAAATAACCTCAGAGGACCTGAAGGGCAAAAAACCATAGTATAAAAATCGCACCTTAAACCCCCGAATTCACTTAATTTCCAGTTTGAGGTCCTTCCCCAAAACCGAATGCAGTTAGGGTTTGGCTAAACCCTAGCCACTACCGTGGACGACGGTCGCCGCCACAAGCGTGGCGGGTGACCGTATCACCACACCGACTGGCGCTGCTCGTCTCTAGCGCTACTGTTGTCTCTATAACCAGAATGTACGACCTCCATCCCGATGCCTGTTCCCAGTGCACGACTGCTGTTGTTCGCAGCGCCAACGTCCGCCTCCCGCTTTCCACCAGCCACAGGCCAATCGATTTCATCCACATTCAACAGCAAAATTACAAATACTCAAATCCGTCCCAAAATTCGAATTCATACATACAGATTCCATAACCCATAACCAGATTCATCCACCCAAACTCCAACAGTCCAAAGTCGGACTCGAAAAATATACATGATTTTGAAACTATACACATACATACAAATCCGAAATCATATATGTATATACATCAAAATCGGTAGTGAGTTCGTTGCTTAAGTTCCAAACCTTAATCCTTTCGAAATCAAAATTTCAATATATTCATATTATGAACCCGGATCTGAAATATATAAGAGTTGGCAGTGTCGACCCAAATTCAAAATATATACATATGCATAACTGAATTGGATTAATAATTTTCCGAGAATCCATTAAAACTTTGATTTTTCGGTCCAAATCACACGATTAAAAAATAGATCTGATAATCCAACTTGATGATTGGCTCTGATACCACTTGTTGTAAAATTTCTATCACAGATAAATTATTTATCTATGATCTAAAATCATCATGCTGAATTATCAAGAATTAAATAACTGAAGCGGAAGCATACCTTAATCAAACGTGGTTCACGATGATCGATTGCGGTGTTTGGATCTTCTAAATCAATACGCAGTCCTTATTTTCTCTCTGATGATGGGATATAAAAAAGAATGAACAATACGTATGATTCAGGGACCATAACCGACTTTATATACTGTATTGCCAGTTAACATAATCTGGCTCATCATGAATTAGGTAATGGTCTGGTATCTATACATAAAAGCACATACATTATTTTAGATGCATTAAAGCCCGATATATATAAAATCCTTATTAGATCACTTTAAATGGGCTTAACCAAATTTAATAGCCTTTTATTCAATACACAATAATTCACATATAAGCTCACACGATTGATTAAAATCCTTACAAGAGTTACATCTCATTGCCGACTTTCAGTTTGCTCTTCATTTCAATACGAGGTTCTTGATTCTTGAATTTGCTCATATATCTTAATATTGTAGAAAGTGTAATTTTATAGAGCATGTTTTTCTAATAAGTTCATTTCGTATAAATTTGTGCATGTTTTACCAATTGTAACTCATAAGTCAAGTGAAAAAATTAAGCTCGATCTCATGCATACTTTTTTTTAGTGTTCTAAAAGGCAGCCAAATACGTTGTCTAGGCGCGCTAATGCACGATATATTTTCCAAACGCATCGCCCATGCCAAGGCACACATTAATGCGTTCAGCCGGTCAAAACCGAGTATAAATCGGTAATAATCCGAAATATTTCCAACCCAAATTGATTTAAAACCGAACGAATGATTTTAATAATATTAAACATATATTTATTTAATTTAAATATATATTTGATTGAATATAACACACACACACACACATATATGCGGCTACGCAAATAAATCACCCATTTCAATTGACCTTCATAAATACCCACCTAACAGCCCTTTTATAAAGGGTTGTTGGTCTCCATGAATCTATATTTTATTTGAATTAGTAATTTTGAAATTAAAGAATGCTATTATTATATATTTTATATTTTTTGCATTAATTTTTATATGAAAAATATGTTAAATGTCTTAAAATAATTAAAACAATACTGAAATACGAAACGCATTATGATGTCTACTTTTCGCTTTGGCACGCCTAAGCTTGTAATTTTTGATACTCGACCCCTCGTAATTACGACTTTTAAAGCCTTGCTTTTTATTCACACGTTTAGTATTATCCATAACTAGTTCCACACTCGCACGATGTACAGACATATTATATTGACAAAAAAATAATGTACTCATGAAACATAAGGATGGGACAAGAAGCCAACCATTAACTATACACTTCAATCTTAATTCAGTCTTAGCATGTAGCCATCTATTGAAAAATCTTACTACCTTCATGGATCGATTTCAGCACTTCATGTAGCCATCTATTGGATTTTTTGTACAATGATCATTTTCTTTGTTTCTTGTTCATCTTTCGAGTTTTCAGTGTGCTTCGAATATACTTGGTTGAAGGCTTGAGTTTAAATCTACCAAAGTCATTTACATCAAACCCTTAAGCATCTTTTCGGTGTTTCTACATCCATTCCCAGATTTCAAGTATGATGTCAACTTAAAATTTCGATGTGCATTGGTTTATGATTCTTCATGTTGTATAAGTTAATTTTGCCTCCAACTCTCGAGGTATGTTTTATATAACAGAGAGTCCCATTAAATATATGGTTAAAATTAACTATTGATTTTGGCTTTGATAAAAATCTAGTTTTTTTTTTTTTTTATAATCAATATCAAACAGGTGAACAAGAATGGATGTGAAGTTGAACGTTTCATAGGAATAGAACACATGTATCGAATACCCTGGCTCTCTTCCTTAAAGCTGCTATTGATTATTTATTATCTAGACTAGATATAAACCCTTGTCTTGTAAATTTGTTTATAAACATATTTATTCAAAAAAAAAATTTAACCACACAAAAATTTTTGTAAATCACTTTTCGACAACATATTTTATTTCGAAAACATCACTTTTTTTGTTTGTTTGTTTGTTTAAAACAAGAAAAGTTTACTAAACAGAAGCTTAGCATTTCTAACTAGAGTCTAGAGATGTCAAGATTATGATGGACTAGTAATATGCTCTGTGAATTTAATGGTCTCAAAGTAATCTAAAAGGGAATTTGAGTCACTTTCAAAAAAAAAAAGGAATTTGAGTGTTTTTTACGTCAATTAATTTTCTCATCAATTTCAACTCATTTTTTGCTTTAGACAAGAACAAATTAATTTGATTGAGTGAGTATTATCTCGATGATTTTTCATTAACAGATCTTTCTACACCTATTGCAAAGAACTTAGTTGTGACGAATAAAATGAAGTTTATCCACTGTTATATAGAATTGTGACATTGATATTGAGTTTTCTCGTTGCTACTGCTATTGTTAAGATGGTTTTTTTTGCAATGTATGATAGATCTTGTCAAGACTCGGCTTCACGATCGAATTGGAGATCAATGGTTAAATGACAGTTTAATTGTATATATTGAGAATGGTATATTTAACGAAATTGATAATGATATAATTATACAGAAAATATGAAAATATGTTGAGAATAATCATATTAATATAGTTTTATCATGCTATATTATTTATAATTATTTTTGCTATTTAATTTTTGTCCACCCAAATAAATTATTCTAGCTCCGCTACTATTTATGACTTCAAATTTATGATACATGTAGTACAATACGTTGTTCTAAGTATAAAATTAGTAAAGAGAAACATATAAAATATTTATCTATCAAATTCAATTTATTTCGACCATGTATATGTATAATCATGCATGTGTCTTTTTCAATCCTCAAAGCTGGTGGATGTAGTAGTTTCCATGTTAAGGAGGGAAACATGGCGTGCAGATAGATATTCATGTAATGTAATGTAAGCATTAATTATAGAGAAACTTCTGGTTATTGGATGCCTTTCAATTGTAACAGAAAATAGTTGTTTTTCGTATTGAACTTTATGTGATAGTGGTATATTTCATCACGTACTAGAGAAATATAGAATAAGCTTTTGAATTATTATTTGGAAAATAATTTTTCTTTCACCATATGCACATTTTCTATCTTATGCAGATATTGATTTGGTGTTGAAGCTTTACATGTATGACGTAACTAATTTGAGGAGCTTTTGGTTGGGGGGGGGGGGGGGGGGGAGGTGGGATGGTTAATCATTTTTTTGGAATAAATCTGTTAGGGTTTCAAGAATTGTACCACTTTTCTTGCATAATGTGGCATGTCTTCATTAACAAATAACTAGTGCCCAGAAATGACCTTTGTACAAATTACCTTCGAATTTATATGTTAACATATAAAATAAATATTTAATTAAAAATGAAAATGAGAAAAGAATATTAATTATAAAAAAATGTACACATACCTTAATTTTTTTTACGATTCGTATATTTACTGTTTCGGTAAATATTATAATTTTAATTGATTTAAAGCTTAAAATAGGAAAACAAAATTATATTTAAATAGAATTTGTAATAAGTAAAAAAATGGATATATTTGTGATATAAGCTCAGAGTTTTATTAAATCGAGAAGGAAAAGAAAAAATAAATGGTTGAACTCTCTTATTTCACCTTCTTTCATATTCTATTTTTAAAGAAAAATATTTATGTGATATTAACAAAGTTTTTTTTTATTTATTTTTACGATTTAAAATAAAAATTGCAATTGATTTTCAAGTGGGGAAGACGGATCAAGAAACTTCGAGACCTGGAAAACGCTATTATTTAAAATCTACATTCAATTGGATTATTTTAAACCTAAATTTTGTCAAAAATGAATAATAAATAGTTAATTAATACTACTAATTACCATTTTAGAAAATATGTTTTAGGCCGAAAAATGGGCGTATACTTGTTTTTGGTAAGTGTTATTCCTTTATGTATTACGTTTTTATTTTGTGAACATATTTAGTCCTTATTTGAGCTCTTATTATCTACAAAATGAGTTTTATAATATTGAGTTATGGAAGAATGTGTACTTCAGCCCCTGTTTGGGACTCATTATTTCAAATTATGTAGTTTGTAATAGTAAATTTTGGGACAATGAATTTTTAAAAAGTATAGATTTTTTTGAATTTATATGTATATTATTTTATCAGTAGTATATTGGTTGAAAGTGAGTTTTAAAAATTGAGGTTTTGAAGAAATGGTACCTAATAGGAGCCAGTTTTTTACCGAGTAGCTACAATTGTAATAGTTAGGAACTTGAATGACTTACTATAAAAAAAATAAAAATAAAAATCAATGGCCATTTATATAACTCATTTGCATAACTATTCAATTTTAATAATTATTGACGTGATTAATCATTTCAAAATACAATTTCTAGATTATCACTAATTGATTTAGAGTAATTTTAGGGAGACATTTTTTGAGAACATTTTTAAGTGACATTGTGATATAGCGCTCATACATTGGTTGGTGAAAAAGTAAATGATTGAGCAGTTATTTTTTCCACCCAATAAATGTTCATCATTTCACAATGTTATTTAAGAATGTCTCTAAAGAGTGTCTCTCTAGAATTATTGATCAAGTCATCATGGTACTATTTTAATACAATATTTGATATTTAAATATATTCAACAAATATTTCATTTCATATTTACTTTAACATTACAAATTAAATACACGTGGTCTTCTATTTAAATATTAATTTAAGTAACTTTATCAATTAAATAAATTGATTATCAGTTTCATAATTGGGAAGACATGGATTGAAATATATGGAATTTACTTCAAAGTGAGACTAAAAATTCATCCCCAACGTTGAAAAATAATAGACCAAAGTTAATCAGTAAACTTATTCGTCATAATAATAATAATAATAATAATAATAATAATAATAATAATTAAAGTATTATATTAATTATGTGTGTGTGTGTGTGGGTGCATATATCTAAATTATATTATTTAAATATTATTTATTAACGACAAATTATGCGTAGGGTTTTGGGTAATTTCATTATTTGTCTTGACTATTCAAGAATATCATCGTGTAGAGTTCGAGTGTCCTTCGAAATTACATATTGTACACATGTATTCGTTTAGCGTACATGCCCCAAAAACTTTAATAAAAAAGGGTGGCAATTTGAAATATTAGTATTACGTGACATATCTTAACAAGACGTAACTTTTGCTACAGTTGACCGTTTGCATATTGGTAAGGATAACGGAAACTAGATCATGAGTATTTCAAAATGATATATTGTAAGTTCGATTTTGATTATAGTAAGAGCAACAAAAATTAAGATGAAAGTAGCCAGTTGTAAAAAAATCGAAAAATATAAAAGTAAAATAGTTTTATAGGATCTGAAAACATTAATATAAAACAGTGTTCTAAAAAGTGTATAGCATGACGAAGCGTTGTCATCAAGCTTCAAGGTTTGTAAGAATAAGCATGCTTAGGCGAAGCTTAAGCATTAAGTAGCATTTTCTCCAAATTTAGTATTATTTTAATTTTTTAATCAATCTACAATTATCGAATAATTAAAATAATATATAACAGGCATTTTAAATTATAAATACTACATTTACTTAAAATTCCAAACATTATATAATTTTTATGCTTTCAAAAGGCAAAAGTTAGATAATTAAATATTTGAAAATTATCAAATAAAACTTCATAAATAGATAAAAAAAATAATTTATCAAAATTAAATATTTGAAAATTATTGTTAAATTGATAAAAAAAAAATTAAAAAAAAAAATTGAATTATATGTTCTAAAAAGCGAATGCTTTTCGCGCTTTTTCACCTTTTTTCTCTCGCTTTCTTACGATTTTGCGCATTGTTGCACACTTTTGACCAAAGCGGCTCATTTTACCCGTGCATCGCATCGTCGGGCACGCTTTTTAGAACATTGATATAAAATATTCATTGAGAATTTCGTATTGGCCCTAAGAACTCTCTATTACGACTTTGGGTCCATTCGGTTGTGTATTAATTTGCCAAATTAATACACTAAAAGACAAAAAAAGACAACAAATTTAATTTACACGATTTTCCAAATCACTTTTTAACCATTCATATTTTCTCTCTCCAATTACACAATTTCTCAAACCAATTTTTAACCCCAAATCTTACCTAGAAAATACAAATAAATCCAACACAAAATTTAATTTGATTCATATTCCAACCGAACGGGCCTTTATATGACACCATAATTTTTAGAGTGATTTAAATATTTTAATAACCATTGAGACTAAAATATAAATCTTATATTTTATGGGATTAAAAGAGAAAATAAAAAAAAATTATTTAATTACATATTAGTCATCAAGAAAAAACTATAAATAGATCATTCTTCATTCAAAAAAAGGGAGAGAAAAAGAGAGTATTATAAGGGGTTCCCCCTTATTGTAAATAAGGGGTGGTTCGAACCACCTATTGTGGGGGTGGGGGGTTCGACCCCCTCATCTTTCAGGTAATGGTTTTTTTTTAATTTAATTATTATTATAATATTATATTTATTATATGGATAAAGCTCTTTGTACAGAAGAATCCTTTACAGATGTTTTACAGATACAAAATTTTACCAAAATACCCCTTTAATACAATTTATTATACAAGTCCTCAAAATACTACTTTAAAATGCTTTTAGTCTACAACTTTAATAAAAAATTAAAATTGAACTTTTAATACTATTTGATTTATTTCAGTTTACTATTGGGTAAACAGCACAAATGATCCCCAACCTTTAGATTTCTTGCGAAAATATTTTTCAACGTTTAGATTTTGACATTTGTACCATCAAAATTACTAAACATTGCTCAAATGGTCCTTACCATCGAATTCCAATAGTTCCTACCATTAAGAATTTGGAAATAGCACAAATGTTTTAATAAAAATGTGTAAATAGCACAAATGGTCTCTAACCTTTGTGCTATTTACACGTTTTTAACAGTGGGAACTAACAGAATCTGGTGGTATGGACCATTTGCGTTGCGTTTGGTGATTCGGAGGATATAAATGTCAAAAATCTAAACGTTGGAGACTATTTTCACAAGAAGTCCAAAGGTTGGGGATCATTTGTACTGTTTACCCTTTACTATTCCCAATATTTAAGATTGTTTAATCTATTTGATATATTTGATGTTATGATTTTATTTGATTTTTGTTCGCTCTAGTAACACCCCCTCAATTGGTATCAGAATCATATGACAGAACTAAAAACTAAATGTTATATATCAAAATATATAAAAATAAATACCGAATACATACACTAAGGTTTATAACTTCACATGCTTTAATACTTCCTAATAATTATAAAATAGAAATTTTAAGAGTTTTAAAAGACTTAGATATATATAGATATAAGAAGAGATATATATGATCTAATAAATTTCAGTATAATAAAAGTAGATTTTATAATAAATGAAATATTAGACTTATTACACAAAGACATATTAGAACTATATATAAAGACTATAGATATGGAATATCATAGAGCAGACCTCGATTAGCCAAATATCTAAATATGGAAGAAAAAAAATGAAAAATTAGATTTAATAATTGAATAAAGAAGAAATTTAATGAATCAAATAAGAGAAAAAAGAAATATAAAAGGAAAAGAAATCTTAAGATTAAAATCATTAGAGAAAAAGAGAGAATATTATAATAGAATTTTAAAACAATTACCTATAATATAGATAATTTTAGAAAACAAAGAAAGAACTAATAAAGAGAAATATGATAAAACAGGACAAATGGGAGATTATATAAAATATTATATAGCACAACAAAAGAAACTAATGCTAAGATCAATTAAAGAATTTTGTGAATACAATATAATGATATATAAAGAAATAAAATATGAAACAAAACTTATTCTAGAAATTGAACATATCAAAGGAAGATATTAATGACAGAATTTTCAGAATTAAAATTGGAAAAAGAAATAATAGAAAATATTAGACTTTCAGTATGATCTTATCAGATAAAATGAGCTAATACAATTATGTTTCAACCATTAAACTCATGGGGAGAATCTGATGAATTTCTTAACATGCATTTAAATTGGATAAGTACATTCTTATGGTAAACTTATAAAAACATAAATTTACAAGATAACATAGCGATTTCATAATTGCAACAGTTTAAAATACAAGATAAGAATGTCAAAGAAAAATTACAAAGTATCCAAAATAAATTAACAATACAATTTAGAGAATTAAAAGACATAATAGGATATGTTAAAAATATTGATGAAGAGATTTTAAAAGAATTTCAAAAAAATCGGAAGACTTAATTAATCAAGATAAAATTGGAATGATTATAGAAAAAATAGAAAAATTAAATGAAAAAATAAGAAAATTTGATAATGAAATAATCATATCAGTAGAAGAAATAATATAAAAATTAGAAATAAAAATAGAGGATGTGTATGACCGATTATGCAAAGTACAAAAAACCAAAAATACTAAACCGAGAGTTTAAATGTCAATAAGTTAATATATTGAAGATCTAAAATTATTAATAAAATTATTAATAAAATCATTAATAAGTGGTGTTCAAGAAGTTAAAAAATGAATTAAAAGAAGCAAGAAATGACATAAATATATTAAAACTTGAAATTAGAGAATTTAAGAAAAATTATAAAAATAAGGATAAGAAAACAAACAAAAAACTTATAGAAAAAGAAATGTCTAGAATATGAAAGAAACATATTGAACAAGAAAAAATTATGATAAAAGCAGGAAGTATGGATGATAAATTTAGAAGAAAAAAAAAACATATTACCAAAGATACTATAAGAAGGACTAGAGTTACAAAGATCCATAGAAAAACTTTAGGAAAATTAAAAGTTAAAGAAAAAATTGAAGAAAAACAAGATAAAGATGAATGAAGAGTTAAACTAGCTTATAATTCTTTTTGACCAATTAAGCCTAAATAATTTAAATGAATATCAGGTTTTAATGACTACTGGAGGAGCATCTAATCCAGCTCTAGTGGGAACCTGTAAAGGAGAATTATAGATTCGGGTGAAAGTTATGTACCTCTATATAGTAAACCACATAAACAATATTATGACATGATTAGATATAGACAACCACCTAAAGGAATTAAATACAGAGATATATTTGAACTAAATGATAATTATGATAAATCAATTAATCATGAAAGAACAAAATTAGATTTAGATTGTAAAATGTATTCTAAAAAAGCCTTATTAACCTGTGCAGATTCAATGATATTATTCTTTTTATATAATAAATATGACACATAGGAAAGTACTGAAAGAAGAAAAAATTTCTTAGTTGCATCCTTTGAAGGACATGTTAGAAATTGGTGGGAAGGAATAAGTAATGATAAAAAAAACATTAATAAGAACAAATGTTCAAGCAGAAATAATAAAATTAGATAGAGATACAAAGATTAGTACTATACATAGCAGATGAATATATAGGAGAAAATTGGATAAGTAATGCTAAAGAAGAATCAATAAGGGAAAAGACAAAGCTAGAGTCAAATTAATAAATTTAATGATAAGTTTACACTTATTTGTATGTCTAAATTTGAATTAATTATTATTGTTTTAGAATAATTGCTATTTAATTTGTATTTATCTTTTTACATTTCAGAAAATTACCCAAAAGGTGAAGAATGATGCATCGTGTCAAAGTGAATAAATCAGAAGTTGGAGGACCGAATTGAAGGAGTTGAGAGATGAAACGAGCAAATCGTGAAGATTCCAAAGTTCGGGGACTAAATCGCTTTAATTGAAAGTATAGGACTGAAGTTGCAATAAAAAAGCAGGGACTTACTTGTACAGTCGGAAAAGAGGAGAAATTGCATTGAAGGACAACCACGCGATCGCTGCATTAAAGGCGCGCGATCGCGCTAACCCTTGAAATTATAACCCGAGAGTTTTAGGTCCTACCGTGCGATTGCTAGGTATTGAACCACGCTGTTGCGCGGCTTTCCGCTAGGCTGCGGGTTGGACTTTTTATGCAATTTTCAACAGGTTTTCTCCTACTTTCACCTAGGTTTCTTCAACACCTTTAAATACAATATATGAGGCATGACTTTGGGATCTTTGCCTCACCTAAGAGGCGAGATTGGAAGAACACATAAAGAATTGATTCTTGGTGCAAGCTTTCCATTCTTCTTTGTTATTTTTCATGAACGTATTCTTTTATTTTTTTTGTTATTTAACTATAATGTGTAATTAAATTCAATGTTGAGATAAACGATGTAGCCTTGCCTTATTATTTTAATTCCAAATTTAGTTGTTTTAATAATTTGTTGCATGTATTGATTTATTATTGTTTTTAATGCTTGATTTGCTTGATTACCAATTCAAGTTATAATGAGTTATTTTCGTAATTCGAGAGATGAATTAATAACTTAGATCAAGGTAATAAATCTGATAATTGGACAAGAGATAGAGATATACTTTTGTTATTATTGCAGTCGTTCTTAGTTAAAGAATAATTCTGACCCACTGTAGAAATACATAGTTGATTTAATTAGGTAGAATTTATTTAAACTCGAGAGGGGAATTTCATATGCAAAAGTGAATTCGACTTAATACATATTTAGGAAATAAAATATGGAATTAGAGTTAATTTAATTGGTTAGGTGAAATCGTGAATCCCAACTACTTTACAATCATTTTTGAAAACACAAGCAACCTCGCAAATTTTAATTCTTTAGTTTAATTTTTTAATTTTAGTTTTAAACATCAAACAGAACTCTTTCTCCTGTTCAAATAAGGGTGGGAACTAACATATTTCGGTACTCAGTAGCAGTCTCCGTGGGATGATAATCCGAACTCTTAGGTTCACTTTATTACTTTTCATGACTCGTACACTTGCGAGGATAAATATAAGTGAACATTTAACAATTTGTGATGTGTAAAATTAAAAAATACACTTGTGAATTTAAAGATTACTACTATGTTCAATTTTATAGTAATGAGAATCAAGAAGTATATAAAGATATGTATTATAATAAATTACCACGTTCATGGGAAATATTTTTTAAGATAGAATTTGGAAATTTTGTTAGAAACAACCCTAGAATACCTAGAATTCCAGGATCAAGGATAAAATTTCTATTTGAAAATTTGGCATATATATGTCAACAAAGACAATTATTGAAAAATCAGGAAAATTGACTAGAATATGTTGTGAAGATATGAAAAAACTTATACAATTTGATGTAATCTTGAAAGGAGAAATACTAAGAGAAAAATATAAAAATAGGAAGTTCAAAAAATTCAAGAATTTTAAGAAAAAATATATAAAATCTAGAAGAAGATATTACAAAGGAAAATATAATCCAAATAAAAAATAGAAAAATAAACTATATAAAAAAGATAAAAGCCAATGTAAGTGCTAGAATTGTAGAGAAATAGGACATATAAGTCCTGATTGTAATAAGAAAAGGTCAAAGTATTACAAAAGGAATATCAAAAAATAGAAAGTGAATTAAGTGAAATATCTGATATTGAAGAATATTATGATCAAGAAGTATATATAAGTGAAACAGATTCAGGAAATAATGAATCGGAATCTGTATAAAGAAATAGAAGAAATGGATAACAATGATATAGATATACAATAATATAAAGGAATAGATGGTTATGAATTAAAAGTAACCTTTGATAATAATAAGTTTAAGAAAATACAAAAGTTATCATTAGATTTGAAAATAGGAAAATGAGAAATATTGGATAGAATATGGAGAAGAGAAAAGATAGTAATAAATTATTATCATAAAATTGAAAAAACAATAGATGTCAAAACAACTCAGGGAACCCATAACTTAAATCTTTTGACAAAAACTACAGTTGTAGAATTACTGGAAAAAATGAATAAGAAACAAAGTGAAAAAATTTAATATGTTTATTTAGCAAGAATACAAATAATGTTTAAATCTTTATTCAAAGAAGGGATAGATTCACCTTTAACGTATCTGTAAGTTTACATGATAGAAGGATAATAAATTTGAAAGATAGCCATTTAGGAACAATAGAATGAAATCTAGCATATTACAAACTAATATTTACATGTTATCCAAAATATTGTGTCTCATTGAAAGATAGAAACTTTAATGAAGTTTAAGGTCTACATTTCAAACTAAATAGAAATAATATAATGCAACCAGGAAATCAAATTAATGACTGTCGAATATAGAGCATTATATACATTTACTAAGAGCCTGTTTGATGTAAGAGTTTTTAGATGAATTTTTTTTGAGTTTTTTGAAGAATGTGTGGTTAAAAAGTGAATGAAAAATGTGAAAGTGATGATTCCCACAAAAATGTGTGGTTAAAAATAAATTTGATGAAAAGTGTGAAAAAATTTCCACTACCAAACAGACACTAATTCTAATTTTGGAAACATTTACTCTAAAAAACCATGTATTTAAGTCCATAAAGAATGCAAAGGTATTAAAAAAATTGTGGAACCAAACAACAGATAAACTTAATCCCAAAAAAATTATGATTTTTGCAGAACAAAAAATAAACCTGAACCTGAAATTATAGATCAAGAGATGAAGAATATCATGATAATAAAATAACATTTGAAGATGGAAGATTAATTAGAAGATCAAAAAGTCTTAATCTACCTAATAGAAGACAATTATGAGAGACTAATAATACAAAAGAAATAAAACTTCATACAAATACTGGAAATATGAAAATAGAAGGTGAATATTTCAATAAGAAATAGCATATAAAAGGATCAATCATATTAATAGATACATAAGCTAGTGAATGTCAAATAACTTCAGATAAGAATAAAGGATTGATAACTTATAAAATTGAGCCATATAGATATAGAGATGGCAAAAAACCCCGACCCGATCACCCCTAATAGGGAGAAAAAAATCCGCCCCGCCGACCCGCGGGACGAGTTTGGGACGGTTTCCCACGACCCGGACGGGTCGCGGGGGGGGGGGGGGGGGGGGTGCTGGTTTGGTCGTCCCGACCCGAACCCGTCCCAAATAAATAAATTAATAAAAAATAATAAGGAAAACAAAATTAAACGGGGCGGCGCCCTGAACCCGACCCGCCCCGAAATTCGCCGGCGTGGGTGGCGGGTTCGGGTTTCAAAAAATTTCGCGGGGCGGGTGGCGGGTCGGGGAGACCCAACCCAAACCCGCCCCGCTGCCATCACTATATAGATACATTAATTTTGATGGACAATTACATACTACTAAATTAGAAGTTAAAGTACCAATAAAGATTGAAGGAATTAATCTTTTAGTACCATATTATATAGATAGCAGTATGAATATAGATCCTCATATATTATTAGGAATGAGTTTCTTAAATGGATTGAAAGATTATAGTATAAAAAGCGAAGTATTATATATAACTCATAATAGCCAAACTATTTTATGTAGAAAAGCTAAATGAATAACTAGATAAGCATTCCATTAGCTGTCTATACACAAATCACCATTGTAGAAACAAATATAAAATGTGCATTCATTGATACAAGAAGTGATATATCAATATTTAAAATTTTCTTAATTAAATAATGAAATACCAAAAGTAAGATAAAAATAACATGAGAAAGTACCCAAATAATTAATAGTACTGATAAAGTTGATACTCCCTCCGTCCCACAAAGATGGGCTTAATTCTATTTTCATACAGATTAAGAAAACGTAATTAATATATGTTGAAACTATAAATTTACCTACATTCTACCAAATATAACCCTACATTAAATAATGAATTATTCAGATTTGTTGATTACATTGCATATTAAATAGGGGTATATTAGAAAATGAAGACATTAATATATTCTCAAAAAGGAAAGAGACATATCTTTGTGAGACAAACAAAAAATGAAAATAAGTCTATCTTTGTGATACGGAGAGAGTATAATATTTGGAAGCAAACAAATCGTAATAAACAAAATTTATAGTTATTGTAAATTAGAATGTGATATATTACTAGGAAATGACTTTATCCAGCAATTTCAATATTGCAAACAAAATAATTATATGATAATGTTACAAATACCTTGTGCACATTTATTAAAAATCCAAGAGAATATAAACCCTACAGAGTTCAGTCAGTCCAACGTGGTGATAGATGAGAGAAAAAATAAATTACAAGAACTAAAATAAAAAATAAAAGCATAAGATATTAAAAAAAAAAAAAAGTCCTAAAAACCGAAATAGAAATAAGTATAGAAAAAATCATTGAATAATTGGAAAAAATTTATGGAGAAAATGCGTTATTATTTTGGAAACCACATCACCCTTGAGCAAAGATAGAATTAAAAGAAAATATTATTATGAGAGTCAGACAAATGACGTACATTAAACAAGATACACAAGAATTTAAAACACAAATAAAAGAATTGCTTGATAAAAAAACTTATTAGACCTAGTAATAGACTATATAGTAGTCCAACCTTTATGGTAATGAAACATTCTGAACATATAAGAGGAAATGCTAGAATAGTGATAAATCATAAAGAATTAAACAAATATACCAAATTTGATGGATACTTTTTAATAAATAAAGAAGTATTCATAAATCTTGCAAAAGGAAAACAATATTATTCTAAATTTGATTGTAAATCAGGATTCTGAAAAATTAAAATGGAAGAAGATAGTATATAATACACAGCATTTAGTACACCTCAGGGTAAATATGAATGGATGGTTATGCCATTTGGTTTAAAAATGCACCACAAATATATCAAAGAAAAATGGACAACATATTTAGAAATTTAAATGAATTTTTAATTATTTATGTTGATGATATATTAATATGCTCTAATAATAAAGAAGAACATAGAAATCATTTAATAAAATTTATAAATTAATATAAAAGGAAGGAATTGTTCTTTCACAAAAGTAAGCTATAATAGAAAAATAAGAAATTGACTTTCTTGAATTATCAATAGATAGAAAATGAATAAAATTGCAAACTCGTATATCTAAAAAGATAGAAATTTTTTATGATAATTAGAATCAAAAGAACAAATGTAAAAGTTTTTAGGTTGTTTAAATTATGCAGAAAAATTTATTGAAAATCTTTCAAAAAATAGGCATAAAATCCAGATTTTACTCAAAAAAACAAATACTAAGGGATGGAGTGATGAACACACGAAAATTGTTAAATCACTTAAAGAAAAATGTAAAATTTTACCAAAATTAAGGTTACCAGGTGAAAAAGAAAATCTAGTTGTTAATACTGATGCCTCAGATATATATTGGATAGCAATATTAAAAACAGATTTGAATGAAATATGCAGATATTCAAGTGAGACATTTAATCAAGCAAAAAAAAAAAAAAAAATTATACCACTCATGAAAACGAATTACTAGCAATTATCAAAGGAATAAAAAAGTTCTCATTATTTTTATTATCTAAAAAATTAACTGTTGAAACTGACATTCTCAAGTTATAGGATTAGTCAAAAATAAATTACCATCAGGACCTCAATATAGAGGACTTCATAGATGGCAAACCTATTTGACATTTTATAATTTTGATATAGTTCATATTAAAGGCGTTAATAATTATCTTACAGACTTTCTTAGCAGGAATATAGAATTTATTGATGGATAATATCAAACAAAATTTGATAGACGCCAGAGTGCAAATGAACTTTCTCATTGAGGAAGCTGATGATATAAAAGATGGAATAGAGCAAATGGCAGAAAGTCTCCAACAAAATCTTAATTTGTTAATGGAGCTCTCTATCTTCCATGCCAATTATACCAAACAATTAAGCGATAGAATTAGTGAAATTAAATCACAATTCAAGTCGTTAAATACCAAATAGGTTTTACTAAATGTACAAACAGGTACACAACTGGAAGGAAGCAGTAGTGGACCCAAGATCAAAAGGGATGAACCAAGTCCCCGAAATATGACAATAAAAACTGGTGATGAACATACAAGGTTGATCAAAATTCGAACTGATGAACAAAATGATGATTCCCCTTTTTTATCAAGAGGAGAAGAGTATAAGAATTTTGTTAAAATCATTCATGAACTACAGGAATGTGATTGTTACTCCATTGCATCTAGAGATCATGTTTATCCTCGATCAATTGTTACCAAGGGAGGTGATCTCAACATCAAAAAAATGACAGCAGATTATGAATTTTTAGATCATATTTACCCCGAAAAGGATCTAAAAGAAATCGAAAAATTTGATGATTTAGTAAAAAGTGAAATTTCAAAATTTGCTCAAGGAAGATCGATATATTTAAAATCTTATTCAATTAATCCTGAAATTGATGGAAGGATATATTATTCTGCTGAACATATTATCACAATTGAATATGTTGCACGAGATTTCCAAATAGAAGTTGAACAAAGTACCAAACATTTACCAAATATTACAATATCATAGTTCAAGTCCCAGAGGGTGTTGAGAATAAAAGTCCTTTACAACATTGCCAAAAATTAGTATGACAAAAAAGACGATAAAAAGAAAAATCATTAATTTTGAAAGAATATATTGAAAATTTTGACAGTCATTGCATCAATGGAAGTCCAACAACAATTTAAAAGTCATGCATTGCCAGAGATTGTCCAACATGCAGAAAAAGATGATAAAAAGAAGATGGAATTCACTTTTGAAAAAGAAGCTGCCAACAAGGATAAAGCAACATGCCAAGGATAGTTGCATGTGAAGAAGGACAGTGGTAGAGGGACAGATGTCCCTATGATGTAACTTAAAGTTTAAATTTCTGAGTCTGATGTAATGTAAAAATTATTGAGTCTGTGATGCAAGTAATGATGTAATTGTATCCCATGTAGTATTATAAATAGAGGCATTCAGGCTAGGATAAAACATAGAACACTTAGAAACTCAGCCTGTGAAATAGCCAAAGAAATTTTTGATCTTTGAAAAATTCTCTTACCAAATCTTGAGTCACGATAGATGATGATAGATATAAATTGTGGAGTCTTGAGTCTTGGTGAGCGATGGGGATTACAGGCACTGAAAGCCCCATGTTATTGGCTATGTAAATATTTGAGCTCATACAGTACAACGTAGTGGGATTCGTGTCCAAGTAGGAAATGTGGCTAAACTAAGATAACGAGAAGGTGTGAAGTCTTGGAATGAGAACATTTTGAGGAAGTTAATCAAAATTCATGCGCACGATCATGCATGTTGTTACTTGCTAAGTGTTAACTCATTAGTTTTGCATTGTAGATATGACAGTGCATGGAATGGAGATTGGTGACAGCTCTCAAATGATGAGACAATTGTGTACTTGGTACCTGACCGTGGTTCAGTGGCCTCTCACTAGAGAAACTCGAAAAAGATCCAACTACTTTTAAATAGTTTTATTCCGTTTTAAAAATAATTATATAATTTAAATAGCTATTTCAAGTTATCTTCCACTCCCCTCTCTGTTCCTTATTTTAAATAGATATTTTTATATCAACTTCTAACTATAATGTTTTTTTTATTATCGTTAGTTTATATTGTTTTCTTCACAACTAAAGTACAAAATGAAATTTCAAAGAGAAATATTTATTTTTAGTACAACAAAATTATGCTTTAAAATAAAGTGAAAATTATTTTTAGTACGGGTCGATATAATATTATTTTTTTCATTTCAAAATTAAAATTTTGATGGGAATATTAATAAAGGCATAGAAAATTGGAAATGAATTTTGAGCGTAACATTGTCCTTGATAATAATTTTTATCAAAGTATTCTGTTTACATGCTTTCAAATGAGGAAAGATACTTTATCGCAATTTTACATTTTTATTTTAAAAGAATGGGGATCTAATAAGTCATTTATGTCCTCTTATAAACTTTTTGGACGACAAAGACACGACACTTTAAAATAGTGAAAGGGTTAATTTCATTCACGGTCACTGAAGTTGCACAAAAATCTCAAAACTGTCAGTAAAGTTCCATCATTCCGTTGGTCTCACTCAAGTTACAAAATATTTCGCAATGTCACTCAAGTTGATTTTCACCTAAAATTAAATATTTAAGACTCGAAATATAATTTTGACCCAAACTAAAAATTGCAAAGAAACCTATCTTCTTCAACCACTTCCACTTCAACTTCCGCCTCTGCCTCCTACCACCACCGTACCTTGCACAACCAGTACCTTCACCTTCAACAACCAATAGCTCCACCTCCAACTGCCACCTTCATCACATTGATTTCTTGGTGCAATTCGCACTAGAAAAGTGAGGGAGAAAACCCTCCCCCACTGGTGTAATCGCGCCGGCAACGGGAGGGATTTCTCCCTCCCCCATCGGTGCAAAATCACACCAGATCAAGTGCAATTTTACATTGATTTTGCACATATTTTTCTATGTTTGATGAAGATGGAAAAAATCGGAAGTGGCGGAGAAGAGGTGGTAGTGGGAGGCAAAGGTGTGGTTGTGGTGGAGTAGATGATGGTTTTTTTTTGCAAATTTAATTTTTGGATAAAAATTATATTTTGAGTCCTCAATTTTAGTTTTAGAAAAAATCAACACAAGTGATAATTGGTGAATTATTTTGTTATTTGAGTGATCAGGAGGCAAAGGTGTGGTTGTGGTGGAGTAGATGATGGTTTTTTTTGCAATTTTAATTTTCGGATAAAAATTATATTTCGAGTCCTCAATTTTAGTTTTAGAAAAAATCAACACAAGTGATAATTGGTGAATTATTTTGTTATTTGAGTGATCACTAGCAGAATGATGAATTTTAGTCATCGTTTTGAGATTTTTGTGCAACTTCGATGACCGTGCATGAAACTGACCCAATAATGAAATGTTTGTCTATTAGAATGCATAGAAAGAAGTTCAGGGGCATAAATGAAAGATTAAGAATATCTACAGTATAAAATGTTTATTGACTTATTCCAAATTGAGTCCAAATAGCAATCAGCTTTCTTGTCTGTTTATAACCTATCAAAATCAATCAATATCTCAGTTCAGTATTACATGAGTGTTCTAAAATACGCGATAATGCTCCGTCTAGACGTGGTGCATGACAAAAATGAGTCGAATAAATGGTATGCACGTAAAAATGCAGTTAAAGTTTTTTATTGATCGCCTAGACGCGTTTAATCCCACCTAATCCGATTTTTTTTAAGGTAAAAAATCTATTTTTTTATATAAAAATATATTTAATGTCTTAAAAAAATTAAAATAATATTAAAAATACGAAACGCATTATGGTGCTTATTCTTTGCATCGACACATCTAAACTTGTGATTCTTGACTCTCGACCTCGATACCTCGCAACACATTACATCTTTGAAAACATTAGGTTGCGTTCTCTTTGGCATATCTCAGCCGTTTTCCGTTTTCCATTTCGGAAAACGCGTTCTTTTGCGCCGTTTTCGAAAAAAATTTCGAAAATGTTTTCAAAATTTGTAAAGAAAATGGAAAACGTGAATTCCACGTTTTCTGAAATTTATACTTATTAAGTGGAAAACGCGAAAAACCTTAAAAAAAATTGAAATTTGTCAAAATTTGTCATTTTTAATTACATTATTGGTCCCTGATTTTCAAAACTTGTCATTTTAATCCTCAAATTTTGAAATTTCTTTCGAAAATACCCTAATTTATTTTCAACTTAGGTCCCTCAACTTCAAATTTTGTTGAACATTAGTTCACAAATTTTACTTTTCTTTCAATTTAGTCCTTCTCGTATTTGCTTTATAGGTCATTGTCTTCAAACATGTATAACTTTTGATGTACAACTCCAAATTGCACTCAATTTTTTGCATCGAACTCCAAATTCAACCATCTTTCTGATGATGTATCATGTGCTTAATTATTAAACATTTCTTTTTTACTTTTGTATTGTAGACACTTATTTTGTAAGAACATCATTAATTAACGTAAATTGATTTTTGCAAATTTTATTGAAACTTAAATTTTAAACGTTATGAGTGCTTACTAGAAGGATTTATCTATATAAAGTATTAAATGGAACGATTACTTTAGAAGGGAAAATTACTACCCAAATGTGGAACGATTACTTTAAAAGGGCAACATGAGTTTTTGAACTTTTTTTGTATAACCAAATTGTGTTATAGGGGTTATTTCATTTATTTTTGTTGTGCAATTCAAATATGATATCTTTATTTCATTTATATTCACAAACAATATAATTACAAGTATACAGAAATAATTTTCTTCAAAATTTTAAACAGAACGCGTTTTTCAGCTTTTCATTTTCGAATACAGTTTTCAGAAATAACAAACAAAACACATTTTCAGCAATTTCGAAAAAAGTCACAAAAAATGGAAAATAGAAAACATTTTCGAAAATGAAAACAGGAAACTGAAACACAAAGAGAACGCAGCCTAAGTTTTCATACATCATTATAGTTACGCTTGTATCCGGTAACTGTAACACCTCATAATTGATTTTATTTGTGTTTTCTAAGCAAAATGTTTGATTAAAAATTGAAGAGAGAAAATGTGTGTTGTTAAAGAGTGATGTCAAAAATTGTGTTGAATATAATAATGGTTTACCGAACACAAGATACATAATTCGGGAGGTGATCGTTTTGAAAGGGTTTAAATTCGATGAATGGCCTCCAAATTAATTAGCATAATCTATATATTACAATTCAATTCTGAATTGACATGTAATGACCATGTTAATAAAGTAATAAATTAGGTACTTGGTAATATCATAACATATAATTTGGGAGGGTCGCATCATTTCACCTCTCTTCTTTGTGCACGAGACCTATGCCTAATGGCATTACATAAGTCAGCTACAATAAAATTTCCAAGAAAACCATAATATGCTATCACCCTTCAAAAAGGGTCTACAACTTTGGCCCTCCTACTTCCCAGTTGCCACCTTGGTTACTTCGCAGTGGCGGATCTACCTCATGGCGAGGTAGGTCCATCGCTCATACTGGATTTGTCGGGGAAAAAAAAAAAATTGATTACATTTTTTGGGCTGCGACATTTATTGATTGAAGTCCGCCCAAGTTGAAAAAATTACTGGAGGGTTGCCTTAGCTAAATAAAGTTCCTGGATCCGCTCTTGTTTCTTCATGTTCTTATAGTAAATGTAGACAGATGTTACTTTCAGAATAAATAATTTATTTTATGTTTGTTTCAACTGTAATTTTAGATTTTAATTTAAGTCAAAATTAACGCTTAATTTTAATCATACATTTTATGAAACATACAATTTTTTAATCACACAATTTATCAATTTTTATCAAAATTTATTAAAAAATTGATTTTTATCAATACCAAATAGGGACATAATCATTATAATTTAAACAATAAAAGAAATCTTTATTTTTTATTGAGTTTTGAATTATGAGTAATTTTTTAAAGCTTGGCCCATGGACTTATTAACTGAGACAAGGGAAAAAAACTGTCCCATTTTCTTGGAATAACGTTGTCAACATCACACTGCACCCTTATTGTCATCGATTTTAATATCAACATTTTAAAGTTGATTAATTAAATTTACCTTCCAGGTTAATAGATATCTTTTCCCCCAATAAATACTCCTCCAGGCTCCAGTTCCTTATTATTTTTTGGCAGAGTTCTTTTGGTTTTGTTGAGTTGTATACAAAGAGAGATATTCACAGTTCTCACTCCACTCTTATAAGTTTTCAACGCCAATGGCAAGTACAGTGGCCGAGCGTGGCCGGATTATATGGCGCATGCGGCTGCAATCCGCCTTTAGGGCCGCCATGGCATGCACCATAGTGGGTGGCGCCACCCTCTACGGCCCAGAATCAGTCAGAACTAAAATAAAGTTCCCAGCTTTCTGCTACTTAACAGCCATACTAATAGTGGGTGATGCCACACTTGGTGACACACTCAGAGGCTTTTGGCATGCAGTTTATGCTACAATCCAAGTGGTGCCGCTTTCAATGCTCAGCCTATGGATGCTTGGCCCCGGTTTGCTATCCACCGACGTGGCGGCTCTGGCGGTGGCGCTGTCATCATTCTTGGTGGCGTTGCCTGAGTCGACACATTTGACGTCCAAACGGATCGCTTTCGGACAGATTGTTGTGGCGTTTACCGTTAGTTGTTATGATAGTACTAGCGTTGGTTATATGCACCCTTTATATGTTGCATCGAGTACCGGCCTCGGTGCTATGGCTTCCGTTTTGGCCTTATTGCTTCCATGTCCTTGGCTGGCCTGCTATGAGGTATGCTATACTTGAAAACTTGAATTTTTGTACCTAAACAAGCACAAATATTCTCGCACTCACTCTTCTGATTTGGTAGTTTGGTAAATGGACACAATTTCTCAAATCGTTTTTTAACAACACATATTTTTTTTCTTCACTTTTCAACCACACATCTTACCTCAAAATCATAAATAAATCAATTATAAACAATTACAATGTTACCAACCGAAGGCGAGATTGAGTTTGACGCACTAAATTAGACCAAATAATGAATTTAGTATAAAATAAAGTAAATAGTACTTGATGAATGGTATTATGTTCAAGGTGAATAGTCCCTTTTTTTCACTCAAAAAAATATAATTTGCAATATCAAATTATAGAGTGTGATTGTTTTATTACTATTGTAAACTTGTTTATGAAGAAGTTTATAAATATCACACTTCCTAAACTACTTTTTAACATTTTCCTAAGGCCTGGTTGGTATTGATTAAATTAGATTTTTAGTAAATTTTGATGAAAGGCTAAGAACATCTCTAATGAAATAACATCTACTATGTATGTGTCAAAGAAATTAACATTAACATTAAAAAACTTCTCAAATGCATCAATATTCATTGTATATACATGATAAATTATTATTAAAGCAACTCCAATATGACATTGTCTAAATACAATGTTTAACTATTTATTTGACAAATGACAAGAATTGCTTATGTGGCATAATTAATGCTGAACATTTTCTAGCATAGTTTTATGTCTCTAGCACATTGTTTAGTTCTAAACATAGAACTAGACATTGTATAGCATTAATTTAATAATTTTTATCCAATGAAAGCATTTCTCTCTCTTTCATTTTTCTTGGAAATTAATAATTTGCCACGTATGCACAATAAACATTGTTACATTGGAGAAGTTTTTTAATGTTAATGTCAATATCTTTACCACATATACATATTAAACATTGTGCCATTAGAAATGTTAGTTTCTAAGAAAATGAAATAGAGAAAAATATTTTAATTGAATAAAAATTATTAAATTAATGCTAATGTCTAACATTAATTATGTCACATAAATAATTCTTGTCATTTGTCAAAAAAATAGTTAGACATTCTATCTGAACATAGTCCCATTGAAAATGCTCTAAAAGTTGATGAGACAAGTAGTTGAAAAGTTGTTGATCGCATAAAATTAGTAATTAAAATTAATTATTAACTTTGACTTGTGATTAAAATCAGATTTTAATTAGGATCAAATAGGAGCTAAATCAATTTTCAATGAAAGGGCACATTTATTTATTTATTTAAAAACTAGCCTTCAGTAATTAAAATGTTATTTCGGCTACTTCCCGGCAAACAATTATTGACGCAAAACAGGAATCAGAATTATGAATGGTGGAAGTTAGTTGCTAATATTCTCAATGCCGACAGGTACACAAATTGTGCAGATTATATGCTGATAATGCTTCTGAGAGGATGAATCTCTACTTCAAAGCTTTCAGTGCCCCCAACAATGATGCTAAAATGGAACTCGTCTCTCAAGCCAAGCCATTTGCAGAAACCGGAACCAAACTTTTGCATAGTATCAGAATCTTACAGGTAATTTGTCTGTAAGCTAAATGAGATTTTCGGTTTTGCGAATTACTTCTGAAATTGCTATTTTCTTCAACAGCCGGGGATTTTGTGGGAGAGATGCTGCAGCAGATACTGGAAACTCGATTTCAATCCAGGAGAGAGATTACATCGCATGGAAATGCCAATGAGGGGAATAGAGAATGCTCTAATTTCTTCTCCAGCATTTCCGGTTGGTGGGGCTGATCAAGAAGAGCTCTCTAAGATCATGCACGGTGTGTCGATGCAACTTGGTCTGAAAACAGAGCAGGCTAGATGCTTCTTCCCTTTCAATTCAATGACAGCACCTGAAGCCGGAGGAGTGCTGATGGAAAAGATTCTCTTGCCACTTGAATCGATTTCCAAAATGAAAGAGTCGGTCCTTTTCTTCTTCTCCTGCATAGAAATGTTCCTGGATGATCCGATGACTGCAAGGCAAAAACCTGATTCTCCATTAGATACTCGCGTATCCCCTGGTGGGGTCCAAACTCAACAAGACACTGCAGTGTTTTCCATCAGAAAGGCCTTCAGAAGTTGGATCACGAAGCTCGTGGATAAAGAGAGATTGGTATTCGCATTCAAGTGTTCACTTTCCCTGGGGTTGGCTGTGCTATTTGGTCTGATGTTTAACAAAGAAAATGGGTGCTGGGCAGGTCTCACAATTGCCATCAGTTTTGTAAAAGGAAGACATGCAGTGTTCACAACAGCAAATACCAGAGCTCAAGGGACTGCCATTGGATCGGTCTATGGTGTTCTCTGTTGCTTTCTTTTCCAAAACTATGCAGAACTACGGTTCTTAGCTTTTTTTCCTTGGATCATTTTCACCGGCTTTCTGAGGCACAGTCGTATGTATGGCCAAACAGGAGGGACTTCATCTGCCATAGGTGCATTATTGATACTGGGAAGAAAAAATTACGGGACTCCAAATGAATTTGCCATTATCAGACTCACAGAGGTTCTCATTGGGCTATCTTGTTTCATTGTTGTAGAGCTTTTTATGCAGCCAACCAGAGCAGCCACTCTTGCAAAGAGTCATCTACATCAGAACCTGATCACACTTCAAGATTGCATATCACATATAGGTTTGTATTGTGGGCAAAAAGACCAGCCATCTTCCACATTTCACGAATTTAGAGAGAAGCAAGAAAACCTGAAATCCCTCGTAGGTGAGCTGGAGAGATCCATATCAGATGCAGAGTCAGAACCTGATTTCTGGTATTTGCCCTTTCGTAGTTCTTGCTACCAGAAGCTCATTGGATCTTTGTCAAATATAGTGGATGTACTGTACTTCATCACCTACAATTTGAAAATACTTTCAGAACTACCAGAGAGTTGCAGTGTTGCTCGTGGGGAACTTCAGGAGAATATAAAAAATGCTATGGAACATTTCCAGGAAGCTTTAAGCTCGTCCCTGCGATGTCTTGAAAAGGCCACTTTGAGAGAGTCATTTAAGGTCTCTAAAGAACCTGATGAGAAAACAATCCAAGACCTAGAAGAGGGAAAACTCCAAAACCAAAACGAGTTCAGTGATTCGATTATGAAAGATGGAGAGGCACACAAGATTCTAAGCTACGCTGAGGATGCTGAAAAGGAGAATAATGAAGGCAAGAAAGAGCTTAGAAAAAGAATTGTTCTTTATACGGGTGCCTTGGGCTTTTGCATCAGTATTTTGAGGAAAGAAATACAAGATTTCGAAATAGGCATAAAGGAACTGGCCCAATGGGAGTATCATTCAAGGCAATAGAAACTTCTATGATTTTTTCAGGATACTTTAATGTAACACCGATGCAATGGTAAATAGGGTGGCAACGGTGATAACTATAGAAAAATAACGATTTATCGCTATTTATTGTAGTTCAGATAGCTACTGCCTCTTCAGTGGCACAAGTTATATATAATTTAGATTGACATATACAAAAATAGCATGTATGAGCTTGGTATCAGAAGAAACTTATGAAACATTAAAGAAGCACAAAACAAAGAAAAAATCTTATACAGAGGAAAAAATCTTGTTCCCCAAGATTATTATCTAGTGCACTAGCACAGAATCTTAATGTCACAGTCCCATTGGAGTTATTGGACTCGTCCCACATCGAAAATTTATGGCCTTCCCTTCAATAGCTAACTTTTGAGGATGAGTTCTACCTAAAAGGTTGTAACAACGGTATCAGAGTAGGCACCTAGGTTTCCATGACAGCGTCCCATTGACCTGGTATGGACTGGATACGATGAGGATGTCGTGATCGGAAGCATGGTGGTTTGTCAGTCTCATTGTGATGTGATCCAGACCACGGATACAAGCCCGCACAAAGATCCGTTGAAGATCAGAGGAGGACCGATGACTCGATTGCAGACAAAGAGGGCCAAGAAAGCAATGGACAAGTTAGTTCAAGAAACAATGGCCAACACAATGTTCGTGTCATCGAAAGAAACAAGTTCCATTTTGGAGCCGAGCCAAAACGACGAGTGGATCAACATCATTCAAGCCGTCGAAGAAAAATATGAATTTTCAATGTTACGGCCGTAACATATAGTTCCTCACGGTCGTAACCAACTTTCTGCTGAAATTGATTTTGCGAAACATAATGGCTTACGGCCGTAAAGGTTGAGTATCACGGCCGTAATGGAGTTACTGCTTAAATTTGGAATTTGTACGTTTTTAGACTTACGGCCGTAAGTCATATTGTCACGGCCGTAAGAGTGAATTAGAAACAAGGTTACGGCCGTAAGGAATTTAGTCACGGCCGTAACATTGTATACGCGTGAATTTTAGGTTTTATTTATTTCCTTATTTTTTTGGTAGTTATTTCCTTGTTTAATTAGAACTCTTAAACCTAGTTTTGACCCTATTTATAGGGATGTAATTTTCATTATTTAACAGACTTTAATATACAATTTTGATATTAATATTGAGAGGCAAATTGCTTTCACAATCCTTATTCTTCATTGAATAAAATCCGAACTTGTGAGTTTAATTCTTGTTTGTTCAATTCTTGGGTGAGATTTATTTTCATTGTGATCAAGAGGTCAATATATCAATTGATTGTGTTGGTTGCTTGGTTCAATTAATTTGAATCAATCTCTAAATCGTGATTCTTTGGCGTTTTTGGGTCGATTCCAATAATTTGTGGGTTGCGTAGCTACAATTGCTACGTGGTTTGCATCATCTGGTATCAGAGCTTAGGCTCCAAAAATCAAGGTTATATCTTTTGTTTTCTTGAGTCGTTCTTTAATTTTGTTCTTCGTGTTCTTCAAGTTCTTGAGTCTTCAATCCAAAAAGTCAAAAAAAAAAAAAAAAATTCAAAAGTCGTTATTTCCTTCGTTTGTTACCCAAATTAAATTTCGTTTGTTTCGTCTTTCTCGTAGTTGAATTTCCGATAAATCTGGAAAAAAAAACGAAAATTCCAAGCTCCAGAAAAAAATAGCTGTTATTTGATTTCAAGAAATATTTTCTTGACTCAATCCTAGTTTCCATAAAAAGTGTCAAGTTCTATATAGAGTCAAATTCAATTCTCTAAAGGTCTTCTTTGAGTTTTCCAAAAAAATTCATTACTTTTCACTCATATTCAATTTGAATCAATCGGGTTTAAACTTGTTTGAGTTCGGGTTCGTTCTTTGAAGCAATTGGGGTGAAAGTCGCTGAGTGGAAAAAGGCAGAGAGGTGAGATCAATAGAGGGTAAAAGCCAAATTTGAGTGATACACGAGCGAAATACACGTGAGGCATATAATATTTAGTTTTAGGATGTCTGAACAATCTTCTACTGCAAAAAACAACGATCGAGCCAACATGCAGAAGAGATGGTACAACGGTTTGAGCGGTTGCTTGGGGATGTGTTAGGTAGGTTAGAAAGGCTTGAGCAACCTCGGGAAGTGCCTAATGCCCGTAGGCAAGGTGGGCAAGGTCGTAGAATAGAGGGGATCGATGAGAATGAAGAAGGTAGTGATCTTGACGATAGAGCAATTTTGGATAGAGTGGTTAGGCATGGGAGAAGGGATCGAGATCTTGGTGGTGATAGGATGGATGGTAGTATGAGCAACATCAAAATGACAATTCCGTCATTCAAGGGTAGGAGTGATCCGGAAGCATACCTAGAATGGGAAAAGAAGATGGAATTAATTTTCAATTGCTACACTTATTCGGAAGAGAAAAAGGTTAAGGTAGCTGTACTCGAATTCTCGGATTACGCTATTACTTGGTGGGATCAATTGGTGACTTCTAGGAGGAGGAATCGCGAGAGACCCGTTAGTACTTGGGATGAATTAAAAGCTATCATGAGAAAGATGTTCGTTCCTAGTCATTACCATCGAGAGCTTCATAAAAAATTACAAAGTCTATACCAAGAATCAAAAAGTGTGGAGGATTATCAAAAGGAGATGGAGATGTTGATGATTAGAGCTAATGTAGAAGAGGATAGGGAGGCTACGATGGCTCGGTTTTTGAATGGGTTGAATAGGGATATAGCTAATGTGGTTGAACTACAACATTACTTGGAGATGGAGGATATGTTGCACATGGCTATAAAGGTGGAGAAGCAATTAAAGAAAAAGGGAACAGCAAGGTATCAATCGGGTTCTAATTCTTCTTGGAAGCCGAAGTGGGAAGGTAAAGGAGATGGGGCTGTTTCTAAGGGGAAATTTGAAGCATCAAAAGGGAAGTTTGAGGCACCAAAAGGGAAGGAGGAACAAGCTAGTAAACTCGCACCTAAAGGGGAACCTCAACCATTTAGGAGTAGGGACATTCAATGCTTCAAATGTTTGGGGAGAGGACATGTGGCATCTCAATGTCCTAATAGGCGAGTGGTCCTTTTGCGAAAGGATGGAACTATGGAGAGTGATAGTGAGGAAGAGGATTATAGCGATATGCCGGCGTTGGAGGAAGTATGTGATGATGAGGATGTGTTATCCGGGGAGCATGGCGAATTATTAGTGGCAAGGTGAGCTCTTAGTGCCCAAATCAACACGGATGATTTGGAACAACGGGAGAACATATTCCATACACGATGTCGTATTAATAACAAGGTATGTAGTATGATTATTGATGGTGGTAGTTGCACTAACGTCGCTAGTACTATACTTGTTGAAAAATTAGGATTACCTTTGTTTAAACATCCTAAACCTTATAGGCTTCAATGGTTAAATGATAGTGGAGAAATTAAGGTGAATAGGAGGGTGTTGGTGAGTTTTTCTATTGGTAGCTATGTGGATGATGTTATGTGTGATGTGGTTCCTATGCATGCCGGGCACATTTTGTTGGTAGATCTTGGCAATATGATAGGAAGGTAACGCATGATGGGTATAAAAATAGGTATAGCTTTACCAAAGGGGGGAAGACCATTACACTTGCACCATTGACACCGTCACAAGTGTATGAAGATCAAATAAAATTGAAAAATGATGAAGAAAAAAGAGTAAGGGAAAATGAAAGAAAGAGAGTTGAGGCCACGACCTCAGAAAAAGGAGAGGAAAAGAGAGTTGGAGCCACGACTCCAGAAAAAGGAGAGGCGAGAGAAAAAAGGAGTGTTGAGGTACATACCTCAGAAAAAGGAGAGGGAGCGAAGAGTGCCAGAAAAGAAAGAAAAATGAGTTTCTACGCAAAAAGGAGTGAAGTCAATAAAGCATTTATGGAAAAACGACCAATGGTCCTTTTATTGTACAAGGAATCATTCCTTGCATTTGATGAAGCTAACAAGTCCCTCCCTAGTTTGGCTATTTCTTTATTGCAGGAATTTGACGATATATTTCTCGATGACATACCTAGTGGGTTACCAGCCATTCGAGGTATTGAACATCAAATTGATTTTGTACCTGGAGCAGTCATTCCGAACCGCCCCGCTTATCGAAGTAACCCCGAGGAGACGAAGGAGCTCCAAAGGCAAGTGGAGGACTTGATGAGCAAAGGGTATATAAGGAAAAGTATGAGTCCATGTGCCGTCCCCGTGTTACTTGTGCCCAAAAAGGACGGGACTTGGAGAATGTGTATCGATTGTAGGGCCATCAACAACATAACGGTAAAGTATCGTCATCCTATTCCTAGGTTAGATGATATGTTGGATGAATTACATGGTTCTAGCATATTTAGTAAAATTGACCTTAAGAGTGGTTATCATCAAATTCGAATGAAAGAAGGAGATGAGTGGAAAACTGCTTTTAAAACTAAGTATGGACTGTATGAATGGTTAGTAATGCATTTTGGACTTACTAATGCACCAAACACATTTATGCGTTTAATGAATCATGTTTTACGTGCATTTATAGGTAAATTCGTCGTAGTTTACTTCGATGATATCTTGATATATAGTAAAACTTTGAATGAGCATGTGGAGCATGTTAGGTGTGTGCTTGTGGTTTTAAGACAAGAGCAACTTTTTGCTAATTTTAAAAAGTGTGATTTTTGCATGGAAAAAGTTGTGTTTCTTGGCTATGTGGTTAGTGCTAAAGGAATAGAAGTAGATGAAGAAAAAATCAAAGCTATTAAAGAATGGCCAACACCTAAAAGCATAACTGAGGTTAGGAGTTTTCATGGCTTGGCTAGTTTTTATAGGCGCTTTGTTAAAAATTTTAGCACGATTGCCGCACCACTCACAGAAATTGTCAAAAAAAGTGTAGGTTTTAAATGTGGGGTAGAACAGGAGCATGCATTTGAGACTATTAAAAATATGTTGTGTGAAGCACCGATTTTATCACTTCCTAACTTTGACAAGGCTTTTGAGATTGAATGTGATGCCTCAGGGCTAGGCATTGGAGCTGTTTTAATGCAGGATCAAAGACCAATCGCTTATTTTAGTGAAAAACTAAAGGGGGCTGCACTTAATTACCCCACATATGACAAGGAGTTATACTCACTTGTGCGCGCTTTGGAGACATGGCAACATTACTTGTGGCCACGGGAGTTCGTGATACACACTGATCATGAATCCTTGAAGCATTTGAGGGGTCAAGCTAAGCTGAGTAAGAGACATTTAAGGTGGGTAGAATTCATCGAAACATTTCCCTATGTCATCCGGTACAAACAAGGTAAGGAAAATGTGGTGGCAGATGCATTGTCTCGAAGGTATGTTCTTTTAAATTCTTTAAATTCTAAATTACTTGGATTTGAATACATTAAGGACATGTATGTTTGTGATCCGGACTTTTCTAGTATTTATGATTCATGTGGTAAAGGGACTGTGGATAAATTCTTTAAACATGATGATTATTTATTCCGAGAAAATAAATTGTGTGTCCCTAGGTGTTCAATGAGGGAGTTACTTGTGAGAGAGGCCCATAGTGGAGGTCTAATGGGTCATTTTGGAATTAAAAAGACCATCGAAATCCTAAGTGAACATTTCTATTGGCCTAAGATGAAAATTGATGTGTTTTGGGTTTGTAGTAGATGCATTACTTGCAAGAAGGCAAAATCTAGGATTAAACCTCATGGATTATATATGCCTTTACCCGTACCTAGTGAACCTTGGGTCGATATCTCTATGGATTTTGTTTTGGGATTACCTAGGACAAAGAAGGGAAGAGATTCAATTTTTGTGGTAGTAGATCGCTTTAGTAAAATGGCACATTTCATACCATGCCATAAAACTGATGATGCTACTAATATAGCTGAAATTTTCTTTCGAGAAGTAGTGCGCTTACATGGGGTTCCTAAGAGTATAGTCTCGGATAGGGATGTTAAATTCCTTAGTCATTTTTGGAGAGTCTTGTGGAACAAATTAGGAACCAAACTACTTTTCTCTACAACTTGTCACCCACAGACCGATGGACAGACCGAGGTAGTAAATAGGACAATGATTCAATTGTTGCGCACGATAATCAATAAAAATCTGAAAAATTGGGAAGAGTGTTTACCATTTATTGAGTTTGCATATAATAGAGCTATACATTCTACTACTTCTTGTTCACCATTTGAAATTGTTTATGGTTTTAATCCGCTAACACCATTGGATTTAATTCCTTTACCTGTAAATGAACGTAGTAGTTTAGATGGCAAGAAAAAGGCTGAGATGGTTAAAGCACTCCACGACAAAGTGAGGTTGGCGATTGAAAAGAAAAATGAACATTATACTTCGCAGGCTAACAAAGGAAGAAAGGACATCATTTTTGAACCCGGTGATTGGGTTTGGGTACATTTGAGAAAGGAGCGGTTTCCAGAACAACGCAAGTCAAAGTTACAACCTCGAGGAGATGGTCCATTCCAAGTGATTGAAAGGATCAACAACAATGCCTATAAATTAGACCTTCCTGGTGAATATAATGTTTCGGCTTCATTTAATGTTTCTGATCTATCTCCGTTTGATGCAGGTACAGATTCGAGGTCGAATCCTTTCGAAGAGGGAGGGGATGATGTGATCCAGACCACGGATACAAGCCCGCACAAAGATCCGTTGAAGATCAGAGGAGGACCGATGATTCGATTGCAGACAAAGAGGGCCAAGGAAGCAATGGACAAGTTAGTTCATGAAACAATGGCCAAAACAATGTTCGTGTCATCGAAAGAAGCAAGTTCCATGTTGGGGCCGAGCCAAAACGACGAGTGGATCAACATCATTCAAGCCGTCGAAGAAAAATATGAATTTTCAATGTTACGGCCGTAACATATAGTTCCTCACGGTCGTAACCAACTTTCTGCTGAAATTGATTTTGCGAAACATAAGGGCTTACGACCGTAAAGGTTGAGTATCACGGTCGTAATGGAGTTACTGCTTAAATTTGGAATTTGTACGTTTTTGGACTTACGGCCATAAGTCATATTGTCACGGCCGTAAGAGTGAATCAGAAACAAGGTTACGGCCGTAACATTGTATACGCGTGAATTTTAGGTTTTATTTATTTCCTTATTTTTTTGGTAGTTATTTCCTTGTTTAATTAGAACTCTTAAACCTAGTTATGACCCTATTTATAGGGATGTAATTTTCATTATTTAACAGACTTTAATAGACAATTTTGATATTAATATTGAGAGGCAAATTGCTTTCACAATTCTTGGGTGAGATTTATTTTCATTGTGATCAAGAGGTCAACATATCAATTGATTGTGTTGGTTGCTTGGTTCAATTAATTTGAATCAATCTCTAAATCGTGATTCTTTGACGTTCTTGGGTCGATTCCAATAATTTGTGGGTTGTATAGCTACAATTGTTACGTGGTTTGCATCACATTGGAATTATGGGACTCATCCCACTTCGAAAAAAACTCATGGCCATCTGTGTGAGCTTATAACAACTTGGGCACCCTCTCTTCAATAGCTAGGTTTTAAGAGAGAGTTCTATCTAAAGAGGCTGTAATACTTGATCACTGTCCAGGCAAAGATCTTATTACTACATCAAATACATATTTGTTGCCCCCAGGGCACATCTCCAAGTGGCAAAGGGGATGGGTGGTAAGTGCTCAGCGCAGCTGTGTGCTTGGTTCGATTCCCCGCAAGGTGGAATTGGCCTTGTGGCAAGCGGGAGTTATTGAGCGTTTCTCATGCTTACCATAAGCCCTTCCACCCTGGCTCCTTGGAGGCATAACCTGGATTTACCTTCCCGAACCAATGGCCTTGGGCGTGGTCGGTTCGGGCCCTCAGGGTGTGGGCTACACCTTTTTTTTTGTTAATGAAAATAACGAAAACGTCAACAAAGCCAAGTTGAAATCAAACACATACAATAAAACAGATAGATGCCAAAAATGCTCCTCAATTGCCTCAATATTTCAGGTCAGCCACCACAAATAATAAGCATCAGCACAGAAATAAAGATACCTAGAAATACCCATTTCTTCTACTTAAAAGTTGGCAAAGTATCCAACCAAGCTCGAATTGATCCTTTTTATCATAAATAAAATCATCCAAGAAAGCTGATGCCATGGATAGACCTTCTGAAAGAAAAGGTGCTCCCGCACATTCACCCATCATTTCTCAAACACAGTATCCAAGAAAGCAGATGCCATGGATAGAACCTAATCTCCTCGATCTTTTGTTTTGACAGCTCTATCAGGATATATCTTACGAAGGGGAAACTGATTGGTGTTTCATTAACCCTTTAGGAAGTTTAAAAAATAAATCAATCTTCATTTTCACAATGAATTCCTAAAGTATAGCAAATTCCCGTGCAATTGTTCCAACGGTTATACATTATTTCAAGGAATTGTACATACAAATTGCATCTGATTAACAATAAGGAAACTGAACAGAAACCCAAAAGAACAAAAAACACAAAAAGTCCGATCGTCGAATGTAAAACGACCGGCGGAGAAACTTACGCGATGGCTAGAGGTGATGCATTGTAGGCGAAGGATTTTTGATCCGTGATATTTTATTTCATCGCCATTTGAGTGAATAAAATCCATCGTCGTTTGGGCTAGACAAATACAGAGAAGAAATAGAAAAGACAAAAAAATAAAAAAGTTATGTGGCTGCTGGGATTCGAGCCCAGGTCTCCACGGCCACAACGTGGAATTCTTACCACTAAACTACAGCCACATGTTGTTCTACGTGTTATTGTTTTAATATTCAATGTATGTTTTAATATTCAATGTATATTATCGATGAAAAGAGATGTTTTGGTTATTTCTTGAGAATCAATCTTTATTTTGAAGATTTGTAATTTCATATTAAAGCTTACAAATCTGACTTCACAATAATTCTATTTGATAAAATTGTATGGTTTATAAACTTATTTATTTATGATTTTGAGGTAAAAAGTACTGTTTAAAATTGGAGAACAAAATATGTGCAATTAAAATGTGGTTTGAGAAATTGTGTAATTTATAATTCAGCTTATTTTGTTTATCAAACACTTACTAAATTGCTTACCAGAATTGTGATTTTTCTTGTACAGAAGTAGAACACATATAGATTAGGTCATAGATGTTTAATTTATATTGGTGAATTCAATATCTATATATATATATTATTAAAGTCAATTGGGATTCTAATCAATTTTGAATGGAATCTGCAGTGTAAAAAGAATCTTGATTTCCACCAAATCACTATAATCTCGATGATTTTTCTAGCCCATTTTCCATGTCTCAAACTATGACCAAGAGTTATTTAAGTGGATTTTAAAAGGGAAAAGTACATGATTACAAACTTAAAAGTAGCAAATTTAGGATTTTATTTTATTTTATTTTTAAAAAAAATATTAGGTGTTAATTTAGTAGTTAATAAATATAATATTATATAATATGAAAATAATAATAATCAATTATATATTAAATTAAAATTAATATAATATTTAAATAAAAAAATCCATCAAACAGCATGTGTCCGCCCACCCCACCCCACTCCACCCAACCCCACCTCACCCAAAAAATCACAAAAATGAATTTTTTTCTCTCTATGTTTTCCCACCCCACCCTACAACCCCCACCCAACCCACACACCCCACCCCAACCCAAAAAATATTTTTTTTCTTCAACTTTTCCACATCTTATCCGACCCCACCCAACCCCGGCACCACCCAACCCCACCCACCCCAAAAAAATGAGTTTTTTTTTTTTTTTTTTTTTGAGAAATTCATAACTACGACACTTTAACTATCACTTTCAAAAACTAGCATACTTAAAATTTAAAACAAATAAAAACATAATTATATATTATAAATTATATAAAACTAATAGGGTTTTTAGTTAAATAAGTTTGGTAAACAATAACTTTAATAAAATAGATCTTTCTGTTGAAATGTCCAAATTACCTTTAATGAAAAGGATTGTTTATTTTGCAAGATATATCCCCAAACTTAGTTATGTTGGTTCAGTTCAGGGCTTCTAATTATATTCATACGTTTTAATATCTCTTGTGATAATTTTTCAAAAGATTTAGGATGATTTTTTTTAGTTATATATCCTAACGTTATTCCTTCTGTAACTTCTTCTTCTATGTCTTTGTATTCTTCTATAATTTGATGAACTGTATTTATATTTTTTTGTTGTTGCAACAGAATTAAATTCTATTCTATTTAGGATAGCATAGTTAATATCTTCGTATATCTCTTTTAGTTTAGATTGTCCAACAAAATGTATATTTTTAGATTTTTCAACAATAGCTGATAAAAATGAAATTTCTTTGTTTTCTAAATATAGTTTATGATCACAGTTATTAGAAGTTGAAGCTTCTGAAGTATTCATGAATTATCAGGTTGATAAATTATTATACAAATTTTTTTTTTGTATAAGTCCATTCTTTGATCTAGTAAAATACAGTAATCTGCAATATATTGTTCGTATTTTTCTAAAAGTTTATTATATTCTTCAAAAGATATGTTTTCATTTTCCATTTGATGTATAATATCTTCCATTTTATTTTTTAATTTTTCTTGAAGGTTATCTAATCCTTCGATTATATATCCTGGCATTAGGTTTTGACTGTATTTGTCATAATTTTATTTTCTAAATCTATTTTAAGCTGTAATATATCAGAATAATCTATAATGTATTGATCATGATTTTCTGAAAGTATATAATATTGTTCAGATGATTCATCCATATCTATTAATTGAGATATAATATTATCTATTTTTTCCATTATTCTTTCTAACAAATTGTCTAATTCTTTAATAGTATATCCAGCCATTATAAAATAGAGGTAAATAATTATAAAGTTTCAAGTAATTTTTCAAATTCTATCAGTGTTTGGGAATTGATAATATCTATATCAGTCATAATATCTATACTTAGTTCAAATGGTATATATTATATTTTGAAATATTTTTCTTTCTTTTTTCTAATTTATCAATTATATCTTGAATATCTTGTATTACTATAGATCTTATAGTACATTTAATAAAGTTTTCTATCAAATTTTCTTTAAAACTTTTTAATATCTCTTTATGATGCATAAAGTTGTTCTTGGTATCCCATTTTACCAATTTCATTTCCATTTTCAATTCCTTTTTTATTTTTAATATTCTTTTTAACTTTATATGGACATCTCTTATATCTGGGTTTTCTTATGATGTAATTTTCTTCATTCATGATAAAATTTTCAAAAACTAGTAAAGAAAGATTTATTTCTTTCATCACTGTCATAATCTATTATAGGATCATAATCATTATCACTAATAAATACATGTTCTAAATACAATTCATTATTTATTTCAGTATTATCACTATCAAGCCAGAAGTAAATAATTGATTTTGTAATTTCTATTTCTAATAATTCTTTTAGTTTAGGAAAAATAGCTAACAAACATGGCATATAAACATGATATAACTTTTTTATTTCATTATTTGGTCTAGTAAATTGTTTGTGCATGAATAAATGTTCAATTATGCTATGATATTCATCCATATAAGACTGTTTTGATAATTAAATTTAACAATTCTGAATTCTGTCATGTTACCTTATTTTAACAGTTCTTCCTCCTCCTAATTCCATAAAGACACATATAGTAAGAATACTAACCTCTTTTCCTGTTCTTTGTACATTTGAATTTTCCTTCCGATATCAATGACCTTTAGGCTCACAGGTTTCTGCTATCATTCCCTTCAACAGCCTCCTGCCTTTATAGGTAATTAGCCTCACCCGAATCCATGCCTTCACTGTATAATATCTTGCTGGAAAATAATTTGGACAAAGTGTAGGGAGTTTTCTTAATAATATATATTATTTAGGAAATAGGATTTAGAAGACAGAAACTTAGAAACTCATATCCTTTTAGCAAAACGATTGGAATTTTATTGATTCAAAGAGGATTGATACAAGACTTTGGTATGAGAATTTTTTCAAAGACAGAGAATTTCTTTAGCTTTCTCACAAGTTGAGTGCTCCAATGATCTCTGCCTTTCAACTAGCTCGGAGGCCTCTATTTATAATGTTACATTTGACATAATTACATCATTGCTTACATCATCGACCTAATAATTTTACAGCTTTTCATTACATAAAGACACACCTGTCTTCTATTATTTATTACAAGGACACACATATCCTCTATTATATATTTTTTCACGTGACTCTTACATTATAGGGACACCTATCCCTCTATTATTTTTATTCTTTACATGGCCTCTACATTGTTCTGCCTTGTTTCATTAAAGCAGATTTATCAAGTAGCTTCCACCAGTCCATCAATTCTGTTGGCATGTGGGGCAATTTCTGGCTATATACGCCTCTTGTTAAGTAGCAAAGCTTCCATGGATTTGATGAGTGTCAAACTTGTTGATGTATTCTTTCAAGATTTTTGACTTTTCATTTCTCCCATTAATGAGGAGGGTCCATTCGTTATATTGGCATATGCATTTGAATCTTTTTTCATACAAGTTTTTGGCAATGTTGTAGAGAACTTTAATTCCCAACACTATTCGAGATCTAAACCATGATCTTGTAATATTTGGTACTGACCTGGTATTTTTTCCCACTTCAATTTGAAAATTTCGAGCAACATATCCAATTCTGATAATATGCTCAGCAATATAATATATCCTTCCATCAATTTCACGACTTATTGAATAAAATTTTAAATATATAGGTCTTCCTTGTGCGAATTTTGAAATTTCTCCTTTTAACAAATCATCAAAATTTTCAATCTCTTTCAAGTCTTTCCCTGAGTAGATAAGATCCAAAAATTCATAAGCTGCTGTCATTTTTGTTATAACGGGATCTTCTCCCTGAGTAACGATCAATCGTGGGTATACATGATCTCTAGATGAAATGTAATAAAAATCACATTCTTGGAGTTCATATATAACTTTGACAGTCGTTTTATATTCGTCTTTGATTATTGTTCAATTTTACTTATTTTAAAGAAGTAAATAAATGAAAAAAACACAATTTTGGGATATAAATTTTGTCATTTAGAGTAAAACTTATATAAGATTCAATTTTATTTCTTTAACTCTAAATTAATTTTAATTGCTAAAAATTTCATTTATTTGATTGTAGGGATACTTTGGACAGTTTCAACCCGAAAATCTTTAGCTTAGTGGACCCGAAAAAGCCCAAATTGGAGAAACCTACCACTACAACACACTTCATCAGCAACCCGATTCACCACTCTCGCACAATAGAATTCTGTGTCTCAGCCTCCTCTCCCTCAAACAACTCATCCGCCACTCCCAACTGGAGAACACAATACCAGCCTCTTCTCCCACACACGGCAGCCCTCTCTCTCTCTCTCTCTCTCTCTCTCTCTCTCTCTCTCTCTCTCTCTCTCTCTCTCTCTCTCTCAGAAGTTCAACCTCTTTCTCGCTCCAACCCTCACCTTCACCAGCAGTAACCTTCGTTTCTCTCCTCTGAACCGAACAACACAGCTCTTTCATCCTTCTGCCACAGCAACTCCTTCCATCTTCATCTTTCACCCGACATCACCAGCAGCCTGCCACTTCTCCACATTCCAGCCAGTAACCTCCATCGGAATCCTAAACCAGACAGCACTCTGCTATCTTCCGAGACACAGCTACCAACCTCCCTCTAAAAAAACTCAGCCTCTGTTTCTGCTTCACATCAACAGCAGTAACACCATCCACTCCCAGCCTTCGATTACAACAGTCTCAGCCTCCCAACCTCTACTCAACAACCCGCAACATTCACCAGCATCCACCGTAACAGCATCACAGCATTAAGCAACCAGCAGCCTCAAGCAGCCTTCACACAGTAGTCTTTCAGTTTTGAGTGACTCGTTCTAGCCTTTAATTTTATTCTGCTGGACTGGTAGTTGTCTTAATTATTAGTTTACATATTTTAGATTATAGGTGTAGGATTGTTTTGAGATATATTTTTGTTATTGAAATTTCATTTCCAACTTTAAATTCATTATCTAGTAATGGTTATTTTTTATTTGAATTTTATTTCGCTTAATTTAATTATGTCCGGCTAAATTATATTTGAGAGGAGTTATTCTTAGCTTCAATGGGTGAATGTTAATTTTCTATAAATGAATTCTTGTTATTGATAAGGGTTTACAAAGTGTTTTAAATTTTCAGATTATTTTACTTGGATTAATGTCGCTGATGTGGTATGTATTGAATATGCACACAACATGCTCGACAGAATGCTGTAGAATAAATTGATTAATTTTCTTACTAATATGTTTAAATCTTATCGATCTCAAGAAATTCACACTAATCTTATTTGAAAAGCCCAATTGATAGCGAAAGAATAACTCCACTCAAATTTTCCTTTCATTGCAATTTAATTATATTCTCTCCAAATTCATTTTAACACAATTGAAATCATAGTTTAAAACTTGAATTTAGTAAATATTACGATACCATTAAAATCCCTAGGAAGAATGACCCTGGATTATTCCTAGACTATAACTTGACCCCTTTATACTTGGAGGGTTGATTTTCCATTGAGTCAGTCTTCTTTTGGTAAAAAAGGGGAATCATCTTCCTCCTCAGTACGAATTTTGACTACCTTTGTATGTTCATCTTTAGTATTGACATTCACTAGCTTCTGTATCAATTAATATATTTGATCCTTTTACATGTTCTTTTCCATTGAAATATTCACCTTCTATTTTCATATTTCCAGCATTTTTATGAAGGTTTATTTCCCTTGTATTACTAGTTTCTCCTAATTGTCTTCTATTGGATAAACTTCTTGATCTTCTAATTAATCTGCCATCTTCAAATGTTATGTTATTATTAGTGTATTCTTCTTCTCTTAACTCTATAATTCCTGGCTTATTTTTGGTTATGTAAGTTCATAGTTTCTTGGGACTAAACTTATTTATTTATCTGGTTCCACAGCTTTACCAAAATCTTTGCATTCTTTATGAATTTCAATATATGATTTTTTTAGAATAAATGTTTCCATAATTAGAATTAGTAAATGTGTATAATGCTCTACTAGTTCTACCACCCCTGCGATGCACGGTGTTAGATATAAAAATAATATTATATTACAATAACTAACCATGAAAATAAAAAAATAGTATTATATTAGAATAACTAACCATGTACGATATTAGATATAAAAAAAAAAAACTGTGTTACATTAAAAAACAGCACATCACACAATTCAGCAAAAGATTTCCATATATTCACTCGAGAATTTTCATATTTATATAATGTTGTAGTGTTACAATATCTAACATTGCAATAAAACTCTATTGAAGACCCATCATAGTGGTTCAATCTGAATATTGTATTGACTGTTCAATCTCCCCAATGTCTTCCTCACGATTCTCAAGCAATGTAACAGCGTTATACCTATGGAAGAAAGGATATCACAATAAATTTCTGGGGCAATGTTCCAATACCAGTCTCACCAAAGTATTGGGCATCCAAATAGTTCTTTAGATAAAAACAATAAATTAAAAAAAAATGTTCATCTCCACTCTTTAGACTTGGAGTCAAATTTCAAAATCACACTCTAACATGTAAAGCAATACTAAAAAATTAACATTCTAAATCACATTTCAAAATTACAAACAGATCACATTCTTAGTTTTTTTCTCAGCTCAAAAATCACAAATCACATATCCAAAAAGCTCAAGAATAATAAATGGGGAGTGGGGATTAGGGGTCAAGGAAGAAATCGAAAATCACAAATTATATTATATGATCAACCAAGCCTTTTTTTTATTTATTAATTTGGGTTGTAAGCAAAAGATCACTTGCAATCTCAAGATTCTTACAAAGCAACCGAGGGACTTTAAAGCTAATATTTTGTTCTGACCAATGATCAATTCTGCTGATGAAGACGTAAACTGATAATGAATCCAACTAAACAAAGTTGAAGACATTTATCAATTCAATATTTTTAATCACCATTTCAATAAACAAATAGAAGTCAGTGCATGAGTGTAAACTCACACATCAGACATTTATCAATTCAATATTTTTAATTACCATTTCAATAAAGTAATCAGCGTTTGAAGTACTCTGCTGGAATAACTTCCAGCTGATGCCATATCATTATGAGCCAATGACTGAATAATGGTTAAATGTAACAATGTAAAAAGATTGAAGTTTACCTTTGGTGGCTTAAAAGGGTAATCAGGAGGAAAATGAATGGAAACTAACATTACATCTCTAGCATAAAGGCTATCAGAACTCAGAAGGCCCCATAATTGTGGCTTGACAGTGGAACATATCCTCACAGGACCTACATTATAGTTTACATGATATGATTAGCATAGGTAAACCAAAAATGATGCACAAAGCAAAAATACACAGCACAGACAAAAGTCAATTAGTATAAAGAAAACCTCAGTAAAAGTTGCTGCTGCTATTACAGATTTTGTGATTGAAAAAAATTCTCAAAGTCAAACCATTCTAAGTTTCTTGGCCCTTTACTTGAAGTCGCCTCCTTGCAGAATTCAGCCTTTCATCATCCATGGCAGCTTGCACTACAATTTCTACAAAATTCAGTTCAAGTAATTAAAACTTATTCTAACTGCATTTTCTTTGAAAGTATTGATCCCAAATTCACGGGAAAAAATCACAAAAAGAATCTTTCCTTCTTGGTTAGAAAAGCTAAGAACTTTGCCCATTCTGACCAAGAAACCATTGCAAACCATGCACTAACTCAACAATGACACGATAAGATCAATGCCACTGATTCCACCAATGTTCCTCAACATTGAACGTAAAAATTGCTAGAGCCGTAACAACTAAACATGTTTATACATGCTTGTAAATAGAATCCTAGTTGATTCAAACACCTTTTGAGAAAATGTCTTAAAGACGTATTTTATTGATTCACATTATAATACCATTAAGAAATTGCCATTATATTAAAAATCTCAAGAATTTAAGTAAAAAAGGGGCCCATCAATAACATGTACATTTCAACTAATCAAGAGAACCCCCCACCCATCATACCCCCATCCCCACCTACCCTCTTTGATAGTGTATCTATCCATAGATTCAATGGACGGGATTTTGAGATTCCTGGACGGATTTTTCCCATCATATCATCCTAGGCAACTATAGAGATAGTTGAAAAAATAAATAAGTAATCAAAAGCATACATGTTAAATAGAATGAGCTGAAATACATTGGAAGATCAAGTCACCATTGACCAATAAATTACATATATAAAGTTGAGAACTTTGGATTCAATAACTTGCAGTGGAATTGGGCGACAAAAGTAGGGCCTATTCCAATTCTTTATGGACTCTTGGAATTGTTATGCAAAAAGAACAATAATAAATAAACAGAATGCAACAAATACCATGTAAAGAATAGTACTACCAAGTCCCTTCAACTGTATATATCCTTAGTTTGAAAATATGAAAATCAGCCAGCACTAATCTTCTGCAAATTAACTAATTTATTGATGTCCAAAATTCACATATAATTACCTTTGATTCCAAGATCCATTTGTTGTCAATGTAGTACTGGTTTAGATGATTAATCCCATCATCACATGATGCCCCATGAACAGCTTCAAAAGTCAAGGTGCATGCTAACTGCATAAAATTTATTTGAAATATATGTGACTTGTTGCTTGAACAATAAATCAAAGATTACAATATATAATAACATGAAAATGTTTGTTTCGCTTATTATCGATGATTTCCTCTACAGCACGACAACCCACTAATTAGTGGAGCATTACCTCTTTTTTTTAAACAACGAAAAATGTTTCTTCTGGCTGCAAAGATTAAATTCAAAAGTTCTCTAATTAGTTCTTCCTTCTTTTGTTCCATTTTCAAATTTCATTAATCCTGCTATCTATATAATTTAATGATTTAAACCTGAAATGATATTACAAAAGACTTTGTTGCCTCCCTTCTTAACTCCCAGACATGCAAGAAGTTTCATTGCTCACCACAAAAATGAATACCAATAAATTGTTACAGGATTAACAATAGAACTTTGCTCGCCATATGCTACAAATAAGAATGATTGTTACTGATTATTCACCAAATTTACACAAGCTTCATAACAATATCATTATCTAGTATGTATACATGGGTGGAGGGTTATATTGATCCCAATGGGGCTCAATTCATCTCACTGAAACTCAGATTTTTCCCTTTATACATTTGTATTGAAGTGATAAATTATAAGTTATAGTTTGAAAATCACTCCACTGAAAATTAACCCTGTTTTGTTTGGCTAAGAAACTAATTTTTAGTGGACTTGGATAAGAAGTTGATAAAATGTGTGTTTGAAAAATTGATAAAAGTTGTGGTCACATAAAATGTATGGTTAAAAATGAGTTTGGAAAAATTGGGACCAAACAAGGGCTTACTGATGTGTTTCGGACCCTCGACAATCGGAGTCATAGCAGGCTTGACGGAAAAATTCAAGTAATTCAAGCCAAAACGGAGTTAATTGCAAATTGAAGCAAAAATCAGAGCAAAAAAGGACCAGTTTGATCCTTACGACTGTAACGCCCAGAAGGTCACGACCATAATCAAGCTACTGGTTAAGATGCGAGATTTCAATTTTACACTTACGACCGTAAACAAACTGTCACGGCCATAACATTCACAGGAAGGAAATCTTACGACCGTAATAATCTCAATCACAGTCGTAACATGCGATATTAATTTTCGGGATTTTTCATATTTTGCAGATTTTTAATTCCTTTTATTTTATTTAGTTATTTTAGTATTTTACTTTAATTATAATTCTATTTTGAGCCAGTTAGGGTTGATAGGTTTTTATTTGCTTATTTATAAGCTTTATCCATTCATTGTATTTGAGACTTCGATTTTGATATAAATATTTTTTTTATTGAGGATTCAATAAAAGTTATAGGTGGATTCCTATGTTTTTCGAACTTATAAAGAATATTTCCCGTAGCGTTCAAATATCGAACTTATCAAATATTTGCTAGAATATTTGTGGCGTTCAAATCAGAGACTTATCAAGGAGATTGGGCAAATCCTTGTGGCGTTTCGAAAGTCGTGGTTCTTTATTCTGCATCGTCGAGCCATCGCGTCGTGAATATCGGGTCATGATTCATCCGTCCAATCACAACCTGAGTTCGGAACTTTCCGGCGTTTCTTCCGCGCTTCGAATCTCATCATTTGGTATCAAAGCTGGACTCTGAATTCAGGTTCTTGTGTTTTTTTCTATCCAGTTTGATTTTTATGTTTATCATCGAGTCCCATAAAAATCATCAATATCTTGTTGAGTGTTTTGTTTTCAGTTTTTTTTTTGAGTATTCTTGTTCTTCGTGTCAGTAAAAAGTTTTAGTTTTTGTTCCATATAAAAATCCAACAAAAATTAAAAAGTGTTTGTTTTATTCGATTCTTATCCAAATCATGTTCCATTTGTTTTGTTGCGTTCTTGTCGAATTTTCGGATTTATTAAAATATATATTGTTAACGTCTATTTTTGTCAACAAATAAAAATAGTTGGATCTTTGTAACCGATAAAGAAATTGTATATTTTTTTGTTTAATTTGTCTAAGTATATAGCTCTCAAAAAGAATTATCTACGATTGTATTGAATTTCGTTGTATTGCAAGAGGTGAGAAAGGCAACAGATCGAAAGCGAACTGAGATTAAAGTTACTTAAATTCACGTCTAGTTCGATACCGATCTGACAGCCAGGTCGAATCCACGAAATCAAATAACAAGAGTTTTAGGAGGTTTTTTCTATATCACATGCCCTTTAATGAGCATTTATCACTTCTATTTATAGTAGTTGAAGAGTTAAGACATAATCATTACAACATATCACTTCTGCAGTATGTGACTGACAATGACTACTGAAATTTCTGACAACATGTCACAGATGATTACACTGACATTTCACAAACAATCATAGCTACTGACACATAATGCGGCTGATTTGATGTATTAACAGTGCCGCCAGCCTCACTATGCTCGGAATTCACCTCGTTCGTGGAAAATTACCTCTCCCTCAAAGTTGAGGTCGACTCCGAATTTCACCTCGGCACCTTATCAGATCGGTCAATGCAAATCACCTCTCCCTCAAAGTTGAGGTCGACTCCGAATTTCACCTCGGCACATTATCAAATCGGTCAATACAAATCACCTCTCCCTCAAAGTTGAGGTCGGTCACAAATTTCACCTCGGAGCCAAATCACCCCGATCAAAATAAACTAGTTGCCCTTTCAAGTGGAGGTCAACATATTGAATCCACGTCAGCACGATAAACAACAATTGTCCCCTCGAGATCGGTTCAATAAAAAATTTGCGGACGGATCTCAAAATTCAATTAGAAAAGCCTTCCAATTGACGTCGCTCTTAATTTGTTGACAGATTCGAATTGCCATGTGTCGTTGCGTGAATGGTGTGTCAGTTCTCGGATCATGTGTCGCCGCTTTCATAATGACAACGCGTCTTGTCATTATGACTAATAAATGGCCTCTCTCTCTCTCTCTCTCTCTCCTCCCCTTATAAATAAGGGCATTCTTCTCGCAAGAAAGCTATTGATTCTCTGAAATTCCCTCTGCCAATATCAGCTCGCTTATTTAGACGACCTGTAATTAACCTCGTTATCATACCCGACCTTCTATTTCTTTCATCAGGTGAGGTTGCTTTGACGTTTCTTTTCTGTTTTCTCTTGTTTTGAAGTTCCTCCCCCCCTTTTTTCTAACTGTCCAGTTCGTTGTAAGTACTATACAAGGATGAGCGATAGTATTAGTTTTGAGGAAAGTGGGGTGAGGTCGGAAAATAGGGGCAAGGAGGCCGAATTGTCTGTATCCTGGGAGGAAAGTCAGGAAACCCATTGCCTTTTTCAGAGCGAGGGGGTGACGATGAAATTCCACAGCCCATACCTTTAGCAATTGTTCCCGAATCCCGTTCTCTCCTGGCCAGTTCATTTCGGTATCCTTCCACCGCCACATTCCAGCGACCTGACCCTTGTACTAGTTATAGTTCGGATTTTGCTTGCAAGCATTTCCGATCTGAAGCCACTGAAAATGAACTACAAATTTGGAAAAATAAATATAGAATTCCAGGATACGTACACTTTTTCCTTCCCGAAAGTTACGAACGAGCTGACCAGCCACCTAAAGGTTGCGTAGCCACTAACTTTCAAATTCTAGAGGCAGGTCTCAGGTTTCCTCTTCCGTTCATTATAACTGACTTTCTTCGATCTTGGGGCGTCGCCCCCACCCAAATTCACCCTAATGGTTGGAGGTATATCCTCGGGTTTATATCCCTTTACAATCGCTTAGGATACAACAACCCCTCCGTGGATGAATTCAATTTTGCATATCAGTTCCGAGCTGATGGCAAAAAAACGGGGTGGTTTTATGCGATGCAGAGGTCAGTGTTCGGTGGTCGAAGATTGCTGATTGATTTGCCTGAATCAGTCCGCTCTTGGAAAGAAAAATGGTTCTTCGTAGGGGGAAATTGGATGAGCCCCTATCGTAGTGATGGAATCAGTTCGACCATTCCCGTTCTCTATAGGGATAAATTCAGTAAGTCTTTATATCTGGGATATTTTCAAGCTGAATTGTTCTAATATTAATCATCTCGTTTTTTGCAGAGGTGAGAGAGGCAGATTTGGATTCTCAAGCCATTGAAAGGATTATCCATCTGACCGACCAACCTGACCACTTCAGATCGGTAAAAGAGCTTCTGACTGAAGAACGGTTGTTCGAATCAACTCTTACTTTTGTTGATCCATCTGATTATTACCCTCCACTTCCAAAATGTAAATTTCAGATCATTACACTGCAGTTCAACGCCCTGTATTCTTGAGGTGTATACCAAGGATATTTACTTCTGTGTAACTTTTTATGTCAGCCAGCAAAAGTAGAAAGAAAATGGAGTCAATGAAGGCCAAGAAGCTTGCAAACGCCACGGCTGAGGCTCGCAAGAGGGCAGCCCAGAAAGAGACTTCAAAGGCCTCACCTCCTCCCAAAGAGCGTCCGATTGACCCACCTCTTCCAAAGAAATCCAAACGGGCTGAGGTCGCAAAAGAAAAAATTGACGTTCCAATCCCACCACCTCAAACTTCTGGGGACCAAGCTGGGTCTTCTCAATCTGCCCTGCAGGGGGGCTCGTATCTGGGAGTGCATCCTGTAAGAGCTGAACTGGCAAGTTCTCTGAAAGGATCTTGCCCCAAAATTTACAGAGAGTTTGTGTCAGCAGCCAACTTAACTCCTATGGGCTTAATGAAGGTTCCCCTGCAGACCAAGGTGGCTATGGACGTTCCGGCCAAGACCTGGACACCTCTTCAAGAGAAATTCAGCGAAGATATGCCCTTGGACGACCTTTTACCGACCGGTACTGCACACGTCGGTCAAGCTTTGAATTATCTTTTCTGAGCTCAATCCAGATTAAGTGAGGCGGCCTCAGACACCAGAAAGTTCAAGAGGCTTGCCGACGATGCCAGGAACATGTTTGAGGCAGAAGTGAAAGCCAGGCATGAGGCGGAGGCCAAACTGAAAGAGGCCCTTGACGAAGTGGCCAAACTTAAGGAGACGAACCTTGAGCTATCCAAGTTTAAGGAAGAAGTGCTCCCCCTAAGGGAGGAGGTGGCCTCTCTGAAGGGTAATGCGGCCCAACTGCAGGTCGCAAAGGACAAACTTTTAAAGGAATTGGACGAGGCCAATACTATTGAGGCCAATTTGAAGAAGGAAAAGAGTGAGCTCGAGGTCGCTGTCCAAGGTTCATACAAGGAAGCCGTGAAAAAATTCAAAGATTCAGTGGAATACGAACACGATGTGGACGAGACATACTATCTCACATTCAAAGAGATAGTAGAGGAGTTGGAACAAAAATGACCCGAGGTGGACATTAGTTTCTTGAAAGAGAAGCTCAAACTGGTTTACAAGAAATATTTGGAGCTGATGCCTGAAGAGGTCGATGAAGATCCTTTACTCTCCCCACTCACTGAATCTCAAATCAACCTGCTGGAAAAGGTTGTCAATCTTGAAGGATAGTTATACATTTCCTGTTCAATGTTGTCTTGTAACTATCGATTATGTTCTTCTTGATTAATATAAAGAAAAATTTCATTCGAGCATTCATTACTTCAAAGTTAAACGAAATGCATTATAGATGAAATGCAGAGGTTAATTTTAAACGAGGCGAACACTTAAGCAAATTCCGAACGTTAATTCACTAAAAATGCAACGCAGAGGTAAATTTTAAACGAGGTGAATACTTAAACAAATTTCAAACGTTAATTCACTCAAAATGCAGCGCAGAGGTGAAACTTAAACGAGGTGAATACTTAAGGATATTTCAAACGTTAATTCACTCAAAATGCAACGCAGAGGTGAATTTTAAACGAGGTGAACACGCAAATTTCAAACGTTAATTCACTCAACGTGAAACGCAGAGGTGAATCTTAAACGAAGTGAACACTTAAGCAAATCTCAAACGTTAATTCACTCAACATGAAACGCAGAGGTGAAATTTAAACGAGGTGAATACTTGAGCAAATTTCAAACGTTAATTCACTCAAAATGCAACGCAGAGGTGAATTTTAAACGAGGTGAATACTTAAGCAAATTTCAAACGTTAATTCACTCAACATGAAACGCAGAGGTGGATTTTAAACGAGGTGAATACTTGAGCAAATTTCAAACGTTAATTCACTCAAAATGCAACGCAGAGGTGAATTTTAAACGAGGTGAATACTTAAGCAAATTTCAAACGTTAATTCACTCAACATGAAACGCAGAGGTGAATTTTAAACGAGGTGAATACTTAAGCAAATTTCAAACGTTAATTCACTCAAAATGCAACACAGAGGTGAATTTTAAACGAGGTGAATACTTAAGCAAATTTCAAACGTTAATTCACTCAACATGAAACGCAGAGGTGAATTTTAAATGAGGTGAACACTTAAGCAAATTTCAAATGTTAATTCACTCAACATGAAACGCAGAGGTGAATTTTAAACGAGGTGAATACTTAAGCAAATTTCAAACGTTAATTCACTCAACATGAAACGCAGAGGTGAATTTTAAACGAGGTGAACACCTAAGAAAATTGCAAACATTAATTCACTCAATATGAAACGCAGAGGTGAATTTTAAACGAGGTGAACACTTGAGCAAATTTCAAACGTTAATTCACTCAACATGAAACGCAGAGGTGAAGTTTAAACGAGGTGAACACTTGAGCAAATCTCAAACGTTAATTCACTCAACATGAAACGCAGAGGTGAATTTTAAACGAGGTGAACACTTAACCTGTACATTTTTCACCCAAACACGTCGTTTGTAGAATGGAGGTCGGTTATTTGTCAGCTCGGTATTTTTCACCAAAACACCTCGTTTGAATAATGGAGGTCGGTTATATGTCAGCTCGGTATTTTTCACCAAAACACCTCGTTTGAATAATCGAGATCGGTTATATGTCAGCTCGGTATTTTTCACCAAAACACCTCGTTTGAATAATGGAGGTCGGCTATATTTTTCAGCCCGGCGCCTCGTGGGGAAACCACTTCGTCTTCATAGATTGCCTTGTAATGTCGATGATATCCTGCCTTATAGGTACTTACGGATCATCAACTAAGGTCTTTATTTTGCCTCTCGAGGAGGTCTTTCCGGTCTTTGAGACGGATTGCCTTGTGATGTTGATGATATCCTGCCTTATAGGTACTTACGGATCATCAACTAAGGTCTTTGTTTTGCCTCTCGAGGAGGTCTTTCTCGTCTTCGAGACGGATTGCCTTGTGATGTTGATGATATCCTGCCTTATAGGTACTTACGGATCATCAACTAAGGCCTTTGTTTTGCCTCTCGAGGAGGTCTTTCTCGTCTTTGAGACGGATTGCCTTGTGATGTTGATGATATCCTGCCTTATAGTTACTTACGGATCATCAACTAAGGTCTTTGTTTTGGAAACACCCATTCAGACTTGTATACTTTGAAACATCAAACTCTTTATTCATTTGATTACATCTTGGTTGACATCAAAAAATATCCACGATCCATTTTACATCCTGCCCTACTGGAAGTATTTCTTCAAGTGTTCTGCGTTCCAGGGGTGTTGAAGTGGAATTCCGTCAAGGGCCTCCACTTCGTAAGATCCATTGCTTAAGGCCTTCTTACTTCGATATGGACCTCCCCAGTTTGGTGTCGTGGTCGTCTTTCTTAACACCAGATCCCCCATTTGGAACTTCCTTGGCCTCACCCTGGCATTATAATACCTCGCACTCCTTTGCTTGTAAACTGCATTCCTAACCTGTGCTTGTAGTCGCTTCTCCTCCGTAAGGTCCAATTCAGCAGTGAGGGTATCATTGTTACTTTTCTCATTGAAGTGAGCGACCCGAAATGATGGCATACCCACCTCTATCGGGATTACAGCTTCTGTCTCGAAGGCCAAAGTGAATGGGGTCTCTCTGGTTGATGTCCTGTGAGTTGTCCTGTAGGACCACAATACTCCTGGTAGTTCTTCGGCCCACGTTCCTTTCAGGTTTTCAAGTCTGGTTTTCAGATTGTGCTTGATAATTTTGTTCACTGCTTCGACTTGCCCGTTGGACTGAGGATGATTAGGAGTGGAAAAATGCTTCTTGATGCAAAGCCCTTCACAAAAAGATTTGAACCTTTCGTTGTCGAACTGTTTCCCATTGTCTGTCACAATGGATTGTGGGATTCCAAACCTACAAATGATTGACTTTCATATAAAATTCGTAGTTTTCTGTTCTGTGATTTTGACCAGCGGTTCAGCTTCTGCCCATTTTGTGAAATAATCCACTGCAACTATGGCGAACCTGTTTCCCCCTTTTTCCGTTGCCAACGGCCCGATCAGATCTACTCCCCATTTAGCAAACGGCCATGGTCTCATCACTGAAGTCAGCTCTTCGAGAGGGTTCCTCACAATCGGGGCGAACCTTTGACACTTGTCGCATGTCTTTACAAACTCAATTGCGTCCTTCTTCAAGGTAGGCCAAAAATACCCCTGCCTGATAATTTTGAATGCCGTCACATGTCCCCCTGTATGATTCCCGCAAATGCCTTCATGAATTTCTTTCATCACATATTCAGCCTCTTCATTGTCTAAACATTTCAGCAATGGAAGGGAGAATCCTCGCTTATACAAGTCACCCCCAATCATAGTGTACCTCGCAGATCTGATCCTCAAACTCCTGGCCTTCACTTGATCAAGTGGCGTCGTCCCTTCTTGTAAGTATTGGATGATTTCATCCTTCCACGTCCTCTTCAGAGAAGTTTGCAAGACAGCTGAAGGTGGCGGGTTTAAAACTGATTGCGCCAAGGTCTCGATCGATATGCTTTCCAATTCAGACGTCCCTTCGCTTGTCGCTAAGCGAGCTAAAGCATCAGCCTGACTGTTTTTGGATGGGGGGATCTGGATAAACTCTGCATGTCTAAACTTCTTCAACTCTTCCAAAACCCTTGCTCTGTAGGTCTTCATCTTTTCACCCCTGGCTTCATACGTTCCCTGGATTTGATTGATTATCAGCTGTGAGTCGCTGTGCAGGATAATGCTATCAACACCCATCGCTTGAGCCATATCCATCCCCACGATCAGGGCCTCATATTCAGCGTTATTGTTGGTTGCCTCGAAATCAAAACGGTAAGAACTGCAGAAGAATTGATTATCAGGACTGATTAGGACGACTCCAGCTCTTGCCCGGTTTCCTGCTGATGAACCGTCAACGTATAACCGCCAGGTCGCATCTATCTCCGCACAACAACTTAAGTGAGTTGGCGTGAGTTCAACCATGAAATCAGCCAAGGCTTGCCCTTTGATGGCGATTCTAGCTTTGTACACAAGATCGAATTGCCCCAACTCTACTGCCCATTTCAAGAGTCGTCCAGACATTTCGGGTTTTTGTAGCACCTGCCTCAGAGGGTAATTTGTCAATACTTCAACCTGATGTTCCAAAAAATAAGGTCTCAATTTTCGAGTTGACATTATCAAAGCATAGGCTAGTTTCTCCATTTCAGAATATCGAAGTTCAGCGTCGTGCAGAGTCTGGCTGACATAGTAGACTGGTCGTTGAACTCCCTGCTCAGTTCTCACTAGAACTGCACTCATTGCTTGTTCTGAAATGGCCAAGTATATAGAGAGTACTTCTCCCGATATTGGTTTGGAAAAGACTGGCGGGGACACCAATTGTTTCTTCAATTCTTCAAAGGCCGTCTGGCATTCCTTAGTCCACTCAAAATCCTTGTTCTTCCTGATAACATCAAAGAATGGCCGGCACTTATCCGTAGATCTTGACATGAAACGGCTCAGAGCTGCTATCCTTCCAGTCAGACATTGTACCTCTTTAAGTTTCCTTGGTTCCCTCATTTGCATAAGTGCCTGTATTTTATCAGGGTTAACTTCTATACCCCTTTGGTTTACCAAGTAGCCCAAAAATTTCCCTGATCCTACCCCGAAGGAACATTTCTTGGGATTCAGTTTCATTTTGTAAGTTTGCAATATTCGAAACATTTCATCAAGGTGCTGGATATGGTCTTCAGCTCGGATACTCTTTACGAGCATGTCATCGACATACACCTCCATCGTCTTCCCGATAAGATCTTTGAACATCTCGTTCACCAAACGCTGATACGTTGCTCCAGCGTTCTTTAAGCCGAACGGCATCATCTTATAACAGTAGAGTCCTCGATCTGTCATAAACGAGGTATGTTCTTCATCTGCTTCGTTCATCGGTATTTGGTTATACCCCGAGTAAGCGTCCATGAAGCTGAGGAGCTGATGTCCGGCCGTAGCATCCACCATTTGATCTATCCTGGGTAGGGGGAAACTATCCTTAGGGCATGCTTTGTTTAGGTCAGAGAAATCGATACATAGCCTCCATGTCCCATTGCTTTTCTTTACCAGCACTGGGTTAGCTACCCACACAGGATAAAAAGCTTCCCTGATAAACCCATTGCTTAGTAATTTCACCACCTCCCTTGCCAGCGCTCCATACCGTTCAGGGTTAAGTGACCTCCTTTTTTGTACCTTAGGTTTGAAATTAGGACTAACGTGGAGATGGTGGTATGCATGTTTAGGATCAATCCCTTCCATGTCCGAGTGGGTCCATGCAAACACATCCAAATTCCTTTTCAAAAAATTGATGAGGTCAGTCCTGATGGGCTCCATTAACCCGTGTCCCAGAATTCGACGTCGGGTTTGGCATCGTCAACTTTCACAGCATCCAACTCTTCCACAGGACCTGACTGACCCCTATCCTGTGTTCCTCTCGGATCCAGCGTTTGCAACTCTGTTATTGGCTCGTCCTCTCCACTTGTCTCCACGATGGGATTTTCTTCTTCCCCCATTTGGACATTGTTGGAAGCAAATCCTAGATTGCACTCCCGCGCAACCCTTTGGTCCCCCCTTATGGTAGCCACCCCGTGTGGTGTAGGAAATTTCAGACAATAGTGATAGATTGAAGCTGCTGCCTTAAGCTCGTGGAGGATCGGTCTTCCTAATATGGCATTGTAGTTCGTCATGACGTCCACTACCACAAAATCGGCAATCACGCGCCTTTGACAAGATCCTGTCCCCAGTTCCACCAGTAAGGATATTTCACCTTTTGGACAGATGTAGTCACCCGTGAAACCCTGAATCCTTGTCCTCCTTGGCCGCAAGTTACGCGGGTCAATTCCCATTTTTTCAAAGGTCTTCCAGTATAACACATTCACAGCACTACCATTGTCCACTAGAGTTCTGTGGATTTTTATACCGCTCACCGGCATCGTGATCATCAAAGCATCTGAATGTGGCTGGAGCACCCCCTGGCGTCTTCCTCAGAGAAACTGAATGATTCGGAATTATCCGGCGTGATTGCATGACTATAAATCTGATAGCTATTTCGGGCTTCTCGGGCGAACTGTCGTCTTTTCCTCTTCGACCCGACCTGCTCTTGATTCCCGTTCACAATGGTACGTATTTCATCAGGCCGGTCTTTGCCGTGGGTGTCTATCCCATGATGTACGGCGTACTTCTCTTATTGTTTGAATTGCCTTCCCGTATCCCGTGGTCCAGCAGCGTAGTCTTGCAAGCTTCCCCTCTTTATTAACCTGTCAATTTCGAATCTCAAGTTTCGGCATTCATCCGTGGTGTGCCCTATTGACCTGTGGTATTCGCAATACCGGGATGAGTCCAAGTTGTTTGGGCTCTGCTTTATCGGCCTCGCCGGCGGAAATATCCCCTTATCTTTCTCATTCATGAAAATGACCTCAGTTGATGCATTTAATGGGGTGAGCTCACTTGTCTGTTCAGGATTGTATGGACGGAACCTGTCCGCCGGTTTTTAGTCCTTCTTTTTTCCAAAAGTATTCTTTTTGAATTCCTTCTTATCATCCTTGCTTTCCTTCTTGTCTGACACCGCGGCTGTATGATAACGACCTTCTTTGGGACCTGACACCTCCTCGGTGTTGATAAACTTCTCCGCCCTGTTAAGGAACTCCTGGTATGTACGGGGTCCATCCTCATGTACTGACCACCAGAAACGGGTCTGCGTTTGTAAGCCTGACAGAACAGCCATGAGAAGTGCGTCATCCGATATTCTTTCCATTCCCATGATCTGTCTATTAAAACGACTCAAATAGCTCTTTAATGATTCTTCTTTCTCCTGTCTAATGGTCACCAAGCTCTCCTTCGGTGTGGTAGGGATTTTTGACCCCATGAATTGCTTCAAAAACTGGCTACTTAGTTGAGACCAACTTGATATGGAGTGCTGAGATATATTGCGGAACCACCGCTGAGCCCGGTCTCCAAGAGTTAGAGGAAAAGCCCTACACATTATTGCATCACTTGCCCCTGAAGCTCCATCCATGACATGTACTGATCCAGATGTGAAATCGGGTCAGTCTCCCCATTGTACCCGGCGAGATGAGGCATCTTCATTTTGCTCGGCAGAGGCTGTGACAGTAAAATCTCCGTGAAAGGTGATGTCCTCTTGGTAGATGGTTCTGTTGACCCCAACCCTTCTTGTTTTGCCTCCAAGTCAGACGGTCTTTTCTTCAATTGCTCAACTTCGGTTTGATCCGGTTTGCTTGATGGAAAAATCGGCGACCGGCCCAAGTGAAGAGTCGAGCTGCCAGTCGGCTGGTTCTCTGGGTTCACTTTCTTCATCGGAGATCGGTCCCCATGTCCCCTAGTCCGTACAGCCTTGCTCTCCTCTCCTTTTTCACCCCTTCTCGCTTGACTCGGTTCCATCCAACCCTGCGACTTTTGACTCCGTACATAAGGTGTGCTTTCGCCCACCGCACTCCTCGTGTTATCAGAGCGTCCAGTTTGTTGTTCTTCGAAATGTGAGCGTCCACCGGACCTTTGTAGTTGTGATTGCACTTCATGCTCCTCTTGGTGACGAACCCGGTCTTGATTTATCCTCATCTCTTCCGTTTCTCTTTGCATCCTATCAAGTCGATCTAAGACCATTCCCATGTTGGCCTCCGCTGGGGGTCGTGAAACGGCGGATCTCCTGGACATATGGGAATTCCCCTGCGAACCCTCGCCACGATGTACCCAGTGACTCCCTGAATTTTGCTTGTCGCTCATTATGATGCAGGAACAAGTATGTGATTGCTGAGTACAAGGATACGGGCCCTCCTTCTAGCGCCAATTTGTTAACGTCTATTTTTGTCAACAAATAAAAATAGTTGGATCTTTGTAACCGATAAAGAAATTGTATATTTTTTTGTTTAATTTGTCTAAGTATATAGCTCTCAAAAAGAATTATCTACGATTGTATTGAATTTCGTTGTATTGCAAGAGGTGAGAAAGGCAACAGATCGAAAGCGAACTGAGATTAAAGTTACTTAAATTCACGTCTAGTTCGATACCGATCTGACAGCCAGGTCGAATCCACGAAATCAAATAACAAGAGTTTTGGGAGGTTTTTTCTATATCACATGCCCTTTAATGAGCATTTATCACTTCTATTTATAGTAGTTGAAGAGTTAAGACATAATCATTACAACATATCACTTCTGCAGTATGTGACTGACAATGACTACTGAAATTTCTGACAACATGTCACAGATGATTACACTGACATTTCACAAACAATCATAGCTACTGACACATAATGCGGCTGATTTGATGTATTAACAGTGCCACCAGCCTCACTATGCTCGGAATTCACCTCGTTCGTGGCAAATTACCTCTCCCTCAAAGTTGAGGTCGACTCCGAATTTCACCTCGGCACCTTATCAGATCGGTCAATGCAAATCACCTCTCCCTCAAAGTTGAGGTCGACTCCGAATTTCACCTCGGCACATTATCAGATCGGTCAATACAAATCACCTCTCCCTCAAAGTTGAGGTCGGTCACAAATTTCACCTTGGAGCCAAATCACCCCGATCAAAATAAACTAGTTGCCCTTTCAAGTGGAGGTCAACATATTGAATCCACAAAGCACGATAAACAACATATATATATATATATATATATATATATATATATATATATATATATATATATATATATATATATATATATATATATTATTTTTTTATTTAATTCCAAAAATTCATTATTCAAAAAAAAAAAAAAAAGAGTTGTTCCAAATTCAAGAACCACTTTCTTGAGTTTCTTTAAAATTCTTGGTATTCATTTCCTTCTAAGTCAATAAAAGTCATTCTTACTATTTGATGTCTAAATCCTCTTCATTCTTGAATTTTTTTAACGCTACATAAGGAATGGATTATGATTCGGGCTCTTTATTCCAAACTAAATGTTATGTGGATCATAAGGGGTGCAGTTTGGCGATTGATGGAAAGTGCTTTACTAATTTCGTTAGTAGCACCGTGGTTGAAAAATTAGGATTGCCCCAAGAACCACACTATAAACCTTATAGGATGACGTGGATGAGGGAGTTTGGGAATTTCAAAGTAACCAAACAAGTTCTAGTGCCTATTGCCCAGGGAAGGTATAGTGAGGATGTATGGTGTGATATAGTGCCATTAAAATCTTATCATATTTTATTGGGAAAACCTTGAAGGCTTAAGAGGGAGGCTGTTTATGATAAGAGTATGCACATATACAAATTCCTTAAGAAAGGGAAAACATGGGCACTATATGGGTTGACATTAGAAGAAGCACTAGAAGATTCACGGAGGGTAAGGAAGGAGAGTGAAAAGTGGTATAATAGGAGGCGTCATGGGGATAAGGATATTGATAAGAAGGAGGGAGAGTTGAAATTAAAAACAAATAAACAAACTCCAAAATTTGATGAGGAGAAGGTGGAATTGGGAGTTGAGGTTGAAGTTCAAGATTTGAGCGTTGAATTGGAAGATCCACATTTGGGTAGTAATGAGGTAGTACACGAATGTGATGATAAAAATCTGGAGATAGGAGGTGTGGTTGAATTTGAAAGTAAAAATATTAAAGAGGTGCTTGAGAGAAAAGAAGTAGAGAGGAATAAACGAGAACTTGCAAAGGAAGAACGAGGTGAAGAGAAGGGCCTCATGGTTCCAAAGGAGGAATTGACGGTGATGATTCATGAATACAAGGATCCATACCTTATACCTCATGAACCTAACATTTCCCTCCCCGCTTTATTTAATTTTGTCTTTCAGGTTAAATGTGCTTGAAAATCTGGGCAACACTGCCAATGCCCACAGGAGTTTCTACTTCAATCCATTCATGTAACCCAAGTTACAGGATACTATTGGTTATCCCTCTGGCATGGAAGCAATAATTTTCCGTTTGATCCAGGAGGTAAAGTGAAACAACAGGAACAAAGTTATGATTCGGGACAATCATCCTAAAGAAGGAGGGTATGATGTGTTCCGGACCCTCGATAATCGGAGTCATAGAAGGCTTGACGGAAAAATTCAAGTAATTCAAGCCAAAACGGAGTTAATTGCAAATTGGAGCAAAAATCGGAGCAAAAAAGGACCAGTTTGATCCTTACGACCGTAACGCCCAGAAGGTCACGATCGTAATCAAGCTACTGGTTAAGATGCGAGATTTCAATTTTACACTTACGACCGTAAACAAACTATCACGGCTGTAACATTCACAGGAAGGAAATCTTACGGCTGTAATAATCTCAATCACGGCCATAACATGCGATATTAATTTCTGGGATTTTCCATAATTTGCAGATTTTTAATTCCTTTTCTTTTATTTAGTTATTTTAGTATTTTACTTTAATTAAAATTCTATTTTGAGCCAGTTAGGGTTGATAGATTTTTATTTGCTTATTTATACGCTTTTTCCATTCATTGTATTTGAGACTTCGATTTTGATATAAACAGTTTTTATTGAGGATTCAATAAAAGTTATAGGTGGATTCCTATGTTTTTCGAACTTATCAAGAATATTTCTTATGGCGTTCAAATATCGAACTTATCAAATATTTGCTAGAATATTTGTGGCGTTCAAATCAGAGACTTATCAAGGAGATTGGGCAAATCCTTGTGGCGTTTCGAAAGTCGTGGTTCTTTATTCCGCATCGTCGAGACATCGCGTTGTGAATATCAGGTCATGATTCATCCGTCCAACCACAACCTGAGTTCAGAACTTTCCGGTATTTCTTCCGCGCTTCGAATCTCATCACTTATTATAGGCAAAGAAAGCAACAAAATCTGTATCAGTAGGTAGCAATATTTATTACATTAATATCTATTTTCAGCTTAATGGCATAATTTTGTCCACTCATTACTTACAAACAGCTTGCAATTACAATCACTTGAGTCATCAAATGTTTCAATAAAAATTTTAATCAATTATGTACAGCACAAATGATCCCATCAAAAAAGAATTGGCAGATTTCACCTGCGAACATGAGCTGGAATTTTAATAAAATTACTTTAATTGGAGATGAAAACCATTTAAAGAGATTAGCATGGAAGCAACAAAGAAAGAAACTTTCATTTGAGAATCGAAGGGGCAATATATGCAGTCTAATTTTTCAGGTGTGCATCTGCAAGTATTTGAAAATCTAAGTACATTAAAATATCAAACCTCTCTTTAACACAATCTGCACAGAAGAACCGTTTCCTGCAACTCAACACTTGATCATACTGTGTTTATTACTTTATCTACACCAATGGCATCTCTTTATTTTCCTTTTCTTCACACTCCCTGCAAATGGGACAACCTAGTGGCGATATCCAAACACTAAGATCAGTTCCTTAAGTAGAAAACAGTTCAAGAAACACAAAATTCCAAACCAAGATTTCAATAACTTCAATAAATTGAGTCAGTCACCTTCCAATTCATAAGCACAGGACGCAATAGGGTGCCAACATATTCAATGAAATTGAGGACGAATGGGTTTATGTATCATTAAAACTATAATTTTACCAATCTGCAGAAAAAGGGAAAACTCAAAAAAAATTCAAGTATTGTATATATGCATAGACACACTTTTTATTAGCTAGATTTCCATGGAATGAAGAGTTCAAAACAGGTAGAGAGTCATGTGCATTCAAAATAAATAAAAATTGATAAAAGCATCATCAAAGTGAAATTGAAGTAGATTGACACTCCAAAACATGCTAAAAAAAAAAAGAATTAAAAAAATCTGCAAATGGAAATCGAAATAAGGAAAAAATGTTGCAAATGGACTTGAAACAGAAGAAAAAAGAATAAATGTTAGTGATAAAAATGCTAAACTATCTTGCAATGAACCCGAATTTTCTTCAGCCTTGTTGCTTAGTATTCCAGTGAACGGAATCTTATTTTCAAACTATCCTGTATACTATAACGCATTAAGACTCATTAAAAGAGAACTCGTCATACCTACGATACTGCATAAAATTAGCAGCATAATAATTTGAGAAACTATGCAGATCTCTACACCATTCTTGTCAAAACAGGACTGGAATTTGGAAAGCTTGACTAATGCATCTAGTCAACTAATGTAACAAATATGTGTTTGCATCATAAACACTGTGCACATGAACAAAAAAACCACACAACAATTCATTTTGCTTCACCAATCCATTCAGAAAGAACAAAGAGCTCTGTCGTCACAGTAACACCAAATTACAGTAATAGTATGACCAGAGTATCTCAAAAATTTCATTCTTAGCTTGGAGTAAAAAGGAAGAGTAAAAAAATTCTAGATAGCAGTTTGGAGTATGAATCTGATTCACCTTCCCAGCATTCTTAGCTGCATCCACTGCCATTGCCAAGAATTTCTCCATCGAACCTGAAATTCCAAGAATATTATCAATGAACAACCCACTTCAATCACACAATATATACACAAATACATAGATTAATGGGCTCCCAAGTCCGACCTTTTTTCAAGAAGCATATGACATTATCTCCTCCGACCCGAATCCAGAACCAGGACAAATCACCCCCGTTCCGACTATAATATTCTGCACGATCTTGAGCATTAGGCGATTTCTGCTGTGTGGCCTTGTGGCAAACGAGAAAACCCAGCTTTTGGCCGGTGCAGAAGTGTGACAAAACGGAGAGGACAGTGATTGAGTTCAGATTCGAGGGATTCTTCGGCATTGAGTTTCAGTAAAAACCTAAGAATGAAATGATGGCCAGCAACTTATCGGAAAGCTTCGTTGAAATTTTGGATAGAGGGGAGATGGAGAGAAGTGCTTTCGCCTTTCGCTGAGATATTTGGATGGAGGGGAGAGAGAGAGTTTTTGCAGAGAAATTGGGTTGCGTCCTTTTTACACTTCCTCCAAGCTGAAGAGAGTTAGGCGGGATTATCTGAAGATTCTTGGGAGGGAGTTTTTTTGCTACTATCTTTCTTTAATATTGTAATAAGATATTCTATAGTCATAATTTTATCCCCTGGTTTCATTATATCATCTTTATGTAATTTGAAATGTAGTCCTAAAACTTCATTAAAGTTTCTATCTTTTAACGATATACAATATTTTGGGTAACATGTAAATATTAGTTTCTTATATGCTAGATTTCCTTTTACTGTTCCCAAATGACTGTCTTTTAAATTTATTATTCTTCAATCATGTAAACTTACAGTTAAAGGTGAATCTAATCCTTCTCCATATAAGGATTTAAACATTATTTGGATACCCGCTAAATAAACATATTGAATTTTTTCACTTTGGTTTTTATTGATCTTTGTTAATAATTCTGTAACCTTATTTTTTGTTAAAAGATTTAATTTATGTATTCCTTGAGTAGTTCTAACTTCTATTGCTCTTTCAATTTTATGGTATTCATTTATTGTTATTCTTTCTCTCCTCCATATTCTGTCTAATATTTCTTATTTTCCTATTTTCAAATATAAAGATAATTTTTGTATTTTCCTGAACTTATTATTATCAAAAGTTACTTTTAATACATAACCTTCTATTCCTTCATATTCTTATTTATCTATGTTTTTATTTTTTTCTATTTTTTCTATTTCTCTATTCTGATTCTGATTCATTACTTTCTGAATCTTATTTCACTTTTATAGACTTCTTGATCATAGTATTCTTCAATGTCAGATATTTCACTTAATTCACTTTCTATTTCTAGATATTCTTTTTGTAATATTTTAACTTTCTTTTTGTTACAATCAGGGCTGATATGCCCTATTTCTCCACAATTCCAACATTTGCATTGACTTTTGTCTTTCTTATAAGTTTTTTTTTTTTTTGGATTATATCTTCTTCTTTTTTTTTTTTTTTTTTTTTTTGTAATATCTTCTATTTGGTTTTATATATCTCTTCCTAAAGTTTCTAAATTTTTTAAAATTTCTATTTTATATTTTCTTTTATTATTTCTTCTTCTTTCAGGGTTATATCCTCATTGGGTAGATTTTTCCATATCCTCACAATATATTCTAATTAATTTTCCTGATTTCTTTAATAATTGTCTTTGTTGACATATATATGCTAACCTTTCAAATAGAAATTTTATCCTTGATCCTAATGTTCTAGGTATTTCAGGGTTATTTCTGATAAATTTTTCAAATTCTATTTTAAAGTATATTCCCCATGAACCTGGTAATTTATTATAATACATATCTCTATATACTTCTTGATTTTCATTACTATAGAATTGGACATAATAGTATTCTTTGAATTCACAAGTATATTCTTTGATTTTACACATATCACATATTGTTAAATTTATTAATTTCATTCTTACATTATTTTTTTCTCTAATTGATTTTGTTTCAGCATTACTTATCCAATTTTCTCCTAAAAATTCATCCGCAATATAATCTACTAACTTTTCTATACCTTTTGTTTGTACATTTCTTCTTATTAATGTTTTTGTATCACTACTTATTCCTTCCCACCAATTCCTAACATGTCCTTCAAAAGATGATGTTAAAAAGTTTATCATTCATTCAGTATTTTCCCATGTGTCATCTTTATTGTATAAAAAGAACAAAGTCATTAAATCAGCCTAAGTTAATTAAGGAATTTTAAGTATAGATTTTACAATCCAAATCTAGTTTTGTTCCTCCATGATTAATAGGTTTATCGTAATTATTATTTGGTTCAAATCTATCTTTATATTTATTCCCTTTAGGTGGTTATCTATCTCTGATTCTATCATAATATTGTCAGTGTGGTTTACTATATATAAGGGTGCATAACTTTCATCCGAATCTGGTAATTCTTGTTTGGAAGTTCCTACTGGAGCTGGGCTAGGTACTCCTCCAGTATTCATTAAAACTTGATATTCATTAAAATTTTCTAGGCTTAATTAGTCAAAATTTTCTATAAGTAAATCTAATTCTTCTTTCATTTTTATCTTGTTTTTCTTCAGTTTTTTTCTTCAACTTTTAATTTTCCTAAATGTTTTCGATGAATTTTTGTAATTCTAATTCTTTTTCTAGTATTTTTGGTAATATGTTTTTTTCTAAATTCATCATCCATACTTCTTGCTTCTATTATAATTTTTTCTTGTTCAAAGTGTTTCTTTCCTATTCTAAGTATTTCTTTTTCTATGAGATTTTTTATCTATCTTCTTATCTTTGTTTTTTTTTTTTTCTTTGAATTCTCTAATATCTAGTTTTAGTATATTTATATCATCTCTTACTTCTTTTAATTCATTTTTTACTTCTTGAACATCACTTATTAATGATTTTATTAATATTTTTAAATCTTCAATATATTCACTTATTGACATTTTATACTATTGGTTTAATAGTTTGAGTTTTTTGTACCTTAAATAGTCTGTCATATATATCATCTATTTTTATTTTTATTCTTTCTTCTATTGATATGATCCTTTCATTTTCATTCTTCCTAATTTTCTCATTTAACTTATCTATTTTTCTATGATTATTTCAATTTTATTTTGATTAATTAATTCTCCTAATTTTCTTTGGAATTCTTTCAAAATTTCTTCATCTATATTTTTAACTTCTTCTATCATATCTTTTAATTCTTTAAATTGTATTATTAGTTTACTTTGAATATTTTGTAATTTTTCTTTGATATTCATATCTTGTATATTCAACTGTTGTAATTCTTCAATAGACAATTTATCTTGTATGTTTATATTTTTATATGTTTGCCATAAAAAGACATTTATCTAGTTTAATTGCATATTAATAAATCCATCGGATTCTCCCCATGAGCTTAATGGTTGGAACATGGTTGTATTAGCTCCTTTTATTTGATAAGATCCAACTGGAAGTCTTATATTTTCTATTATTTGTTTTTCAAATTTTATTTCTGGAAATTCTGTCAATAATTTCTTCCTTTGATATGTTCGATTTGTAGAATAAGTTCTGTTTCATATTTTGCTTCTTTATAATTCATTATATGATATTCACAATATTCTTCTATTGATCCAAGCATTAATTTTCTATGATATATTTTATAATATTTTAAATAGTCTTCAGATGTTTTTGTTTAATCATATTTTTATTTTCTAGTTTTTTCTTTGTCTTCTAAAATTATTTGTATTTTCGGTAATTGCTTCAAAATTTTATTATAATATTCTCTCTTTTTCTCTAATAATTTTAATCTTTGTTTTTCTTGCTATTTTATATTTCCTTCTTCTCTTATTTGATCTATTAAATTTATTCTTTGTTTTATTATTAAATCTAATTTTTCATTTGTTTCTATGTCTAGATATCTATCTAATTGAGGATCTGCTCTATGATATTCCATTTCTATAATTTTCGTATAATTCTTCTAGTATATCTTTGTGGATTAAATCTAATATTTCGTTTATGATAAAATCTTCATTTATTGTATCGAAATTTATTAGATCATAAATAACTTTTCTTATATCTTTGTCTAAATCTTTTAGAGTTCTTAAGATTTCTATTTTATAATTATCGGGTAGTATTAATATATGCATAATCATAAATCTTGATGTATACATTATGTATTTATTTTTATTTTTTGTCATATAATATTTATCTTTTAGATCTGCCATATGACTTTGATACCAATTCAGGGGGTGCTACTATGAGCGAACAAAAATCATATAAACAAAAATCAATTAAAATTACAAAATTATCTAAGAACTTAAATGGAGTTTTTTTATACTTTAATGGCTTATATTGTAAATCCCATTTATGAGGGTATTTTAGTAAGTTTGAAGAGTCAAATTCTATTTTCACAATGTTATGATTTCAAAGTCTATTTTGCAAATTATTGTGGTTGTTGAGACTATTTGTGGGTATTTCCCAAACTAATATATTATTAAAATCAAAAATCAAACATTTCAAAAAAAATATAATAAAAAAAACTCAAACAATAAACAATTCAATGTCACAACCTCCCTCATCCCCGCTGATGGGTGTCGAATCCAACAAATAATAATGTTTTCTCACTCTTGTAAAAATAAATTGCAATAGTGGTGAGCAATGTCGAATCCACAGAGACTGGTTAGATTTAATTCTTCGAAAAAATTAAAAGCAATGAATTAAAAATAAAAAGGGGGAGTTTTGAATTTTTGAATGTGAAATCAAATTATAAATAAACAATTGCGGAATTAAAATGGTGAAAATATCAAATTAAATAAATATCCAGCCCAAGGTATATTCTCAGTATTGATGCACAGAATTTATCATGGATGCAAGAATAAAATCCTTAAATCATTCTCTAAATTGGTTATGGTCATTGATACGATCTAACAACCTATCTCTCCTTACTTTATCGATAATCAAGAGACGCTCGGTAATTATTTCCCTAATCAATAAACAATCCTAGATACGATCGTAGGATTTAATTTACCAATAGCATTAATTCCTAGAGAGACGACCAATTCTAACCAACAAATCCACACGCGTGATTCATTTAAATTAGGTTATATGTCTTCATAACATGAGTCAAAAATCAGTCTATAATTAACTATATTATTCGCCACTTGTATTAGAAAACCTAAACAATTACGGATTTAAATTCCTAATTGGCTAAGTATCGTTTTGACAATTAAAACAACGTGCACTTTGTATTAACAAATCAAAACAACAACTTTGATGCAAACAAAAGATATATAAATAAAAAATAATTAAAGGAACAATTAAATTAAATTAGATCTCACAATTCTTGGTGAATCAAAACTTCGAATATCCTTGAACTGGAAAAATAAATTTAGCTATCCATAAACATTATCAATCAAAGACTAAAGAAAAAGAAATATTGATTGAAGTAAAAAGAGTCAAACTCCACAAATTTCCATCCAAAAATATGTGGCTGCCTTCCTGTTCCTTTTCTTTCTGACCAAAAAACGTGGCTCTCCTTCCTTCCCCAAAAAATCTGAGTAAAAAATCAGTCTATAATTAACTATGTTATTCGTCACTTGTATTAGAAAACCTAAACAATTACGGATTTAGATTCCTAATTGGCTAAGTATCGTTTTGACAATTAAAACAACGTGCACTTTGTATTAACAAATCAAAACAACAACTTTGATGCAAACAAAAGATATATAAATAAAAAAAAATTAAAGGAACAATTAAATTAAATTAGATCTCACAATTCTTGGTGAATCAAAACTTCGAATATCCTTGAACTGGAAAAATAAATTTAACTATCCATAAACATTATCAATCAAAGACTAAAGAAAAAGAAATATTGATTGAAGTAAAAAGAGTCAAACTCCACAAATTTCCATCCAAAAATATGTGGCTGCCTTCCTGTTCCTTTTCTTTCTGACCAAAAAACGTGGCTCTCCTTCCTTCCCCAAAAATCTGAGAATCCTCCTCCTTTTATAAGTCTTCCTCTCTTTTTCTGTTTCTTTCTTTTTGGCAGCCGAGAGTCCTATTTTTTCCCCTTGAGAAAAGCAGCTCCAATCAATTGTTGGGATAAGTCATGAGAGTCACAATTCTCCAAGAAGTCTTCCTTCTCTCAACCACCAAAATAAACGTCCTGGTCCCTCCTCTTTTATTCCCTTTTTTTCTTTTTTTCTTTTTAAATTTCAGCTTCCAAGAATCTTTTTATTATGATGGCCCATGAATTTTTGCTGAGGTTGCTGTCTGTCCGAAATAAGGCGTGCCCACGCTTTATGTAAAGTCCTGATCTGATTGTAAACTTTTTGAGTTCCAAACTTGTTCTTTTAATTTGTGATATTGAGTCCATTTTGTTCCAAGTCCTCCATCTAATCCACAAAACACAAAATATGATTAATATCCATAATTTAAGCATTTAAAATCAATGGAGTAAAATAAAATATCACAATTTAAATAGCAAATATGCGCCCTATCAAATCCTCCCACACTTAGACAATGCTTGTCCTCAAGCATAAACTAGCTCAAGTTAATGGAATGTACTCTCATCATCATCCATTCTTCTATCTCTACAATTCAACACTATGCTAGTCACTTCAACAAAAATTTTCAAAATCCACAGGTGGTGGGATTTAACACCTCACATTAGATTCACACAATACGCTCAAAATGTTTAGGGTGTAAAGTCTATATGCACTCTCAGGTCAAAGCATAGAAAACTCTTACCATAGGCTTGCTAATATATCACATTGGAGCCACCAATGGTTTTGAACACAAAGTATGGGTCTTAACACCGGTTGTAATGGGGCTTGGGTAAGGTGGGATGAAAAGGATACATTTTTGGCGATTTTCATTGAAGGAATTATATGAACTTCTTCGTAAGAACTCACTTAAAATTCATGTACTTCAATCATATCACTCCATACCCAGTGTAGTTTATATCCTTTCACCTCTCGTGAGTATCCCCTCAACAACTATCAATGAATTACAACATGGGTGTTAATTTCAATCAACTTGAAGGCACGAAATATAGACCAAGCAATTCAAACCACTCATAAGCACATGTAATGGGAGTAAACACTCTCACAAGGTATTTCTCTCTTCACACAAAGTGTATAAGGGTGAGAATTTTCACTCAGCTCACTGCATGGAGGATTCATTGCCACAGACTGCTCAGATGTCATGACCGGAGCTAACAATAACACAAGTGCAAAGTAAAGGTCTTTATTTGGTTGTAACGGGGCTTCAGGTTAGGTAGGATAAAAGGAAAATATTTAGGCTAAGTTGAGAGGAATGTTCACAAGCTGATTCAATTCAAAACGATATCTCTTCCTCCACCTTTCAATATGACTTTTCCATAATTTCCAAGCATCCAATCGATTCAGCCCTTGACTCTTATTATGCACGTGGGGTTTATTCTCTTCACATGATTTTTGAATTTTTTTTTTTTCAACTTGATTTCTTTTTGACCCCATCATCACTTAAACATTGAATAGAACCAAATGAAAACTCCCATTTTTCTGAAGCTAAGACTGTCTCACACTTCTCAATCAATACAAGCTTGTGAAATTCCTCTCTTGTGGGTTCAAGATAGAGGTAACATGAAAGAACGGGAATCCATGGCTTGTAACGTGGCTACAAAATTCCAAAGACATGCTAAAGCTCAAAGAGGCTTCTATTGGTATATGTATCATGGTAGGCTCTTTAAGAAGGCCAAATTGGGTTTCACCTAATGCCTTTACTATATTTTGCACTTGAGTCAAGAAACTACAATGGCATGTACAAGAGAGCACATCCAAGAACAAACAAACCATGCAGGACACACATCAAAGAATAAGAGCTTAATAGAAAGATAAAAATAGCTCATAGGCTCAAAAGCTCACGAATTACGGTTTATATGTGTTGCTCCCATCCATTTATGAGATTTAGGTCATTGCTTGGTCCTGGTTTCAAAATCAAATTAATGCTAGAAAGAGTGGAGTTAGGTTAATTAGAGTGGTGTTATGACACATCAACTTTGGTTTGACTCAATTAGGTACGGATTACAGCTCGACTACTTTATCCCCCCCAAACATTTCTTTCACATCACAAGTCTTTGATTTTCAATGTTTGTTATTCTCAACCAAAATAATTTGAAGCACAAGTAAATAGGCTCATATATTCCTTCAATGCAAGGTTCAAGAGAATGGAGTATTAGCAAGGAATAGGAGTGCTCATGGCTTGTATTGTGGTTGATTTTCAACAAAAAGGCTATGGCTCAAAAGTGGCTTTCTAGTGGCATATTTCAAGGTAGGCATTTTAAGAAAGCTAAATCTGGCTTCACCTAAGTGCCCATACTTATTCGGTGCATTCAATTGCCAAGAGGCATCTCAACATGCATAACAAAGCAAGTTCTAGAAGAAATCAATTACACTTGACAATCACACAATCAAAGGATAGAGCATGTCGTAGTGTTAAATGTAATTGCTCAAACAAAATAGGGTTAATGCGCATTAAATCCCACACACCCTTCATTCAATCCACCATCAAGAGAAATCAATCACCCTGTAGTAAATGAAAATTCAACTACTCATGCAATTCCCACTGTGCCTCAACTCATCTCTATAATTCACGGTAATTCAGATCATAAAGGGATAAACATTGCCAAAATCCAAAATTAAGAAGAGAATTTTCAAAAAATTTCTTTCAAAAATAGAGCAAAAATTTTTACTAAGCAAAGGCACACATCAAAACCCTCCCCCACACTTAATCCGTACATTGTCCTCAATGTAATAAAATCATAAATTATGAAAACTAGAAGAGAATAGGAATAGAAGACTCCCCTGCAGGTTGGACGGGAGATGTCGATGTGAAGGCGGGCGAGAAAACAACTTCCTTAATGGAATTCCTTGTTAGTCCATTTACTTGAGATCCATGACAAAACTCTTCCTCTATAGGCCCCAAATCATGGTATCGGCCCATACAAATCCCACAGCAAAATCACAGTGTTCCCACAACTAGCACAAGTGTTCTCACATTCCCACAAACCGGGTGTAGCGGTTGAGATTGTGAAGGAGTGTTGAGAGGTGATTTACTGGTTTTGAGGGAAAGAGAGAAATAGAGGTTGAAGCTATGGGTGTCTGATTTTCGAATTTTTTTTTTTTTTGATAATCCGAGATGCACTTTAGATAAGGGGTGGGCACGCCTTATTCCAAGTTGTGAACAATGACCTTGTAATCCGAGATGCACTTTGGTTAAGGCGTGGGAACGCCTTATTCCAATATTCTTTCAATTCATTGTATTCTTCATAGAGCGTGCTCACGTCCAAATGAAGATTCATATCTGCCCAAAAATCAAAATAAGGTCAATTTCACTAAAAAAAAAAATATGGATATCATGAAACAAATAATAGTAAATAAGTGAAAACAAAAACAAAAACAAAAACAAAAATAAAATTTATTGATAGAACTAAAGAAAAACTCGGGTTGCCTCCCGGAAGCGCCTTTCTTTTACGTCTTTGGCTAGACTCATTTTTTTCTTTCTTCAACCATGATCAATTGGATTCCCAATGCTCAATTTTGTCACATTCTCCAGTTGGCAACCTTCATAGAAAGGTTTATATCCATGATCATCCTCTTTGTGATGCTTACCATTGGCAATTCTCAAGCCACCTTTTCCACTACCTTTGAAAACTTTCTGTTCTAAACAATCAACAACATCAATAAAATTGACAGAATTAGCACCATTAGGACAATTTATGACATCCTAAATATTGAACTTAATAATTGTACCATCAAACTCCATTGTGAGTGTACCATCATGCACATCAATTTTTGTCCTAGATGTTTTCAAAAATGGCCTTCCTAGAAGAATTGGTGTAGAATTAAAAGAAGGGTCTTCATCCATATTAAGTACATAAAAATCAGTAGGAAAAACCAAATCATTTACTTGTACTAAAATATCTTCTAAAACTCCTTCGGGATAAACATTAGACCTATCAGCAAGTTGCAAAATCACACCCGTTTCTTTTAATGGACCAATATTCAATGATGAATAAACCGACAGGGGCATGATATTTATTGAAGCTCCTAGATCTAACATTGCTTTCTCAATCCTTACTTTACCTATTTTGCAAGGGATAGTGAACATACATGGGTCCTTGCATTTTGGAGGCAGTTTCTTTTGGAGGACAGCAAAAACATTTTCTCCCATACTTACTTTTTCATTGCCTTTCAACTTCCTCTTGTTGGTGCACAACTCCTTGAGAAACTTAGCATAACGGGGTACTTGTTTAATTGCATCAAGTAAGGGAATATTTACCTCAATTTTGCGAAAATTTTCAAGGATTTCCTTCTCGTCTTCCTCCTTCTTAGATCTAATCAATCTTGTAGGGAACGGAGGGGTTGTCACATAAACTTTCGGTGGTTCTCTATTGAGGCTTTCAGACTTATCAGATTGATGTTGTGGGATAACTTCCCTTTCATATTCTTCCCCTGAATTGCCTTGCTTCATCTTGCTAGATTCTTTCAATTCCTTCCCACTTCTCAAGGTAATTGCACTAACATTTTGTTTTGGGTTGACAATAGTTTGGGAAGGCAATTTACCTTGGGATTCCAATCTACTCACAGCTGATGCCAATTGACTCACTTGATTCTCCAAGTTCTTAATGCCCGTCCTCGTCTCTTGTTGAAATTGTTGTGTATTAATTGCAAGTGATTTAACAATTTCTTCTAGAGACATACCTGAACTTGAAGAGGGTTGTTGTGGTTGAGGAGTAGGTTGTCTAGGCTGGAATTGTGGCCTGGTTTGATAACTAAAGTTAGGATGATCCCTCCATCCTGGGTTATAAGTATTTGAATAAGGATCATAATTCGCTTGAGGTGGGCCTAGAAATCTTCCAACTGCATTAGCCTGTTCAAAAGAATCATCTTGAAGAGTATGACACTTATCAGTTGGGTGAGCAGTAGCAGCACAAATTCCACAAGCTTTAACCTGTTACATATTTCCTGCAGCCATTTGTTGAACAAGAGAGGTTAGATTTGCTATTTGATTTTCAAGAGAAGATACATTTACCTCGTTCACTCTCTTCACAGGAGTGTCTTGTCTGAATACAAACTGCTGTGTGTTAGCGGCCATGATGGAGATCAGATCCCTAGCGGCAGTCGGGGTTTTATTCACTATAGCTCCTCCGCTAGCTGCATCCATCATTTTCCTCTCCATTGGTAAAAATCCCTCATAAAAGTATTGAATGAGCAATTTTTCAGAAATTCCATGTTGGGGGCAGCTTGCGCACAACTGTTTAAACCTTTCCCAATATTCATGCAAGGTTTCAGTATCTCTCTGTTTGATTCCACATACCTCTCTTCTGATGTTTGCAGCTCTTGAGGCTGGGAAAAATTTGTCAAGAAATAATCTGACCATTCCCGTCCATGTAGCCACAGAACTTGGTGGTAGATAGAACAGCCAATCTTTCGCTTTGTCAGCTAGTGAGAATGGAAAAGCCCGCAGCTTGATTTCTTCTTCAGTCACTCCTTGTGGTTTCATACTTGAACACACCATGTGGAATTCCTTCAGATGTTTGTGAGGATCTTCATTCTCGAGCCCATAGAATTTGGGTAGCAAATGGATCAGCCCAGATTTCAATTCGAATCCCACATCTAGGACTGGATACTGGATGCAAAGTGGCTGTTGATTTTCATTTGGTGCAGCCAGTTCCCTTAAGGTTTGTTCCTCATTGGCTATTGCTTTCTCTTGCTCAGTTTCAGAACCACTAGAAGAATCAGTTGTTGAATTTGTCGGGTCAGCTACTAAATTCAATCTGGTTTGTTTGCGTAACTTGGCTTCCTTCCTTAATTTACGAGCTGTCTTCTCAATTTCAGGGTCGTATCGCAACTCACCTGTACGAGAACAACGGGGCATAAAAGAAATAAAGAAATTAGTAAAAGATATAAAAATAAATAAACAAATAAATAGATAACAGTAAATGAAAAATTGAATCTGATTAACACCAGTCCCCGGCAACGGCGCCAAAAATTTGATGGGTGTCGAATCCAACAAATAATAATGTTTTCTCGCTCTTGTAAAAATAAATTGCAATAGTGGTGAGTAAGATCGAATCCACAGAGACTGGTTAGATTTAATTCTTCGGAAAAATTAAAAGCAATGAATTAAAAATAAAAAGGGGGGGTTTTGAATTTTTGAATGTGAAATCAAATTATAAATAAACAATTGCGGAATTAAAATGGTGAAAATATCAAATTAAATAAATATCCAGCCCAAGGTACATTCTCAGTATTGATGCACAGAATTTATCATGGATGCAAGAATAAAATCCTTAAATCATTCTCTAAATTGGTTATGGTCATTGATACGATCTAACAACCTATCTCTCCTTACTTTATCGATAATCAAGAGACGCTCGTTAATTATTTCCCTAATCAATAAACAATCCTAGATACGATCGTAGGATTTAATTTACCAATAGCATTAATTCCTAGAGAGATGACCAATTCTAACCAACAAATTCACACGCGTGATTCATTTAAATTAGGTTATATGTCTTCATAACATGAGTCAAAAATCAATCTATAATTAACTATGTTATTCGCCACTTATATTAGAAAACCTAAACAATTACGGATTTAGATTCCTAATTGGCTAAGTATCGTTTTGATAATTAAAACAACGTGCACTTTGTATTAACAAATCAAAACAACAACTTTGATGCAACAAAAGATATATAAATAAAAAACAATTAAATGAACAATTAAATTAAATTAGATCTCACAATTCTTGGTGAATAAAAACTTCGAATATCCTTGAACTGGAAAAATAAATTTAGCTATCCATAAACATTATCAATCAAAGACTAAGGAAAAAGAAATATTGATTGAAGTAAAAAGAGTCAAACTCCACAAATTTCCATCCAAAAATATGTGGCTGCCTTCCTGTTCCTTTTCTTTCTGACCAAAAAACGTGGCTCTCCTTCCTTCCCCAAAAATCTGAGAATCCTCCTCCTTTTAGAAGTCTTCCTCTCTTTTTCTGTTTCTTTCTTTTTGGCAGCCGAGAGTCCTATTTTTTTCCCCTTGAGAAAAGTAGCTCCAATCAATTGTTGGGATAAGTCATGAGAGTCACAATTCTCCAAGAAATCTTCCTTCTCTCAACCACCAAAATAAACGTCTTGGTCCCTCCTCTTTTATTCCCTTTTTTTCTTTTTTTTTTTAAATTTCAGCTTCCAAGAATCTTTTTATTATGATGGCCCATGAATTTTTGCTGAGGTTGCTGTCTGTCCGAAATAAGGCGTGCCCACGCTTTATGTAAAGTCTTGATCTGATTTTAAACTTTTTGAGTTCCAAACTTATTCTTTTAGTTTGTGATATTGAGTCCATTTTGTTCCAACTCCTCCATCTAATCCACAAAACACAAAATATGATTAATATCCATAATTTAAGCATTTAAAATCAATGGAGTAAAATAAAATATCACAATTTAAATAGCAAATATGCGCCCTATCACCCGCCCCGCCCCCAACCCCCCCCCCCAACACTTAAAAATGAGTTTTTTTCCTCGATATTTCCACCTCACTCTATTCGACCCCACCCCACCTCACACGCAAAGTCACAATTGGTCACACAAAATCACAATTATAAATTTAATCGTAAATTTCACCGCAACCCACCTCACCTCACCTTACCCCAACCCACCCCATATGCTAAGTCACAGCTGGTCAAACAAAGTCATAATTTGTTCACATTTACAATTTTTAGTTGCAAAACCAACCCCGCCTCCAAAGTCACAATTGGTCACACGAAGTCACAGAAGGTCACAGTTCAGTCACACAAAGTCGCAATTAAGTCACATGAGGTCACATTCCGGTCACACAAAGTCGCAGTTAGGTCACCCGAGGTCAGACTCTAGTCACAGTTCAATGGCCTAAGGACTTAGTCATTCTTAGAAAGGTAATAACGATTAGTTATATAGAAGTTTCTTTCAGTATTAATTTCTTTTAAATTTGTATTATACGTGTTATGATGGTAAAAATTGTCTTTTGCAAGTAGGTACCAAAACAGGTAAAAAAAATCTAACGAAGGGAAAAGGCCTCAGAGTTTCTAGTTGTCGTCTACTCAGTGACCTTAGATTGTTGATAATGACATGTTACAATGTCTGGATGATAAATGTAAAATGCTACACACGCTGGTCCTTCGATTGTCTGTTGTTAGAGAATTCTATCAAGTGTCCGTTGATGTCTCTGTATTCAATTGTTCGATAATGGCATTTTTGTTATGGTCGGAGACATCACCGATTTGCTTACGATGCAATGGTTGGATGCATCTATCCTCAAAGTATTTTCAATGTAAGACTTCTGATCACAAATTATAACTTTAATTTAAATTATTATTTTATTTATATTTATTGGTTTATTTATTTTTAGGTACCTTCATGGTTTGTGTGAGCAATACGGTATTGAATCGATTGGATTCATGTCTCCGTCACACATTGCGTCGGTTACGATAAAAACAAATGCAGATGGTGTTATAACTTATTTAGCTGGCACCATGAAGGCAATGCAAACTAAGAAATTCATTCTAGTACCGTATTTTCCGGAGTAAGACCACTGATATTCTCTCTCTCTCTAATTTGAATTATATGATGATTAAAGTTGTATTTACATGTTCATAATACGTATAAAATTCAAAACAAAATCCAAGACTCAAAACTCAAAATCAAAACACAAAGAGAATGACCTCTAATTCTTTTTAGATTTCTACTTTTCATGATATGATAAAAAAAAAAAAAAAAAAGATTTTTTTCTTTTCCTTTTTTTAGTAACCAAAAAAAAAATGATTTTTTTTTTTTTTAAAGTTCATATCAAGGTTTATTTATGTTGGATCTAGAGTTGATGCTTCTAAGTTCTAAGGGGTAACAAATTATGCAATATTATTATTTAACTTCAGCAAACTAAAAGGGTCATAATTATACTTTAATGACCAATTTGGAGTTTAATTTAAACTCCAGTGACTATTTTGTGAAACTAATGGAATTTGTACTTTGTTGTAGGCACTCACCAGTCGAGTAGTATAATAGACCGACTACTTGCGATTAAAGCCGTATTTGTGACTTTGTAGACTTAAAACAAACATTTGTTCTTTGAGATATAGGTCCTGGGTTTGATGGGGGTTCGGGGGTAGTGCCCCCGAAAAATTTTTTTTTAAGAAAAAAATTGAAAATAAAGATTAAATCCATATTCACATAAAACAAACTATACAAATTCACCATAAAATTGCAAAAAAATAAAAAGTTCAAAAGTATTAACTAATATAAAACGACCAACAAAATATTATATTCCATATATCTTAAACTTTTATATTCAAGCAAATCCCAATTTTATGGGTCTGGACTGAAAAAAAAAGCCCAAAAATAACATGGGCCAGTGGACCCTGAAGCAATGGCCTCACCTGCCTCTAGGCAGGTCGGGCCATGCTTGCAATAAAAATATAGTATATGTCAGATACAGATTAAAATCAAATTTTTAATAAATTTTGATAAAAGTTGATGCAATTGAAATTATTGACTTTAACTTAAATTAAAATATTGATTAAAATTCCTATCAAACATTGGTATAGTTTCATGAAATCAATTACAAATATAACTTGTGAGTTGCAGTGTCGCGGCCGTAGCTGTAGCTATCTTGAACCCCCTCCCTCCTATCATCACCACAACCACCTCCTCCTCGGCCTTGTGCCCGACAACCCAATTCCTGGAATCCCAGTGATTCACCACCTACTTCTACCCCCAAAGCTATAGCTATGAGCACAACCAAACCAAACCAACTTTCAGAAATGGAAAGTTTGAATTACAACCCCTTCGCTCCCCCTCCCCTGTGGAGAAAATATTCTTTAGCATCTTCTATTTTTGGTAGTATTATTCTGTACATATTTAGTTACCTTTTATGTTCCTTAGCAAATTACTTAATTTTAGGATCTAGACTTGTACAGTAAGTCATCTCTTGTATATGTACACTCTATTCAGAATCAATGATACTATCTTTCCCATTCAATTCATATTCCTTCTTTACATGGTATCAGAGCGAGGTTGAAATCCTGACTTACCACTGCACTCTAATCTCTCGTACAGTATACCCTCAGTTCTTCTAAGTCACCATGGCCAACGATGATGTTCCTCCGACACTTACTGCTTCCGGTAAGACCATTACCACTTCTGGTTCATCCATGTTGGAACTCACATCAGATTCCTCAAAATCTGACATCTCAAATCCATACTTCACCCATCACTCGGATCATCCAGGATTAGTTCTGGTATCCAAATTACTGAATGGAGATAATTACACTGGCTGGAAAAGGGCTATGACTTTAGCCTTAAATTCAAAGAATAAGCTCGGTTTCATCAACGGTTCTATTAAGGCCCCTTCGGAAGAAACTGATCCTGGAGGATATGCCACTTGGTCTCGATGCAACGACATGGTACATTCTTGGATCATCAATACCCTCAGTCCAGAAATTGCTGATAGCGTGATCTACTATGCCACTGCCCACGATGTTTGGGAAGATCTTCGTGAACGTTTCTCTCAAAGTAATGCACCCCGCATCTTCGAGATTCAGCGAGATATTGCTTATCTTAGACAAGAGCAACTCTCTGTCTCTGCTTACTACACTCGATTAAAGGGATTGTGGGATGAATTGGCCTCATACTCGGACACAGCACATGGAGCACAGGCAGATCAACAGAAATTAATGCAGTTTTTGATGGGTCTGAATGAGAGCTACAGTGCAATTCGTGGCCAAATACTCCTCATTAATCCTCTGCCTTCGGTTCGTCAAGCTTATTCTTCAATTTCACAAGAGGAAAAGCAGAGACTTCTCAGCGCAACGCATTCCTCGGCTGAACTTGGTGCGAGCGCGGCTATGGCGGTGCGCCATTATGTAAAGCCAGACTCTTCAGTCGAGGGGAATTCAAATTTTTTGGCCGGAGGAGATCGCTCATATCAATCCTCAGAGAATCGGCCCAATCACAGGCAAGATCGGCGTAGATCTGGATCAGGGAGAGGACGGCCCAATTGTTCCTATTGTGGAGAGATGGGCCATTGGGTCCAAAAATGTTTTCAATTGAATGGTTATCCACCGAGCTATTCCAAAGCCAAATTAAATTCTGGCCCAAATCCAAATCAGCACAAAAAAAATTTTGCGGCTAACCAAGTATCTGAAGTGCTGAACACTGATGAAGGAAGACCCACTGTTTCGTTGTCAGAGGCCCAACTCGAACAACTTTTGTCACTCCTTAACAAACAGGAAGAGAGTTCTGGTTCAAAGGTTAATGCAGTAACAAAACCAGGTTTATCTAAAGTCACTTCTCACAATTGGATTATTGATAGCGGGGCGACGGACCACATCACTTCGTCATCAAAATTGTTGCATAAAGCTAAAAATTGTTCGTTGCCCCCTGTATCACTACCTAGTGGAGAAAAAGTGAATATTGCTGCAAAGGGATCCATACCTCTGAATCTTATTTATTATTTGCATGACGTGTTGTCTGTACCTTCATTCAAAGTTAATTTGATGTCTGTTAGTCGATTGACAGAAAATTTGAACTGTTCAGTGACCTTTTATCCTCATTGGTGTATTTTGCAGGATCTGGCTACGAGGAGGACGATTGGTTTGGGTAAGCGTCGTGACGGCCTGTACTATCTAGTGGCACTAGCAATAGACAAATGTTTGATGGACAACTCCTCGCCCACAGACCAACCAGCCTGCAATCTCACCATCTCATCCACTGACCTATGGCACAGTCGTTTAGGCCATGTTTCACCTTCCCGCTTAAGTTTCATAGCTAAGAATTTCTTGAATTTCTCCATTCAGTACAATAATGCTTGTCATATATGCCATTTATCTAAACAAAGTCGTTTACCATTCAGTACTAGTGTAATTTCTTCTACAAAACCTTTCGACATTATTCATTGTGATATTTGGGGTCGTTATAGACACCCATCTCTTTCTGGTTCCCATTACTTTCTCACCATTGTCGATGATTATACACGTTTTACCTGGATATTTTTAATGCGGCAAAAGGATGAGACACAAACACTTATAAAACGATTTTTTAACTATGCTTTCACACAATTTGAGTCTCGCATTAAAACTTTTCGAAGTGACAATGGCGGGGAGTTTCTCCCACTTCGTTCATTTTTTCAAGACAATGGTACCATATTTCAGCATTCTTGTGTTTACACGCCCCAACAAAATGGGGTTGTAGAACGTAAACATCGCCACATTCTTCAAGTTGCTCGAGCATTAAAATTCCATGCTCGACTTCCCACTCAATTTTGGGGAGAATGCGCTCTCACAGCTGTCCACATCATTAATCGGTTGCCCTCACCAATACTATCTCTCAAAACCCCATATGAATTACTTTACTCAAAACCACCATCTTATTCTCATTTACGCGTTTTTGGATGCTTAACCTATGCCACCAATGTTCATACATCACACAAATTTGACTATCGTGCAACTCCATCAATCTTCATCGGCTATCCCGCTGGATAGAAAGGCTATAAATTATTTGATCAATCGACAAATAAAATTTTTATCAGTCGAGACGTCAAATTTCATGAAAATATTTTCCCCTACACCTCTCTTCAACCCAATTCTGTGGAGCCTTCACAAGCCCAAGATTCAGGCCCAATCCCCATTCCTTCATCTTTAGACTTTTCTTTTGACTCTCCTATTGATGACACACCAGATACACAACCAACACTATCAACCTCTCCATCTCCTCCAGCTCCGATGTCAACGCCACCTCCCACCCTTCGCACATATATTCGACGCCCCAAACCTACTTCCTTACCCATCGATCCATCAATTCAATCCCCACCTCCCATTGTTGAAAATTCACAACAATCTCTGGCGTCATCTTTACCAGTGCCACAGGAACCTTCAGTGTAACACACTTCTCCACCCCCTGTACCACTTCCCTCCATTCAACCAGTCCCACCACTCCGTCGCTCCAGTCGACACACCGCTCCTCCTACCAAGTTGACCGACTATATCTGCTCACACGTTTACTCTGACCAATTGTCTCCTCTCACTCCAGATTTGGAAAAAGGCACGCGTTATCCATTAGCCAAATTTGTTTCTTATCACAGATATAAGCCTGCATACAGACATTTTGTTGCTCAAATCAGTGCTGTCACGGAACCACGTTCTTATTCGGAGGCCGCAGCTCATCCTGAGTGGCAAGCGGAAATGCATTCAGAACTGAAGGCACTTCAGGCTAATGGTACTTGGTCTCTTACTCCACTTCCGGTTGGAAAGGTACCAATTGGTTGTCGTTGGGTCTATAAAGTTAAGCATCGGTCGGATGGGTCTATTGATCGTTACAAAGCCCGATTGGTAGCTAAGGGTTTCACTCAGCTCGAAGGCATTGATTATCAAGATACCTTTTCACCCACCGCAAAAATAATCACAGTGCGCTGCCTACTCTCTATGGCTGCTGCCCGGGGCTGGTCAATTCATCAAATGGATGTAAACAACGCCTTTCTCCATGGCGACTTACATGAGGAGATCTACATGTCTCCGCCGCCAGGGCTTCGGCGACAGGGGGAGGAAAACTTGGTATGTCGTCTCCACAAATCACTTTATGGCCTAAAGCAAGCCTCTCGTCAATGGTTTGCGAAATTCTCATAGGCTATTCGTTCTGCTGGCTATGTGCAATCACGGGCTGATTATTCTCTATTCACCAGAAAACAAGGCAAGTTATTCACTATTTTGTTAATAAATGTTGATGATATCTTGCTTACTGGAAATGATCCTCAAAGCATTGCTGCAACAAAGAGATTTCTGCATAGTCAATTCCACATTAAAGATCTTGGTGATTTAAAGTATTTCCTTGGCATTGAGGTTTCTTCCTCTGGAAATGGGATCTTTATTTCTCAACGCAAGTATGCATTAGAAATTATTGAGGATGCAGGTCTATTGGGCGCGTCTCCAATTGATACACCTATGGACCGAGGATTGAAGTTATCTGATAAGAGTGACTTGCTCAAGGATCAAGGTCATTATAGGAGATTAGTTGGAAGGCTAATATATTTGACAGTTTCGAGACCAGATATTACTTATGCAGTTCATGTGCTGAGTCGGTTTATGCATCAGCCAAGAAAGGCCCATATGGAGGCAGCACTTAGAGTTGTGCGTTATCTCAAAAACGCCCCTGGTCAAGGTCTATTCTTTAGTTCTGATAATGATTTCAAATTGAGAGCATATTGTGATTCAGATTGGGCAGGTTGTCCGCTCACTAGAAGGTCCACTACAGGCTACTGTGTATTTCTTGGACCTTCATTGATTTCTTGGAGATCAAAACGCCAGAAAACGGTATCACTTTCATCAGCTGAGGCAGAATATCGAGCAATGACAGGAGCCTGCTGTGAATTGACTTGGTTGCGATATCTGCTTGGAGATTTGGGAATAGTACATCATGAACCTGCTTTACTATACTACGACAATAAAGCAGCACTTCACATTGCAGCAAACCCAGTCTTCCATGAGCGAACCAGGCACATTGAAATGGATTGTCACTATATAAGGGATAAAATACAAGACGGCTCTATTGCTACAAGATTTGTAAGCTCGGGACATCAACTGGCAGATGTCTTGACCAAAGCATTGGGTAAAGAAACTTTTGCTTCCATTATTCGCAAGTTGGGAGTATTGGATATCCACTCTCCAACTTGAGGGGGAGTGTGGAGAAAATATTCTTTAGCATCTTCTATTTTTGGTAGTATTATTCTGTACATATTTAGTTACCTTTTATGTTCCTTAGCAAATTACTTAATTTTAGGATCTAGACTTGTACAGTAAGTCATCTATTGTATATGTACACTCTATTCAGAATCAATGATACTATCTTTCCCATTCAATTCATATTCCTTCTTTACATCCCCCAGCGCCTTTTTTTATAACGCATCATAAGATTCAGAGTATTATTGAATATTTTGAAATTGAATAATATTGTGATTTATGTTTGGTCATAATTAACTGATCAAAACATTAGGCCTAAACAATTTGATTGGAAAGATTTTTTTTATTATTGATACTCATTCTTGAAACATTTATTTGAGATTCCATATGAAAATCTTAAAACTGAAAAATATCATATTGAAATAAAAATACTTCAAAAAATATCATCCAATTTCACAATAAATAAAACTTCATAAAAAAGAAAAAGAAAGAAAGAAAATCACCGGAAATATCTTAAGAAAAAATCATTAAATTCCATAACAATAAATCAGTTACATATTTTGTTAACGGACCATCAAATTAGCATATTCCCAAACAACAAATAAGAAACTTAAGATGTTTACACATTCACTGGGGAGAAACTTTCTTGATATCATAGTTTCACAGAATCATGGTTTCGATACATGAACAACAAAGTTTATATCATTTGAAATTCTGATTCACCGAGTGTTTGAATTCATCAACAGTACTTCAATTATTGAAGAGCTTTGTCTGCATATAATATAAAATGGGAATTATTGTATCGATTTTAATATCATAAAATAATGGAATTAAATTGAAACAATCACCAGTCTCGCCTGACTTCCCAATTTATGGATTTACCAGTTTCAGTTGGTGTGTTTGATGTGAGCTTATGCATGGTGATTTAGTCAGACTTGTTATATGAATCAGCGAAGCTTCGAATATATAGCTGCGTGAAAACTGAGGTTTGAATCTATGTGGGTATAATGATATGAATATGAAGCATGACCTTATTCAATAATAACTCAAGAGCTCCTTAGAAAATGTTCTATACGTACAATGGTTCAACATAAGAGCATCTCCAAGGGTTCGGACCAAATTTGGTCCGGACTTTGTCCCAAATTTGGTCCGAACCCTTTTTCTTCTCCAACAGTTTATCCCAAATTTGGGATAAACTGTTTTTTATTTATTTTTCTTATTATTATTTCTAATTCTATAAATTAACATATATATTTATTATCTATTTAATTGGTTTAATTTTATTTTTAATTAGTAGTTAAAGATTTTGAAGTGCCTAAAAAATGTCAATATTGTGGACATAAAAAACTAAATTATTAAAATATTCATGTCGAACAAGTACATTGAAGGCTTGTCTTCGAAAACAAATGAAGACATGCTTCGAAAGCATACACCACATTGAAAAATTAAAAAACATCATCTTGATTTTGAGAATTAGCAAATTGCTCCCATAAATGCTCAATTAAGGCATCTCGAAGTGCATAGTGGGCAGAGACATTCTTGATTTGTCTGTGACGAGCAAGAAAATTTTGAAAACGAACATTTTCATCCCGAACCATCTCAACTTCTGGGGGTGGTGCTTCGTTCCAATCTTTAATTGGGGCATCAACATCACGTTCATCCTCAATAATCATATTCTGCATAATAATACACGCTGTCATTATATCCTTCAGTACATGTTTGTGCCAAAATCGTGATGGTCCTGCTACAATTGCAAACCTTGATTGTAGGACACCAAAGGCACGTTCTACATCTTTTCTGCAGCTCTCTTGTTTGGTTGCAAATAATCTCTTTTTTGGACCACGGGGATCATGAATTGTTTGCACAAGAGTTGACCACTTCGGGTATATGCCGTCAGCTAAATAATAGCCAGTGTTGTACTCCTTTCCTTGGATGACATAATGAGCTGGGGGAGCCATACCTGAAGCAAGATTGGCAAAAAGATGTTACGTAATAATGCAACAAAAACTCATTCATGAAGCGTATGGGGGTGATTTCTCATGCAATGAACAAAATGCGGGGATGTGTAGCACAAGTTGAAAACCTTAATCCAAGTGGTGCCTCTGAGCATGACATTGTAAGTATCATTCTTATCGTTCTAGTTGTACATTGTTGAATTCAACTTAACATATGTTTTCTTTTCATTCTTTAGTATTTCGAGCCAAATTACTGTTGGAACAAGACAAGAAATACAAGAAAGGTTTCAAGTTTGATCATGTCTGGCCAGTTATGAAAAATATTGAGAAATTTAGCAGCACTGTCAACCCAGCAGCAATACGTATCCAACGAGAGGCGAATAACATTTCCTCTCCAGATCCAGAATCTCCAGGGCTGGAAGACTACATGTCATCACCGATACAGCAAGGAGTGCCGACCTTCAATTCGAACCTGGGAGACAATAACTTTGAGGGCCCTTCAACACAACGCCCATGTGGGATTAAAAAGTCTAAACTGAAGAGGAGAGCTGAAAATGAGAGTTCAAATATTGTCGAGGTAGTCAAGGAAGAAAATCGTAAGCTTAGTGACATCCTCCAAAGGGGCAGTGAAGAGAGACAACAATGGCATGTCTTGGAAATGAAAAAATTAGCCATGACAGAAGTTCAAGAGGAGAACAAAATTTTACTAACTGATTTGTCAACTATGACAAACCCTTATGCACGTCAGTTCTTAGAAAATGAACAAACAAGAATTGCCCAAAAGAGAGCTGAACATCAAAGTTCAGGATCCCAGAATAACTCGATTTCCTTCGGTCAGTATTTTGGAGATATTCGAGGATCCTCAAGTGATCTTCCGGATTACTGAACCATCTGGTTTACGTCTACCTAGTACTCTCGATTAGCTATTGTGTTATTTATGTGTAAGATTGGGATTGTGTGTTTGTCCCTATATTGTTTTCATGTAGTAGGTTCGTTTTCAATTTCCATGTTGAGAATTATTTTCTTTGTACCACTGTTCAGAAATTAAATTTCGGTCATTCCAATTATAATTCGAACTACTGTTCTTGTTACTAGTATTCCTTATATAACATTATCATACGCGAAAACAACAAAAATTAACAATAACAAAAACAATAATAATTAAAATACAAAAAAAAAAAAAAAACAACAACAATAATAATAATAATAACAACAACAATTGATTAATTAAATAGATAAATGAGGTTAATGAAAATAAAAAATAAAAAATGGCATTTTTGTAATAAAAACTTTATCCCAAATTTGGAATAGAAAAAGGGGCGTGATTGGAGATGAAAAATTTCAAATTTGGGATAAAATCCCAAATTTGAGGTACCATTGAAGATGTTCTAAGGTCCTATTACTGGACTAAATGAAAGTGCAACTTACACAATATTTAAATCAAGAGACCCCCTATTACAGGGAAACTTCATGGGAAGACTGCCACACCTATCGTGAAAAGAAACACAAGACGGTGATGCTACTATTACCCTAGCACATAAATCAATAAGAGGTTATGAGTGAATAATAAGATAGATAGGGCTCATAGAGACTGTTAGTGGCCTAAGGAGTCACTAAGGTTGTGTTCGGCGGCTTGGTTGGAGAATTTAAATTATTTGTGTTGATTTATTTGTATTTTTTAGGTAAGATGTGAGGTTAAAAATTGGTTTGGAAAATTGTGTAATTGGAGAGAAAAAATATGGATGGTTAAAAAGTGATTTGAAAAATTGTGTAAATTAAATTTGTTATCTTTTTTGTCTTTTAATGTATTAATTTGGCATTTTAATGGGCAGCGGAACGATCCCTAAGTTGTTTCAATTTTCAAAAAAAAAAATCTCTATTTAAACAAAGATTATAGCCTCTCTCTCTCTCTTTAAAAATAGTCACTCCAAGGTCTTGATACATCCACCAATCAATTGGTTGTCATCTAAAAGTAAAATTTATATATTAAAATTATGATAGATTCCGAATGGTGCAATTGATATGACATCTTAGTCCAATGACTCCAAGTTTCCTGGTAATGCATATTGCAAGAAGCAAAGAATGCACAATGAGTTCAAAATGTAAATTCCCATTTTAGAAATCTCACTTTATGTGCATGACAAGTACAACATAAAATATTCGTTACAAAGCACCAATAAATGTGTTTCATTTAAGCAATCTGATCACCTATTTCCTAGGATCTTTCTTGTTTAAATTGACTTGACTGCTTCATAATGAGGTGATCACTCCATCATGACACTGTGTGATGCTAAAGTAGGAGTTGTGTATGAACTTCGAATTCATCAATTCTGACAAAGAGAAACCCGAAATCTGACACTCTCTAAGACTTCGCCTGAAAGGTGAGCACAGTTGCTGCTGCATCATAACTGAAGTGGAAACTTCCGTCCTGACTAGGATACATCCATGTCTTGATATGGAGCATTGCAGATTTGGGTATTCCAAATACTTGACAACTAATGCATTATCTGCAACTCCGGTTAACAATTTTAAATTTCTGGCATCAAATGATCCAAAAAGGAAAAAAAATGCTAGGGATAATAATGAATTCAGTGTCTTATGCCATGAGGATCTCAAGTCTCAACCACGTACCTTCAAGAAAACTTAAGCCAACTTGAGGTTTGATCTCCGTATTTTCATTCCACAGACACTGGTTTTCACTTAAACTATTCCCAAAATTGTATATGTTGAAGGTTGCGATTTCTGTTGGAAACAAATACTACCTAAAATTTGCTATTCCAGTGTAAGACAAGTAACGAGCAAAAAATACTGTGAGAATCACGAATATGATACTGATTTGAGCTTAGTTGCCAAGGTTGGGTGAAATCGACAATTTTCTTGATGCAAATAAAAATAAGCAAATTCTGAAGCTTGCGATTGTTGGCAGAATCATATTCAATTTCAAAAATCAATCATTCAGAAAATGGACATTGAAAAGACAATATACATGGACTATTTACAATTAAAGACTTCGATACAATAAAGATAATTTACACTCTCAAAGCAATGCTCAATTATTCAAAGCAATTGATGAAAGAAGAGGACACCTATGGAAGAAATTTTTAAAAAGGCATGGACAAATACGGAGGAAATTTTCGGAGAAATCAGAATTCTCGTTTTGTATCTAACACTTGTAAAGTTGTACGGTTAATTTTCCTTTCCCAAGAGCACACCTGAAAGTAATGAATGTAATTTACTATTATTCCGAAGCGATAGATGTAACGTACCAGCATCTATATCGCTACATAAAAAGAGAGACATGTATAGAGTGGAAAAATCATCGAGAAAACACGCCTCACAATACAATACAATACAACACAATACACGCATGTCATAGAACAATACAATACAACACACGCATGTCCCAGGACAATACTCTCTAAATTTCTTTACTTTTGCAAACTTGTACAGAAAGTCTTTCTCCAATGAAAGTAAGTTCTTTATAACTTCATTTCTAGTTATTATTCTCTTTTACTTTATTTAATTTTAGGGCAAGGGTTAAAGGAGGAAACGCCTAGTAAGCAATTAAATTCTTTAAAAAAAAAAAAAAAAAAACATTAATTTTCAAAATATTTACAAGTTTAAATATTGCTAAAAAATTTGATATTTTTAACACTCTTAGCCTCTTTATTCTGGATTTCATGGCTAAAAGTGAAAAAGTAATCCTATGATTTAAGTTGACTATGTTGTTTCCCAAGTAATGGAGTTTGTTTAAACCAAACATGATGAAAATTCTTTTTTGGCTGCAGTTTTAAACGCTTTTATTAGTTTATGTCATTAGAAATACATGTTATACTCTACTTAATTGTTCTTTAGAATGTTTTAACGACTTTATTAATATTTTGTTAGAAAAAGATTAATAGAAAGATTAGTAGTTGCAGCTAGCCACATAAGAACTGAAATAGATAGAAATAGAGGTGACTCCTCTTTACAACTCAAGTTGCAAATCACTAAGCTTTCTATCTCTATGTGTCGGAGCTTCTTGATAAAAGATCTATAGATTCTAAAAGAAGTAAAAATTAGGATACGTATTTTCTTTAAGTAGTCTTGAACAAATTTTCCTCTTTCTCCTGTTGATACCTTTTCAAGGAATCTTCTCGCCTTCTGAGATTAAGCCTCTGTTTGGTAACACTGTAGTGATTTATAAACGGGTTTATTTATGATTTTGAGGTAAAATGTGTGATTGAAAGGTGAAAAGAGAAAATATGTATTGTTAAAAAATTATTTGAAACAACGCATTTAGCAATCTGTTATGGAGAATTAACAACAATGTTGTACACAATTTGATTGGTGCTTACATGATTATATTTTAATCACCCATATTTTCTGAATGATTTTTCGATATAAGAAAAAAATTCCCCAACTCCAGAAAGTGAAATATGAATGATTTTTCGATATTGTATTTTGGTATTTTGTGGAGTAGATGTTACTACAAATTATACATCAGTGCATCACAAGCCTATAAATATTTATATTTCAAAACCTGAGAACAATAATAAGCAAAAAGTTATGAGTCTTATGAGATATGTGGTTAAAATTAATTATTTGATTTTAATTTAGATTAAAATATTGATTTTGTGATGCTGGTTTAGTAAAAAAGAAAAGAAAAAGAAAAGTATAATGCTCTATTTGGCAACATTGTAAGAATTATAATTGATTTATTTATATTTTTAAGATAAAATTTGCATTTGAAAAATGGAAAAAGAAACTTTTTATTAAAAAATAATTGAAAAAATTATGATGATCATAAATTAATTTATAAATTATAGTAATTGTTTTAAATAACGAAATCAAAATTTTGTCAAAGACTACCTAGTAAGTAGTCAAAGTTGATTCCCTGCGCTTTGGAGCGTAGGCCCCGACAGCTCCTTTTATTTATTTATTTTTAACTTTTATTGTTCTTTTATTTGGTAAAAATCATATTTGGTAAAATAAAAAATTTGATTTATAAACATGTCTATATACCACACATTTTCAAATCACTTTGTTTCCTTCTATTTGCAATATTTTTTCTATAATGTTTTTTCAATTGAATTGTCATATAAATATTTTTTTTTTTATTTTTCTTTACATCAATTGTCACTTCAATTTCTTCTTTTGTTGTATTATTTCTTCAAATAATACAAATAAATATAGAAAATAATTTAAAGAAATACTACATTAAAAATTGAAATTGAAATGACAAGTCATGTAAAGAAAAAAATACTTATTTGACAATTCAACTGTAAAAAAGCTTATAAAAATAAATATTGAAAATAATTTGAAGAAATAATACATCAAAATAATAAATTGAAGTGACAAGTCATGTAAAGAAAAGTAATTTTTTTTTATTGATATGACAGTTCAATTGAAAAAACATTAGAGAAAAAATATTGCAAATAGAAGGAAAAAAGTGATTTGAAAATTGTGTGGTATATAACATATTAATTAATAAACCAAATTTTTTATTTTACCAAATACAAGTAAAACCAAAAATAAAAGTAAAAAATAAAAAAATTTAATGATCGACAGTTCCACTAAAATTGTGGGCCCCTGTGCTTGGAGGGGATCAAAAGTGAGTTAGGTAAGATGTGTGGTTAAAAATTGGAGAGAGAAAAAATATGTGGTTAAAAATTGGTATTAGAAGTTTTGTTTATTATAAAAAAAACTTCACGAACACAGGCTAAGTAGTACCTAATATTAATTAAAAAAAAAAAAAAAACTACGATCCGCACCATCAAATTAGAACCCCACTATCCACCCTCGATTAAACATATCGACGAATCGCAACCGCACTAGTTAAAAGACGGGGATCGCAATTCTTGTCCGTCGATTAATTAACTTTCAAAATCCAACGGATGTAGTACATATTAACCATCCCCTCACGCTCACTATATAAACATATCAAATGCAACTCGTAAATCAACAATCAACTCGGATTTGTATTTTTCTCATTCATAGTTAGAATACCATAAAAAATGTCAGGAAGGGGAAAGGGAGGCAAGGGTTTGGGAAAGGGCGGAGCAAAACGTCACCGTAAGGTACTGAGGGACAATATCCAGGGCATAACTAAGCCCGCCATTCGCCGTTTGGCTCGCAGGGGAGGCGTCAAGCGTATAAGCGGTCTCATCTACGAGGAGACTCGAGGGGTGCTCAAGATCTTCCTCGAAAATGTCATTCGCGACGCTGTCACCTATACAGAACATGCCCGCCGTAAGACTGTTACTGCCATGGATGTTGTGTATGCGTTGAAGAGGCAGGGCCGTACCTTGTATGGATTTGGTGGTTAAGAGGCTGATTTTGTGTTCCAGGGGGTTAGTGCCTGGTCAATGTATATGGGGGATTTTCAGTTTGTGTTGTTCTAATCTGGAATATATGTCTAGGCTTTCACCAGATCTTAAATGGATGTCATTAGTGCCACATTCTTGTTATCTATAATTTTTATTTTAAATTGTCTCTTAGCCTGTTTACAAGTTTAATTTCTTAATCAAATTGTTGGATTTTCAATCAGAAGAATTGGTAATTAGAATTTAGAATTCATATTTTGCAATGTGTTCGGTTAATTGATTATAATACACATTTATAATCAATATATTTTTTCAAATTACTTTTTAGTTACATGTATTTTTAGAAATTACTTTTTAAACACAAATTTTATCTTGATAAATAAAATAATATTCAAAAATGGCAGCTGTCAAGCTGCCGAACGGTGACAATGGTGATACTATTTGTAAAGTTTAATGACTTTGACGAAATTGACCGATTAAGAGAAAGATGGAATGATGGATAGCATGGTAGAAAAGGGGGAATTTTGGTTTCTTTTGTTTCACACTTACATTTAAAATATCAAGGCAGTTTCAAAATTAGGTTGTGTTAGATAGGGTGAAACTGGGTGAAAAGGAATTCATATTTTATTAAAATTTTCTTGTTTGGGTGTTTAATAGTAATTTTTTTTTATAGAATTAATTTTATAGATTTTCTTAATTTTCCAGTTTTTCTAACTTTTGTGGGAATTGGGTTTTCTACTAAAATGGTGGGAATTGATTTTCTATTAGGGTGCATTTGATAAGGTTTATTTTTCATGGAATTCAATTATTTTCATCCATTTTTCAGTTTTTGGATGTTTGATTTGCATGATTTTCTAGGCAATCCAATTTACACATTTTCCATCCACGCGCGGCTTTTCCGGTTTTTTAAGGAATACATTTTCTAGCCTACCTAGTAGAATTAATTTTCTAGGTAAAATTTTTAACTATTTTCGTCATGTTTGATTATTTTTGTTGTTGTTAATTGATTTATTTTTTTCCAAAAATTAACATTATTATTATCAAGTACAAATGTGTAAAAAAATTAAAAAAAATATTTTTTTTGATTAAAATAGCAAATATTTGTTTTATTTTTCATGGAAAATAATGTCAATTAAACAACAAAAGTTGAAAATTTTTCCACTTTTTCCACCTACAAAATTAAACCAATAAAACACCTTAACTTTCAATTCCCTGGAATTCAATTACATAGAATTCAATTCCCTAAAATTCATTTTCTTTCCATCCAAATTTCACCATCGCTATCAAACGCAGCCTTAAATTTTAAGTTGAAAGTCTTTTTAAACAATAATTAATTATGTCATGATATTAATTGTTATATTTTAATTTAATATTTATGATTTTTAAATTTCTACAACAATAAGTAAATTATTTTTTAATTTACTTAATTGAAAATTGAGATGAAAAATGTTATATTATAATTCCATCAAAAACCAATTACATTATATAAATATTCAAAACTTATAATATAATGAATTTGATGTATTTTTGTCAATTTCATAATTTTAGTTTTTTTTTTCTTTTTTTTTTTATGATTATTGAATTTGTTTATTATACGTGTTGTGTTTCATTGTTAATGGTCAAAAATAGAGATGAGCGTGGGTTGGGTTGAGTCGATTCTTTGCCCAACCTGAACCCAACCCACTATGGTCTGGTTGATAAAAGTCAACCCAACCCAACTCAAACATAAGTTCAAACCTAACACAACCCAAGTTTCGATTGGATCGGGTTGGGTTGAGTTGTTTGGGCTTTGATCCAATCAGCTAAAAATTATAGAAAATTAAAAAATTATACCCATAAATCAACTATTAACTCAAATAAATTATGTATAATACTCTCAAATATAATAAATTGAAAACTTACTAATAAAACTAAGATATGTTCAAACCATATTTAAATTTCATCCAAATTAAAAATGTGCTTGAGATTCTTGAAATTTAAATGGTCCTACATCTTTAAAATTTTTATTGGGTTGGGTTGGGTTGTCAACGATCGGGTTTTTCACACAACCCAACTCAATCCGAATAATTTTTTTTTTGTAGAACCCAACCTCAACCCAATTTTCATCAAAATCAAATCCAAACCGATCGGGTTGGATTGGTTTGGGCAGGTTTGGCAGTTTGGGTGGGTTAATTCCCATCCCTAGTCAAAAAGGCGAGTGAACATGGTTTGGTTTAGGTGATTTATAGTAATATTTCAAACTAAAACATTTAAAACGGTTTGGATTTTTTTCAAATTATTTTTGGCGGTTTGAAATCGCAGATTACCAACGAATGAATTAGTATATTCTAAAGCGAGCTTAAATACACATATTCGTCTAAAAATTTGAATTGAAACTAGCTTAATAGTAGTATTAGGCTTCTAATTGAGAGCTTTATTGTAAATTAATTCATGTTGATAACCAAACTAATTATATAGAAGCAAATATTTAAATTTTTCTTAAATAAATTGTGGTTAGTTCTTACATTAAAAATTTTATTTTAAGAAAATATCTTGGATGTTAATTATGAAATGTAGGAGTAAGAATTATTTCCTAATGGTTGTGGATTTGAACAAATTAATCTTTGACTCCATAATTTTGATTTGTTTCCAATAAAAAGTGTGTTGTATTTTTTTTTTTTTTAAATTGAACGTTTGTCTTTATTTTTTTAAAATTTGTGGGTTGGCTATTTGAAATCTAAACCAAACCGTTTCCCATTTGTTGCGGGTTAGTTCGTTTCGCGGTTTATTTGTTCACCCCTACTTTGTTGTATGCAAGGGAAATTGAAGATTTTTGTTATGGAAGACCATCCTCTTATTTTGAAAGATTTGTTATATGACAGAGACGACATGATTAAGAATTTCGTTGAGAACATTCGAACATATAATATGATATTTTTTTACTTCTATAGGGGGAATAGATAATGGGCTGAATGATGGTAGAGAGCCTCCCACCTTCAAATTACACGGTCAAAATTGTCATAAGATTGTGAGTCTGTTACCTGATGACTGTTCAGCTCCGCAATTTTCTCAGCTTTACATTGTCGACAATGCTAATGAGGTTGAAAGCAGAAAAAGGGCCGTAGGGTACGTATTATGTATTTATCGCTTATATGTTTATATTGTTTACGTATAGTTTTGTTGTGATAGTCTAAAATTGAATTTATATGTTTAAATATCCCTCGATAAGAGTGAATCATGTGATTCAATGTTGCGTGATTGTATAGTTTCTGATTTGAAGAATATGCTAGACAAATACACCAACTTGGTAAAGACAGTTTAGGTCGGTCAGAGAAAAGATGATTGAAGAAAACACTTCAAATGTAAGACTTATACTTATTGGTCGGTGGGCGACCGATGATATGTGATATGATTTGCTTGTTGTCGGTGAAATTTCCGGATTTATTGTTGGTGGATTTTGATACACAATATAGACACGTGGATATCATTATTGCGCTATGTGGTGGGCGGTTGCAGTGGTTAAGCGAAGTGTATCCTTTTTATTTGCCTATGTAGTATCCATTACTCTTTCTGAGAAATATTGATCTTACACAGGGATAGTGCAATGGAATAAGGTTGATAGTTACAAAATTTGACGACCATGTTCTAGAAGGTTAAATTCTTTCTGGCAGTAACGCAGGACACAAGTTCTTTATTCCAAGGACGTCGTTGAGCCATTTTGATTCTAAGATACCTATTAGATTTAAAATAAGATAATTTACATTAATGATGTCTTATGACATGACTATCAATAAGAGTCGGGACAATCACTCTCACATGTGAGATTTTTTCTTAAATGACTGATATTTACACATGGACAATTTTATGTTGCGATTTATATGGTGAAAAATCTATTCGAATTAAAGATGTTGATTTATGATAAGAACTGAAGACCAACAAAAACAACAAACAATGTTGTGCACAAAGAAGTATTCCAAAATTTGTAATCATATGAAACCAATAAATGATGTAAGCTTTTTATTTTTACGTGCATCTTTAAATTTCACGTAATATTTATGTTAATGTTATTATAAATTTTAAATTGATAATTATTATTGTCTATAATTTGAATTATTTTTTCAGGGGAAGAACTTGGACGCGCATATCGATCAATGTACCAATTAAAAAGTTATAAATTATTTACATGCAATTCTATGTCTAATTATTTATTTTAAATTGTTGCTTGCAAATTTCTATTTCTTAATTGAGTAGTAAGTTGCCTAAATTTCATTAAATCGAAGTTGAGAAAGTTTAGTGCCACTGTATTATATTCGAGGGTTTTGGGATTAAATTACGAGTTCATGAGAGTTGGAGGATTGATCTGCAAATTACCAAAAGTTATATCAAAACCTAACCTAATCTCTCTCTCTCTCTCTGTGTGTGTGTGTGTGTGCGCCTCTTGCCGTCGCCACCCCCATTGAAAGTCACCACCATTGCCGCCGATGACCACAACCTTGGCCTCCACCACCTCCCTGCCCTCGGTAAGATCCCATTTCCCCCTCCTTCGCACGCTGCCACACATAACGCACACACGAATGCACACTATCACACGAACCCGGACACACACTTTTACACGCACACACATATTTGTGGATAAAGATGTATATATTGATTTTATGTATATAGATATATGCATTGGTAAATTTCAGATTTTAGTCGGTCTTTAATTTCAAAAAGTGAATAATGTGCATATATGTATGAATATATTATTATGTATATGTGTTTACATATGAAAATTTCAGATTTTATGTATATGCATATATAATTTCTGATTCAAAATTTTAGTTAAATTTCATATGTTAAATGTTAATTTCAAAATTGGGAATTTTATGATGGCAGTGTATATATTCTATGTGGGTCTAAACTTTCAGATTTTATAAATATTAGATTTATCATTTTAATTGACTTTTTGTAGCTAAATTTGAATTATAATGGTTATTTTCAGATTGAAAGTAAGATTAGATTGCTTTCTAGTTTTGTCTTATTGTAAATAAAGAAGTAAAGAATTTCCTAATTCTTGTATTGAAATTGATTTTTCATTTCGAATATGGTAATAAATGTGTTTGTGGGCTAAAGGTTATATTTGTTGATGAATGTAAATAATTAGGACAATTGGTACATTGACGTCACGGGAAACCAAGACTTTCACCTGTATTAAAATAAAGTGAATACTAAGGATTACAGGTAAGTAAACTTCCCCTATTTTCATCAAAGAAGAAAGTTAATGTGGAGTTAATATGCTTAAATGATTTCGAGTTAATTACTTAATTTTGCTGCTTTTGGTTTACAATATGCAAGTATGAGTATTTAAGAAATGTTCAAACATGCACGTTATCATGTCATTGCATTATCAAGCATGCATTGACATCGAAATTGGGAAGTTAAATATTTTTGAATGAAAGAAATGTGTCAAGGTGCAAATTTGTTCAAAAGTTATGTATCCCAAGTCTTTTTGAAAGAATGGGTGTACTTCTAAGTTACAAAAGATGCGAGTGGAAAATGGGGTGTGGGGGACTGGCGTACCTGAAAGTAATGAGCCGCTTCACGGTGAAATAAAGTGAATAAGCTGCTTTGCGGTGGAATAAATGGTAACAGCTCTGCGGTTTTTACCGGTAAATGTGATCTGGTTCCAAATAAGAATTGTTCACTATTATCTTATTGACTAGAAGATACATCAAGTGAGCTTACGATTGGAAATGAAGTAAAAGTTTTGAAATATTTAAGTGAAAGTTTGAAAAGTTTGAAAGTTTTGGAAAGTAAAGTAAATGAGGATACATATTTCGAAATTTTTTAAAACATTCATGTCATAAGCATGGATCACTTGCATGAAGTTTACTTACTGAGCTTTAGCTTACCCCAATCCCTCCACAATATTTCAGGTGATGAAAGCTAGATGATCCAAGAAGAGCACTGGCGGCAGACTCAGACAGTACTGTGGTTTATTCTTTTAAAAATTGATGAATTAAGGATTTTTTTTTAAGTTTTAATTGGTTATTCTTTTATTGGTATAATCCTTGAATTATTTTGTTAGTGTTTGTTTGAATAAGTTATGGTATTTCCATTGGTGATTAGTTTATTTCATGTTTCATAAATTGAAGAACTATTTACTTTAAGATGTTATCATTGAGGAGTTTGAGAATTTATGTTGAAGTTTGATTTCAAATTGTGATTGGATGTTGAATGTCGGGTGTTAACTGAGTTGAGATTTATGTTATAAAACTGTTATAATGTTCTTTTACAGGTTGGCTAAGTCTAATTTATAGGGGAGACTCTGTCGAAATTTCTTTAGAATATTTCAATAGAAAAATAAAAATCTTACTGTTTAAAAAATATTTTATTCCCGCATTAAAAGAAAAAATGGAAGTTAACATGCCTGGGTTTAAGACTTTAAACTTGGGGTGTTACAAATGATGATCTTATCTCTTATTTGCGAAATTTATTTATTTTATGTAAAGTATTCATCTAATTTCTCATTGAATCATCTTTATCTAGACATTTCTTCTAGTGCATCGCACGGGTGATTCACTGGTTTGAAAATGTATCTTATTACCTTAGTTATTTATGTATTCTCCATTTCTAAAAGAATTTTTTTCTTGTCAAAAATGATTTTTACTATGCAATAAGAAATAATGAAAAATGCTTTTTATTATACAAAAAAAGTTTTCTTGTCAAAAATGATTTTTACTATGCAATAAGAAATAATGATTTTTACTATACAAAAATTTGGAAAATATCATTGAAATTTGAGAAGTATCAAATTGTGATACTTTTAAAGAAGTAAATTTCATTAAATAAATTTTTTGAGAATTTTCATATTGTAATACTTTTGGAATGAAATAAATTTCAATTTTGATACAAAGTCCCGTTCTCTTTGCTGTTTTGAGGTATTTTTTGTTTTTATTTTCGAAAACACTAAAAACGCGTTCTTTTTACCATTTTCGAAAATACATTTTGGAAAACGAAAAAAAAATTTGTACACAAAACACAAAACATCTAAAACCTTGTTTTGTGCGTTTTATGTGTATTTCAATAAAAAATGTCCAAAACGCGAAAAACGCGTTTGTGAATTTTTAATTTTATTTTTTAAGAATTATCATAACTTGGAACTAAGCTTAAAATAAAGTTTTTTTTTTTGAAGAATTATCCTAACTTAGAACTAATCCTAAATAAAGTTTTATTGAATTCAATATCAATATTACAAAAAAAATTAAGTGAGAATTCTTGTTGTTATATTTCAAAAAATGTCTTGATAAATGTACTCTGGTGGTTTTGAAAGAATTTGCATTTACTGGATTTTAATAAAACCAGAGCCTCCTCAAATCCTGAACCTGACCAAGCTTTGTTAATATAGACTCTTAGTGTCCACATTAGTAGGTTGCATGTAACCATGTTTTTAGTGTATTGTGAAAGGAAATTTGAGTTTGAGTCAGTAGTATTTTGCAAGCAAATTAATTAAAAATAGTTTAAGTAGTATTTTGCAAAATTTCAAACAGAACACGTTTTTCAGCTTTTTCAATTTCAAAAACAGTTTTCAGAAATGACAAACCAAACGCGTTTTCAACAAATTTGAAAATAAAAATGAAAACAGGAAATACAAAACATTTTCGAAAATGAAAATACAAAATAAAATACAAACAGAAAGCCACCAAAATATTTTCGAAAATGAAAATACAAACAGAAAGTCACCTTAGTATTTTTGTGTGTTCCTTTAAAAAAACTTATAGCAGAAAAGTCCAGCCACCAAGATGGCCCGTGTAGTGGAAGCGATAGCCCAACTTCATCTACAATATGAGCCCTCCCAAACCATATGGACCGACCAGACGAAGTGCCCAACAAGGGTGAGAAGGGCATTTTAGCATTTTAATTTACATAAAAGATTGGGCAAATCACACTCATTCATACTTTTTATATTTAAAATTTTTAAAACCAGTTACTTGAGAAATAATTTTGAAAATCAGGTGTCATTAAAGATCTTAAAATAAGTGAAAATCGTCGACAGAAGTTTTCTCTCTAAAGTTAGCCGACCTAAGGCAATTTTTGGAGATGCTACTTATCCATCTGGGTGTTCCTTTTTCCGGCACTGGTTGGAGGAGTATTTACTTTCAACAAACTACTACAACTCCGATGCCGTTATTTTCCCGTCTTCGTTTGCATCAAAATGATAAGTTGAACGTTCGTATTGCAGGTATTTGTCCATTAATTAACGATTGAAAGAATCTGGGAACCAAATATATATATATATATATATATCTTATCTTACTTAATATTAAATGAGGAGAATCTTCCGCCAATTTGACACAACTTTTTGTGATTTTTTTTATACAATATTATATATTATATATTTCATTTATTTTCACACTCAACTTTTATTGCTTTCACACTCCAAAAATCAAAACTCAACTTTTATTGTGTTCACACTGCTACTTCCACTTAAATATTTTTATGGATATTTTTTTTTACTTATTTATATTTGATTATTTGTGTTTAAACCTCTCTTTTCATAATTTTTTTTTTTATCTTTTAATATTTTGAATTTTGCAAATAAGTATTTGTGTGCAGTCATACAAATTCAATGCAAAATTTTCAGTTCAAAATTATATCGAAATTGTATCACGCATCTAATACTAAATAAATCTTATTGTATAAAACTTTTTATAAATAATCTTATTTTTTAAGTTATTTAGTACATCTAAAAATCTGAACTCCTTTGTATTGCGTTCTATTAACTTAATTAGTATTTTTATAGAAAGTTACATTTAATAAGTAAATAATTTTTTTCAATAATTGTGATATTTTATTGGTATCAATCTTATGGATGAATAATTTCGTTCTGTCATACAAATCTAATATCGACTCCTCCCGTCAATTTGACACAACTTTTTGTGATTTTTTTAATACAATATTATATATTATATATTTCATTTATTTTCATACTCAACTTTTATTACTTTCACACTCCAAAGACCAAAACTCAACTTTTATTGTGTTTACACTACTACTTCCACTTAAATATTTTTATGGAGGTTTTTTTTTTACTTATTTATATTTGATTATTTGTGTTTAAACCTCTCTTTTCATAATTTTTTTTTATCTTTTAATGTTTTGAATTTTGCAAATAAGTATTTGTGTCCAGTCATACAAATTTAATGCAAAATTTTCAGTTCAAAATTATATCGAAGTTGTATCACACATCTAATACTAAATAAATTTTATTGTATAAATTTTTTTATAAATAATCATATTTTTTTAGTTATTTAGTAAATCTAAAAATTTGAGCTAATTTATATTTTATTCTATTAACTTAATTAGTATTTTTATAGAAAGTTACATTTAATACGTAAATAATTTTTTTTCAATAATTGTGATATTTTATTGGTATCAATCTTATGGATGAATAATTTCGTTTTGTCATACAAATCTAATATCGACTCCTCCCGCAAATTTGACACAACTTTTTGTGATTTTTTTTATACAATATTATATATACAATATTTCATTCATTTTCACACTCAACTTTTATTGCTTTCACACTTAACTTTTATTGCTTTCACACTCCAAAGACCAAAACTCAACTTTTATTGTATTCACACTGCTACTTCTACTTAAATATTTTTATGGAAATTATTTTTTTACTTATTTATATTTGATTATTTGTGTTTAAACCTCTTTTTCCATAATTTCTTTTTATCTTTTAATGTTTTGAATTTTGCAAATAAGTATTTGTGTGCAGTCATACAAATTCAATGCAAAATTTTCAGTTCAAAATTATATCGAAGTTGTATCACGCATTTAATACTAAATAAATCTTATTGTATAAATTTTTTTTATAAATAATCTTATTTTTTTAGTTATTTAGTACATCTAAAAATTTGAGCTCCTTTGTATTGCATTCTATTAAATTAATTAGTATTTTTATAGAAAGTTACATGTAATACGTAAATAATTTTTTCAATAATTGTGATATTTTATTGGTATCAATCTTATGGATGAATAATTTCATTCTATTAACTTAATTAGTATTTTTATAGAAAGTTACATTTAATACTTAAATAATTTTTTCAATAATTGTGATATTTTATTGGTATCAATCTTATGGATGAATACTTTCGTTCTGTCATACAAATCTAATATTGAATTTTCATTTATATTTATATCGAATATTTAATCAATTTTGTATTAAATTTTGTTTTAAATAATCATACTTTTAATTCAATATTTATGATTCTTAAATTTTTACAACAGTAAGTAAATTGTCTCCCAATTTACTTAACTGATAATTGAGATGATCAATATTATATTATAATTTTCATCAAAAAACAATTACGTTGTATAAAAATTGCAAAAACTTATAATACCATGAATTTGATGCATCTTTGTCAATCACAATTTTAGTTTTTTTTTTTCTTTTTTCATGATTATCGAATTCGTTTCTTATACGTGTTGTTTTTCATTGTCAATGGTCAAAACAATAAATCTTATCTTTTATAGCATGATCTATATTATTAACTTTTTCATCTATTGTTTGATTGTTCAGAGTACATGAACATTGGAGATCTTACATTTAAATATTTATTTTGCAAAGCAAATTTTTGGTGCGAGGAGAGAGTAAATAAGCATTATAAAACATGTCGTAATTTGAAGTTCTCATTTTGTTGTAGGTTGAACACGATTTTTAATAATATTTCAAACCAAACCATTTAAAACGGTTTGGAGTTTTTTCAAGCCAAACTAAACCATTTCATTTTTTAAATAAAATAAAATCAAACTATTTTTTGCGATTTGGTGCGGTTTGAAACCATAGATTGCTGATGAATAAATTAATATATTTCAAAGCGAGCTCAAAGACACATATTCATCTAAGATTTCGAGTTGAAACTAGCTCAAAAATAGTATTAAGTTTCTAATTGAGTGCTTTGTTGTGAATCAATCCATGTTGACAAACAAACTAATTATATAGAAGTAAACTATCGTTAGCTCTTATATTAAAAATTTTATTTTAAGAAAATATTTTGGATGATGATAATGAATTGTAGGAGGAAAAATTATTTTCAAATGATTGTGGATTTGAACAAATTAATCTTTGTCTCCTCAATTTTGATTTGTTGACAATAAAAAGTATATTGCTTTTTTTTTTTTTAAATTGAACATTTGTCTTTATTTTTATTTTTTAAAATTTGGCGGGTTGACTGTTTGAAATCGGGATTTTAACAATTGAAACCTAAATCAAATTGTTTAAGGTGGTTTGGAATTTTTACAAACAAAACCATTTGTTACAGTTTAATTCGGTTTTGCGGTTTATTTTTTCACCCCTACTTTGTTGTATACAAGAGAAAGTGAATAATTCTCTTATGGAAGATCATCCTCTAATTTTTAAAGATTTGTTATATGATAGGGAGACAAGATTAAAAATTCCATTGAGAACATTCGGACATATAATATGATGTTTTCATTCACTTCTATGGGGGAATAGATAATGAGCTAAATGATGGTAGAGGGCCTCCCATCTTCAGATCACACGATCAAAATTGCCATAAGATTGAGAGTCTATTGCCTGATGACGGTTCAACTCTACAATTTGCTCGCTTTACATTGTTGACAATGTAAATGAGGTTGAAAGCAAAAAAAGGGTCGTGAGGTACGTATTATGTATTTATTGCTTTTATATTTATATTGTTTACGGATAATTTTGTTGTCATATTCTAAAATTTAATTTATGTCTTTTAATGTCCCCGGGTAGGCATAAATCATGCGATTCTATGTTGCATGATTTAATAGTTTCTGATTTGAAGGATATGCTAGACAAATACAACAAATTGTTAAGGCAATTTAGGTCGGTTTGAGAAAAGATGACTGAGGAAACACATCAAATTTAAGACTTATACTTATTGGTTGGTGGACGACCAATGATGGCCAATATGATTTTTCTATTGTCGATGAAATTGCCCAGTTGATTGTCGGTGGATTTTGACACACTACCTGGACACATGGATATCACTATTGCGCCACGTGGTGGACCTTTGCAATAGATAAGTGAGGACACAAGTTCTTTATGAGAAATATTGATCATACACAGGGATTGAGTAATTGAACAAGGTTGATGGTTACAAAACTTGGCGACCATGTTCTAGAAGGTCAAATTTTTTCTGGCATCAATGCAAGACACAAGTTCTTTATTCCAATATTATCGTTGAACCCTTCTGATTCTAGGATATTTATTAGATTTCAAAGAAGGCAATTTCTATTGATGGTGTCATATGTCATGACTATCAATAAGAGTCAGGGACAATCATTCTTGCATGTGGAACTTCTTCTTAAATAGCTGGTGCTTATACATGGATAACTTTATGTTGCGATTTCTAGGGTGACAAATCGTTCCAGATTAAATATATTGATTTTTGATAAGAAAGGAAGAACAACAAAATCAACAAACAACGTTGTGTACAAAGAAGTATTCCAGAATTTGTAATCATATGAAATCAATAAATGATGATATTATCTCTTATTTGCGAAATTTATTTATTTTATGAAAATGATTTATCTAATTTCATATTGAATTATCTTTATCCAAATGTTTCTTTCCGTGCATCGCACGGGTGATTAACTAGTATATATATATATATATATATATATAGTGACTGTGTGTATAATTGATCATATGTGTGTGTCTTTGTATTGGCAGGGATGTACACTTTGAATTAAGAAATTAAAAAGGATGGGCGCTTTTGTTTTGAGGAAGTCCAGTTTCTAGCATAGGGAATCACCCGGGATGTGTGGGCATTGATTGGTTTTTTTTTTTTTTGGTTGAGATATTTGTAGTGGTGGTGTTGAAACGATAATTCTATTGTTGAGATGATGACGATGATGGTGACGGTGTTAGACAATAATTAATTACAAATTAAGAATTACATTAACGTTTTTATAAATTCATTAGTTACAATTGTAATTATTTACAAAATTTAAATAAAGTGACACTTGTAAGTAATTTTAAACTGTAATTGATTACAAAAATAATTAAATTGTAATTACAATTGTAATTAAGGTGAATGAAACTAATTTAATTAATTTTAGAAAAAAATATTTTACAAATTCATTAGTTACAATTGTAATTAATTGCAAAGTTGAAATAAAAATACAATTATAATTGATGGTTAACTGTAATTGATTCCAAAATGTAATTAAATTGCAATTGCAGTTGTAATTAAGGTGAATGTAACTAACTCAATTAATTTTATCAAAAAGATCTATTATGTTTTACAAATTCGTTAGTTACGATTATAATTAATTGCAAAATTGTAATCAAGTTACAATTGTAATTAATTACAAATAGTAATTCATTACAAGATGTAATTAAGTTATAACTGTAATTAATTACAATACGTAACTAATTCAATTAATTTTAAATGAAAACTGAAAATTTGAGTTGCTTTCCATATACAATTAAGTTACAACCATAATTAAAAAATTAAGTTACATTTGTATTTAATTACAAACTGTAATTCATTAAAGAATGTAGCTAAATTGCAATTGTATTTAAGTACAATTTGTAAGTAATTCAATTAATTTTAGCAATTAAATATTTCATGTTTTGCAAATTCATTAAATAAAAATGTAATTAGTTGCAAAATTAAAATTAAGTCCCAATTGTAATTAAGGTAAGTGTAATTAATTACAATTTGTTCTAATTCAATTAATTTCAACAATAAAAATTGTCATGTTTTACAAATTTATTAGTTACAGATGTATGATATAACAAATAAATTTGTAACTTCAATATAATTTTATAATAAAAATTAACTTACAAGTTACAGTTGTAATTTTTTTTTTTTGCAAGCAAACTTACAATTGTAATTAATTACATTTTTTCTTCAAATTGTGGCTTAATATGATAATTGAGGCTTTTAATTTCTTTCCTCTTCTCTTTATCAACACCATTAAAATTGTGAATACATAACAATGCAAGGTTCTTAATCTCAAATTTATAGTAATTATTATAAGAATAAACCAAGAATAGGCGTATTTTTCTTCTGATTCTTTGCTTTCTTTGTAGAATCACTTCTACATATTTCTCACCCACTTACAATTGACAGGCTAAAACCGGATGATTTATCTATTCATAGTATCTAAATATTGTTAAATTTGAAACCTAATTCTTTATTTACGGAATTAACAGGCAGATAACACAAAATCATCTGATGATGGTAGTCCTGTCATTCTAGACGAATCCACAACAGAAATTGGAACCAACTTATGTTATTGAATTATTAAAAATAGTTTTTAATTACTCGAAGAACTGAGCAAGAGAGCAGTACCAAGTGAAGTCTCTGAAGAAGGAGAAGAGAAGCCGACACAAACTATAAGGGGCAGAATCTTTATTTTTAGGTTTACCTGATTTTAATAATATGTTTTATATTGTTGATATATCTTTTAAAATACCTTTTATTTAAAATCAGGTCTTTAAAAGTTTATATTTGTGTACTTAACCCTAAAAGATTTTAGAAGTACACCACATTATAATTATAAATAAATAAATGCATTAAAGGTTCATAATCCTAGATCACACTAATGTTCTAAACTTTCTTTATTGCATTGTTATTCTCGTCCATTAATTAGTATATATCTTTTCTCCATGGCAATTTCTGTTCAAATAGTTTCAACATAACAATTCTAGGGAAGTATTTTTTGGAGAGATTTTTAAGTGACATTATGACATAACACATATTTATTGGATGGAAAGTAAGGTGACATTCTGTTTATATTTTATTTTATATTTTTATTTTCGAAAATATTTTATATTTCCTTTTTTTTTTTTTCAAATTTGTTGAAAACGCGTTTGGTTTGTCATTAATGAAAACTGTTTTTAAAAATGAAAAGCTGAAAAACAAGTTCTGTTTGAAATTTTGCAGAATACTACTTAAACTATTTTTAATTGATTTCCTTGCAGAATACAATACTACTAACTCAAACTCAAATTTCCTTTCACAATACACTGAAAACATGGTTACCTGCAACACACTAATGTGAGCACTAAGAGTCTATATTAATATAGCTTGGTCATGTTCGGGATTTGAGGAAGTTCTGGTTCTATTAAAATCCAGAAAATGCAAATTCTTTCAAAATCACCAGAGTCCATTTATAAAGGTATTTTTTGAAATATAACAAAAAGAATTCTCATTTAATTTTTTTTGTAATGTTGATATTGAATTCAATAAAACTTTATTTTAGGTTTAATTCTAAGTGAGGATAATTTTCCAAAAAAAAAAAAAAAAAAGACTTTATTTAGGCTTAGTTCCAAGTTAGGATAATTCTCCAAAAAAAAAAAAAAAAAAGAAATCAACTTTATTTTAAGCTTAGTTTCAAGTTAGGATAATTCTTTAAAAAAAAAAAAAAAAAATCTCGAAACGCGTTTTTCGCGTTTTGAACATTTTTTTGTTGAAATATACTTAAAATGTCCAAAACGAGATTTTGGACGTTTTACGTTTTGTATACAAATTTTTATTTTGTTTTTCAAAATGTGTTTTTGAAAATGGTAAAGAGAACGCGTTTTTAGTGTTTTCCAAAATAAAAATAGAAAACGACTTCAAAACAGTAAATAGAACATGACCTAAGTGTTGGGGTAGTTATTTTTACCACTCAATGAATGTGTGACATGTCATAATGTCACTTAAAAATGTTCCTAAAAAATCTCCCTAGAATTGCCCTTTTCTATGAGAGTGTAAAAAGACTTGTCTGCTCATCATATTTATGTGCTAAGAAAAATCTTTAACTAAAACTATCATTATGGACAATATGTGCTAAGTAATGTTTAAGTTCAAGAATGTGATCAAATTTTCGAAAAATAATAAAAGATGACTTTGCATCCACTATATAGTTTATTGTACATTTGTATGACAGTCAAAGTAAAAGAAATCTATTACCTTCTTTCATATGTTGGATTACGATTGGAACCTCGTTTGATGGGGATTTAGAAGGCAAATTTGATTCATATTTTACCCATTTTCCATTACAAGCACTTTGATCTAGGTGTAACTATTAACTGATGCTTGTTTTGTACGTACTAGACATGACTTAAAAATAAGGTTCATAAAACTCGCTAGAAGATCACCTTCACCTCCGAAAGCAGACAACAATTTTCAATTTCAGTGTGATCCATCAACATAATTTTAAAATGTGCGGGTAACAAGTGACAAATATCATAAGCATTAAAGTACTCGAGAATACAACATTGATGTCCAATTAACATATTATTTTATTTTATTTTTATTCAAATTTTCAAACTCTCGGTCTCACCCCAAACATGAAAGTTTAGAACATAATTATGCTCTTGTGGGGAATGTCAATATACTATTCTTGAGCTAATTGTTTCAGTAGTCACCGAACTTTGTATGTTGTCACGATTTAACCACTCAACTTCAATTTGCTTCCAATTGACCACTGAACTTTGAATCGTCTCACTCCATTGGCCACCGAATGAATTTCGTCACTCTTTTTGCCAGTGTGGAGGACAGAAATATGTTGTGGCACGTTAAATATAACCAAACATTAAAGTAATTGTTTCAGCGACCACTGAACTTTGAGTTAATTGTTTCAGTGATCAATGAACTTTGAGTTCATTGTTTCAGTGGCCACCGAACTTTTTATGCAGTCACGGTTCACCCATCAAACTTTAATATGCTTATATCCGGTTATTGAAGTTTTAAATTCTAGTTTTGAAGAGGCATATTCAAGTTTAATTTGAGATATCAAATGAGGTCGGAACGTCAAGTTTTTTTATACCATTTCGAAGTACTCACAACTTACTTTGTGTGCAACTCACCACACAAGTGGCTAACTGATGAGGAAGTTATGACTTTCCAAAGTAAGTCTTTCGATTAAATGCTAACTTTAAAAATTCATCGATAACTATCAATTAATCGAACTTAAAAATGAGTTTGATATTTTCGAAGTTAGTATCGAGAACTTATCTATGCATATATCACATGTATTCAAACGAGGTCAGAAGTGATCAAACGAATCTCATGTAGGCGTCGGTTGTACATGAGACGCCTTTGGTAGCGATGCTAAAAGCACATACTTAAGGCTTTAGTTGTAAACCGACGCCTTATCATAACTAAAGGCGTCGATTGTTAAGTAACAACCGATGCCTTAAGTCGGTTGTTGTTGAAAACCGACGCCTTTAAGTTACTTAAGGCGTCGGTTTTTGAATAACAACCGAAACCTTAAGTAACTTATAGGCGTCGGTTTTCAATAAAAATCGACGCCTTTTACTATTAATTTTTTTTTATTCATTTATTTATATTTCCATTATACCTATATAAACTATAAAAATCACATACACATCAAAAAATTATCTTCAACAAATATATAATCGAGGAATGCAGAACAAAACTTAATAACTCAATAAACAGAATTTCGAATTAATTAATTTTGCATTCACAATATTGTAAAAAAATTTGTACATGTTAACATAAAATGGGCCAAGTTTACATACACTCTTCGACGAAGTATTTGGCCCATAAATTTCGAACCTTGTCAATTTCCTCTATTGAGTAAAATTCTTGAAATGCCTAAAAATAATTAATAAGAATTAATAATTATTATGTTAATTACATATAAATCGTAATTAAACAATTATCTTCAATAACTTATACCTCATGTAGAGAAGTAAGTTGAGAATAGGCTGTGACTATCTTGAACATGTTTCTCATAACATAATAGCCACACTCATCTCCTCCAGGTTGCTGAGGACACTGAAATTTGAATATTTAAAATTAAAACTATTATTAGTAATCGAATGAAAGTGAATATTAAACTAATATGAGATTTTGTAGCAATTATAAAATTCTAGTTTTCATACCGAGATCTTTTTCCAATTTACATTGGATGTTGCCCTCTTGCCTCCTAATGACCAAAAAGCTCGAAATGCCCTAAAGTTTCAATAAATATGAATAAGTTATAAAAATAGTAATAAAACTCAAAATTCTTACATAAATTTTTCCAGAGTCTCTCCTATAAACTGAACGTATCCAACTTGTATAGAGACCTATATATTATTGAAAATTATCCTAACAATTATCATAATCACAACACAAACACATCAATTTCACCTCAAACTCTCTACGATTATTCCATGAAAGTAACTCAACTTATCTATGATGCACTAAACACAAAATTTTGAACAATGCAATAATTACTTACACATTCGATGACGGCTTGATTTCTATGTTACGCCTACATGATTGTGCTGAATCTATGAAGTACACAGTATTGGCTTCACAACATACTGCAAGCAACATCCAATGATTCCTACGTATTATAAACGTGTAAGTATTCTTTAAATAAATAAAGAAATACATAAATAATAATAATGGTCTTACTCCTAATAGTACAGCGCTAAAATGAATTGCTTGGATCTCAGCGTATTCATTCAGCCATGTAACTCACAATACTTTCTACATGTGTTTTAACTCTGATCGACGCAATCTGTGATGGACACATAAATCCAATTGACTGAACACCAACATGCTCACACAACCCATGAAGGAACCTAAAAATAACAACCAATGAATAAAAACCAAAAATGAAAATTTAAATGAAAGACATAAATGCGTGTTCAGCAATCTTACATTATGAACACTTGCAAGATAGATACATTCAGCCATTTCATTGAGAGCAAGTCGGTGATGTCGTCGATCGTAACATAAAAACTTTCACCTTTCGTGTGATGAAACACAGTCGCGTCTAGAGGCACTTGGATGTAGTCTGTACCAACAGGAAGTGTAAGGACTAGAGAGTGTAATATCTTACAATCATTACCCAGACGTTGTAACGTTGCATCATCAATGAGTGGTGATCGTCTGGTAGATGACATATCAAAACTCTGGGATTTTTTATTTTTTTCAATTTTTTTTTGCCTATTTTGTCAACTCTTCCTGTAATTACAGGTTTTTTGTCATCATAACATTTCTAATATAATTTTAAAAGTAATTAAAACTCGAACGAAGCTTTTTATAAATATAAAAATTATTACCTCTCCAAAAATCACCAAATCTTTAGGCCATTGACATAAACTTCCAATAGCTTCCCCCACCACGGTGTAGTATGAAGATGATGCTGGAAGAAGTGACGCTTCGGCACCTTGTATAACATCATCAACCGATACTTTAACATGATCGGTCAAGAGTTGTTGATGGTGCACAATAGTCTCAGGTCCGAATGGAAAAACCATTCATCTAGCCACTATTTGATGCTCACCATTACGACTTATGGCGAGACGACAAGGAATCGGTTTCTGTTGTTCAATAATATTCAATGTTATAGCCCTTACAATTGAAATGTAATCAATAATATTGAAAAACATAATATTTTAAGAGTAAATACCTGAAGGCCATCAAATGGATCTGGATTAACTGAGTAGCAACTACTGCGAGTTGGTGGTCGGGGTTGTGGAGTTATGTCCACTTTGGCATCAACATTTAAGCCCATGCGCTGAAGGATAGCTTCGTATTTCTGCTGCATACTGTCAATCTTACTCTGTACCTCTGCTGCAAACTCTTTCCTGACATGTTTGGTGATACCAACCTCCAAATCCTTCATGATAATATCTTTAATATCATCTACCGACACAACCCCGCTCGATCGTCTGCTGGCCGAATCAGGTCTGCCATATACATCTCTCACTGTGACGTATACACTATATCCCCTAACTCGACCAGGATGATCCTCCTTACCAAGGGCTTCCGATAAGATGTCGTGGTGTCTCCTTGGGACAAATGTCCCTTGAGTTGCTTCCTCAGATTTTTCAATCTGTTCTCAAAAAAAAAAAAAAAAAAAAAAAAAAAAAAAAAAAAAAAAAAATGAAAACTAAATATTAGTACTTAAAGTGAAATTTCATCATATTATGAAAAAATGATATGCTATACTTACAATTTTTCTGTACACCCCCTCGTTTTCTCATTGGGGATGTAATAAGATCTGTCTTCTTTCTTCTTTGATCTAGCTAGAATCCAATCTAAGCTGCGATCATCACTTAACATGGACGAGCTAAGTGACGCACACGAAGAGGCAGAAGACAGTAGTGGGTCTGATAAAAGCCACTGTAGCCTCATCTCGGCATAACCAGCAGAGCCCAAAAAATGTGGATGCTCGTTGTGCAACTGGCTTTCCTTGGCCTTCTTGCTTTTTTTCCTTGAAAAATAAAGCATCACATTCATTAGTTCTCAACTCAATAATAAAAAATAATTAAGAATCATCACATAGGAGAGTAGTAGAGGTGGCAATGGGCCGAGTCGAGCCGGCTCGGCCCATGGCTCGCAATGCTCGGCTCGTCAAACTGACGAGCCGAGCAACGAGCTCGGGTCAAACGAATCGATCTTAGGCTCGGCTCGTTTAACCCTGGCCGAGCTCGGCTCGTATAGCTCGGTTTTTTTTTTTAATATTATAAAACCTCTCTTCTCGTTTTTTTTTTAAAAACTCGGCTCATTTAGCTCGGTTTTTTTTTTTAATATTATAAAACCTCTCTTACCGTTTTTTTTAAAAAAAAAAAAACCCTCCTGTCTTACCGTCTTAAGTTTATTTATTTAGTCGATAATTTTTGATAGCTAAAATATTTGAAATCTTGAATACTAATAAGTATAAATATAAGTATAATATTAATAAGTAATAAGTTATGTATTAAATAAATTATTAATAACTTAATAAGTAAAAAAACAATATTTTTTTTAATTTTCAACGTAAAAAAACGACGTTTAATTTTTATTTTATTTTTTTACACGAGCCGGTGAGCCGCTCAGCTCGCCGGCTCGTTGAGCTCGTTGGCACGAGCTCGTGCCAACGAGCCGCTCGTTGAACCACGAGCCGAGCCGAGCTCGGCTCGTGGTTCAACTACAATATTTGGCTAGCCCACGAGCTCGTCCGTTTGACGAGCCGAGCCGCCCTCGGCTCGTGTTTTCGCGAGCAAACAAGCTGACGAGTGGCTCGGCCTGTTTGCCACCTCTGGAGAGTAGGAATTATAATGTCATATACCTTGAAAATCTCAGTCTCACGCTCTTTCTTGAATTGCTCCCATTTTTCTTCGGTCAGGTAATTATATAGCATAATAGGTGATGCGTATCTTGGGTGCTTATTGTTAATGAACTTATGCACCAACTTACCCTTGAAATCTTTCCATCAGGACCCAGCAACTCTTAAAATAATTATTTTCCTTTCGTCGTCGGGTATGCTGAACTCCTTCTGAAATACAACAATAATATGCGATATTTATACCCATAACAAAAAAATATATAATGAATTATTAAGTTTACTATGTATGAAGTGATGTAATACCTTATATCTTCTCAAATCATGTCTTTAAGGCCTTTAGGGACTTTATGTCAATCACTAATATTTATATCCACATGAATACGGACCAAAGACCCTATATAAGAATTGAAGTTCTTCTTATGGGGTCCGATTGGCCTATTGCGTTCATCAAATTCAATCGCTCTTACTTCATCCCCCTTCCTCCTCATGTTTTTGCAACTAGTTGGTCCTCTAGTCTTTTTTTTTTTTTACTGATATACTGATGATCAGATGAATTGGAAGAATCAGCCATGACTTTCACGGGACTGTGCACGTATCTGCGTATATAACAAAACAAAAATATATAAACAAATTAGTAAGCGAATAGTAACAATGAATAGAACATATATGAACAATATTAAAAAGTTCTAAGTAAGAAAGTAAACGATCTTACACAATTATATTGCCTCACGAACTACAATCAATCCACAATCCATCTTCATGATCCTCACGCATGTAATTTATTTCAAGATTATCTTCCCTTGTAATTGCATCTGGTTGTATACCAATAGAAAATGGAGGAGTTTCGTTGAAATGGTCATACTCTTCTTCATCCACCACATCACCAATGCCAACAATATGTATTTTGCCCTGAAGGACAACTGACCACTTAGTATTTGCTGGGTCAAGAATGTAAAATATTTGTTTCGCTTGTGATGCCAGTATGAATGGCTCATCAAAATAACCCAACCGACCAAAATCCACCAAAGTGAAGCCTAATTCATCCACTCGAACACCCCTTCGATTATCAACCCATTTACATCGAAATAGTGGAAACTTGAACTCCCTGTAATCAAGTCCCAAATATCTTCAATTACTCCATAATAAGACATTACGAAAAAATCTCTTGACATTGCTACTTGAGTCACTCCACTATTTTACATCGTGCTCTTATCATCTTGACGTTTTGTATAAAATGTATACCCATTAATGTCATATGCTTCATAAGACCTCACAAGCATGCCAGGGCCGTATGCTAACCACTTTTCAATTTCAGAAATGTTATTCGACATTTGTGATAATTCTTGCAGCACTTTATCTTTGAACCATTTTGTAAATGAGCGATTATGTTCATTAGTCACCCACCTCTCACCTTTTGAAGGATTCTGCTGCCTTAAAATGAACATGTGCTCGTCCAAATATGGATGAACCTCAGTAAGGTGTTACAAGACAAGGAGGTGTGCTTTGTCTCGCAATTCAACACTAGGCACAATTGTTTTGCATCCAATCGTACCTTTACATTTCAGTCTTCCCTCATGACGAGATTTAGGAATACCAATAACATCAATATCATCTAGGCAATCAGTACAAAATTCAATAAACTCCTCGGCATCATAACCTTCAATGATACTGCCTTCAGGTCGAAATCGATTTCTTACATATCCTTTTAATATATCCATGTATCTCTCAAATGGATACATATACCTCAAGAACACCGGACCACAAATCTTAATTTCTCTCACCAAGTGAACAAGTAAGTGCACCATAATGTCAAAAAATGATGGAGGAAAATACATTTCAAATTGACATAGAGTGATAACAATATTGGCCAGCAAATCATCCAGCGCATCTGGATCAATAACTTTACTGCAAATTGCATTAAAAAAGAATCAAAGTTTTATAATGACATATGTTTTGGGAGTATGCTACGAACTGCAACTAGTAACAAGTGTTGCATTAAGACATGACAGTCATGAGACTTCATGCCAACCAATTTCAAGTCCTTCATTGACACAAGACTTTTGATGTTCGATGAGTATCCGGATGGAACCTTAAATGAATTTAGGCACTCACAAAAACTTGTTTTCTCCTTTCTAGACAAAGTGTAACAAGTTGGGGGTAAATAGGTACACTTTTCTAACTCTTGCGGTGCTAACTTATCCCGTATCCCCATTTGTACCATGTCTTTTCTGACTTTGATACCATCTTTTGTCTTTCCTTGAATGTTCGATAATGTCCCGATAACACTATCACATACATTTTTCTCCACATGCATTATATCAAGACAATGCCTTACCTGTAAGTGTTCCCAGTAGGATAGATCCCAAAATATGGATCTCTTCTTCCAAAAACTCTTCTGAGGAGGTTTAAAAGGTTTGCCAAACATAACATCAATATTTTAACTCGTTCATAAACCTCATTTCTTGTTAATGGTAAGCGAGAAACTCGAGTCTCGACTTTTCCATTGAAGATATTTTTCTTCGTTCGATAAGGGTGGTGAACAGGGAGAAATATACAATGACTTTGATACCATCTTTTGTGTTTCCTTGAATGTTCGATAATGTCCCGATAACACTATCACATACATTTTTCTCCACATGCATTACATCAAGACAATGCCTTACCTGTAAGTGTTCCCAGTAGGATAGATCCCAAAATATGGATCTCTTCTTCCAAAGACTCTTCTGAGGAGGTTTAAAAGGTTTGCCAAACATAACATCAATATTTTAACTCGTTCATAAACCTCATTTCTTGTTAATGGTAAGCGAGAAACTCGAGTCTCGACTTTTCCATTGAAAAGATTTTTCTTCTTTTGATAAGGGTGGTGAACAGGGAGAAATATACAATGACTCATAAACACATTTTTCTTACAGTTTTTCAACAAAAGATCAACCGTATGTTCTTCACAAACGTGACATGCTTTAGCTCCTTTATTAGTATACCCCGACAAGTTACCATAAGCTGTAAAATCATTTATGGTGCAAAATATCATAGCACGTAACGTGAAATTCATTTGGCTATGTGCATCAAATGCTAACACACCTTCATTCCACAACAGTTTTAAATCTTCAATTAGTGGCGCTAGGTAAACATCTATGTCATTTCCCAATTGTTTATGCCCTGATATTAGCAACGACAACATGATGTACTTGCGCTTCATACATAACCAAGGAGGAAGATTGTAATTCACCAAAAGAACCGGCCAAGTACTTTGTCGACTACTCATGTTTCCGTACGGGTTCATCTCATCTGTACATAGTCCAAGCCTAAGATTCCTATTTTCTCCACCAAATTCGGGAAACACCCTATTAATGGTCCTCCATTGAGGAGAATCTGCCGGGTGTCTTAGCTTTCCATCTTCTTTCCTCCCATCGGCATGCCACCGCATGTTCTTCGCATCCTTTGCATTGGCAAATAAGCGTTTAAATCTTGGTATTACATGTAGGTACCATAACACCTTTATCGGAGAGCCTTTCTTATCCTCCCAATTAACATTGCCTTCCTTTCGCTTATACCTCGCTGCTCCACACTTTGGACACAAGTTCAAGTCCTTATACTCATTTCGATACAATACACAATCATTTGGACATGGATATATCCTCTCGATCTCCATACTCATCGGGCACAACATTTTCTTTGTCTCGTAAATTGTACTAGGAAGTTCGTTATCCTCCGGAAGCATATCTCGTAAAAGTCCCAATAAAGCCGTGATACTCCTATCACTCCACCTATTCTTCAGTTTCAAGTTATACAACTTAAACACAGCAGACAATTTTGTGAATTTCTTACAACTAGAAAATAAAGGCTGTTCACAATCATTAAACAAGCTATCGAAAATATGATCAGACTTTTTGATGAAATCCTCTTGTATGTCACACATCATTTCATCTATCCGATCACTATCCACATCATTCTGATCATTGTCCACATTATTCTCCTCTTGATCACCCTTATCATCACCGGTACTCGTCCTAGAAAGTATACTATCACCGTGCCATATCCACCGTGCATAACCTTCCATAAACCCATGACGAGTCAAATGACTCTTGACTTGCTCAGAGCTACGGAACTTTCTCAGATTCTTACAATCACGACAAGGACACAAAAGCATTTCTTCACCTTCTTTTATTTTGTTTTCCTCGGCACATTTCAGAAACTCTTCAACTCCTTTCACATATTCATGTGTATTACGTCTCCCATACATCCAACTCTGATCCATATCTAATAACTCATATATCAAGATATTCACCATGCGTTAAAATGAATGAAATCACCTTAACTTATTATTTACATTTTTATTTATAAATCTTACGAAAATTTTGACAGAATCTCCCCTATAAATTGGACTTAACCAACCTGTAGGGGGAATCAAAATGTCACAATGAAACTAAAATATTTAACTTTAACATATTCAAAACTCAAACAAAACTCCAGTTGAACTTCAACATTATCATCTAGTCTAAAATATTCATTCTCAGCATATTAAAAACTCAAACATTTTATTCCCCTTAATTATTCACTATATATGCTCATATCTCCAAATTAACACAACATAATAATCTCAACTCACCAAAACATCCAACAAGTACAAGACATCTCAAGTAATTCACTTATAAATACCTCACAATCATTAATTATCCGTAACTAATTCAAAACTCAAATAAAATTAACATTCTACAATTTCAATTAAACTTCAATTTTTAAAAATTGAATGTATACATCTACTAACACAAAATCAATTACTCGGCCCGGTTAATTGGCGTCGGTTGTTTCCTAACAACCGACGCCTTTATTAAACATTTATTTACGACTTTGCCATCACATTTTTTACAGGCGTCGTTTTCATCGTTTTCCTTGAAAAACGACGTTAATCTGTTTTTTTTTTTTTTTCGATATTTTTGTACTAGTGACTTATAGAAACCTCAAGAACCAATCTAAATCTGGCACCAAATCCAACTTGTCTTAAATATTATTAATTAAAAAATTAATAGAAGTGTGGCTAGTAATCACCTTTTGTTCTATGAGATGCCAGATTTTTTCATCCACTTCAGATCTTCTTTGGCATTAGCATTTGTTCGTATCCAAAAACATTGTATTTCCACATCAAATTGTAATTCTATAATTGAAATTATGATGATGTATTTTTATTTGTTCAATTATGACAATTATAGAAAAATTTGATTGTCAAGTATTAACATGAGTCACGCATAGCTCCAATAAATGTCAACATTGTTCATAGTGGGAAATCCTATGCTGCCATTGCAATACTGGAAAAATTTGTAAGCTTAAATCTGTGGGATTAAGACATCTCTCTTCTTTAAGTAACCTGTCTAAATGTGATTGTTAACTTAGTAAAAATTGGCTTATTCTATTTTTCTACAAATATGTAATTTAAGTAAAATTAATATAATTACTAAATACGTATATTTAGTAATTTATTAAATTTAATTAAATTACGTAAATATTTCTTGAATATAATATCTCCCATATTTTTTATAATCTTTTTATTTTTGGAAATGATGATTATTTTGTCTAACCAAGAAATATTGATCTTTGATCAAAATATGTTGATCTCGAAAATCTTGTGATTGGACCAAGTTTCTTGATGATTTATTCCTTCATATCCAAGTATTATCATTAGCCGAGTATAAGCTTGTGGTTAGGCCAAAATCTTGATGATTTGATTCTTGGTAGAGTTCATATGGTAAGATCTTTTTCTTGATAAGGTCGAGTATCTTGATTCTTGGTAGTCAAGTTTATCACCTCATATGGTAAGATCTTTTTCTTGATATGGCCGAGAATCATGATTCTTGATATTCAAGTTTATCACTTCATATGGTAAGATCTTTTATTCCATAACCTATTGTGATTATCTTACCTAATCTTTACTTATGGTAAGATTTATTTATGAATGTCTTATCGTTACCTTTGATTTTAATTGCAGGAAATCAAGATTGAATGCAACAAGGATTCTTGATGGACAAAGAATCCAATTGCATTTAAATTGGAGAAAATGGGACGTTTTCTCTTAGAAGTCTTGAAGCTAATTTTCGTGTGGTGCACTGATATTCACGGCTTCAACTGTGTTTTGACTTCGTTCTCCGAGGGGAGGAATTAATCACTTAGAGTAGAAAAGACTTTCAGCCTGAAGATCAAACGGGAGGTTTGAATCATATTCGAACGGGAGTCCGAGGTTGCTGAATAGTGTTGTAGATTCAAAGAAAGCTACTAAAGAGTGGTAGGATGCCAGCTCATATTACATGCCATAGAAGGATCATGGAGTGATATATTTCTTGGATGTTTGATAAGTCTATACGTAGATTTATCCTGTAGTTTAGATTGATCTGTATAAACTCTTTTCTTATATAGTGATTAATTTTTGTCTGCAGGGTGCTGACACGTGGGTTTTCCTTGTTAGGATTTTTCCCACGTTAAGCTCAAATATTGTGTTCTTGTCTTCTTACAATTCTGCATACTTTATTCTGTCTATTTACATTTTGCAATCCAGACGAATTTGCATCAGCAAGATTCATCTGGTATTATGCTAAAACTAAACTTAATGATTCACTGTTAATTTGTTACTGTCCAGACAAATCTGTGATAGTAAATTCGTTTAAACATAAAATTTAGACAACTTGAAATTTTCAATTGATATTAGAGCGGGTTCACTTCTAGAAAGTGAGATGCGGTTGTCTAAAATGGAAAATCCTGCATCTCTTAGGCCTCCATTGTTAACTGGTAATAATTATGCATATTGAAAAATTCGCATGGAAATTTTTATTCAATCTATTTATGAACGTTGTTGGACATCTGTCCTTGATGGTTACACTGCACCTACTGTCACTATTGGAGGTGTTGTTAAAGTTGTAGCTAGAAGTGCTTATACTACAAATGAATTAGCTAATGCAAATTGAAATTCTAAAGCACTTAACGCTATTGTTTCTTTGGTTGTTCCAAGTCAATTCAGGTTGATTTCATCCTTAAGAACCACCAAGGAAGCATGTGATGCTTTGAGAGTAGCAAACGAAGGAACCAATGCTGTCAAAACCTCTAAGTTACAGATGATCACTCTTGAGTTTGAACAACAATCTATGGATGAGCGAGAAGACTTCAAAAGCTTCCACGCTAGATTAAGTGATCTCACCAACTCAGCTGAAGCTCTTGGAAAAACCTACTGAAACGAGTAAATTGTACAAAAAATCTTTAGATCTTTACCAGACAGGTTCCATGCAAAAGCCACAGCTATTGAGGAATGCAAGGATCTTTCAACAATGCAAGTTGAGGAACTTGTAGGGTCATTAATGACATATGAGTTAAATCTGGCCCGAAGAAAGAAAGACAAAAAATCAGGGATTGCTTTCAAGGCAAGTAGTGAAGATCCAAACGAATCTGGGGAGACAGATTAAGATGAAAGCTTCGTATTCCTCACCAGACAATTTAAAAGATTCCTCAAGGGGAAACAAAAAGAAAGATCTACAAATCTTCAAGACCAGAATAAAAAACAACAAAAGCAATGGAGGAAAAACAATTTTTATCCCAAAAATAATGCAAACTCGTCTGAAGGAAAGACTAAGAACTGTATTCAATGCAGAGAATGTGAAGGATATGGACACATTGTAGCAGATTGTCATAATACTTAAAAGAAGACCAAAGGAAGGAAGTCCATGAATGTTACATGGAGCGATGGAGACACAGATGAATCAGAATCAGAATCAGATAGCAGCAATTTTGAAAAACAGGTAACTACCCTTACTGCTTTACAACTATCCGGTACTGAATCTGGTAACCCATCTTATGCAGGCACCAGTCCAGATGAAGCTGGATCAAACACTGAAAATTTGAAAAAGGAACTTCAAGATGCAGAAGAAAATATCCAACTATTCTAGGCCTTCGCTGAACACATCAGGGAAAGACATCTGGATGCATCTGCATTCCCAGATGACAAACAAAATGATGTAAGCAGGTTAAGCTGAGAACTTACTAAAGCACAAGACAAGATCAATAAACTGGTACTTGGATCTATCCAGCTTGATGAAATCCTGAACAGTGGCAGACCTGTTAGCGTAAAAATAGGTGCTGTTACCTTTAGTGATGGTAAAAAAGGTAAGATAGATGGATCTGGTATCATCAATATCAAGGGACTGCCTACATTAACCAATGTCTTATATGTTATAGGACTTAAGGCAAATTTGATCAGTGTAGGACAACTGTGTGATGATAACCTGCTTGTTATGTTTTCTAAAGATTGTTGCAAGATTTTAAGTTGTGATAAGAACTCTAATTCTTTAAAAATTGTTTTGTTTAAGGGAGTGAGATCTAAATCCAAATGTTATACACTTGATAGTCACATTACTTGCAATTCTGTTAGGACAAAAAATGAGAAACTGTGGCATAACAGATTAGGACATCTAAACTACCATGATCTCATAAAGTTGACCAGACTACAGGCTGTGAGAGGCTTGCCTAGCATAAAAAATATTCCAAATGAAATCTGCAGTGACTGTCAAAAGGGTAAGTAAATCAAAAGTTAACACAAATCATGTACATCTATTAATACTTCTCATATACTTGAACTAATTCGCATGGATCTGATGGGTCCTATACAAAAGGAAAGTACTGGTGGCAAGAGGTATATTTATGTGTGTGTTGATGATTTCTCCAGATACACCTGGGTCATGTTTATTCGTGATAAATCTGATACTTTTGACAATTTTCCTAATCTCTTTCAGAAATTGAACAACGAAAAAAGTTGACGAACAGGTAAGAGTCAAAAGAATCAGAAGTGATCATGGAAGAGAGTTTGAAAACTCTGACTTTGCTGACTTTTGTATCCAATATGGAATCAAGCATGAAGTTCTCATCCACAAAGACTCCTCAACAAAATGGAGTAGTGGAAAGGAAAAATAGAACTCTACAAGAGATGGCTCGTGTCATGCTAAACAACAACAGATTGCCTATAAAATTTTGGGCAGAAGCCATAAATACTGCTTGTTACATTATTAATAAAGTGATGCTTAGAATAGGAAATAATCAAACTCCCTATGAAATCTGGAAGGGTAGAAAACCTAGGGTTGATTACTTTCATACTTTTGGAAGTAAATGTTACATTTTAAAAGATAGGGAACATCTAGGAAAATTTGACTCAAAATCTGATGAAAGAATATTTTGGGTTATGCTGAAAATAGTAGGGCATATAGAGTTTACAATCTTATAACCCAAACTGTTCTTGAATCAGTTAATGTGAAAGTGGATGACACTAATAGTTTAAACTTGGATTTGCAGGAAGCAGATGCTGATCAACTGGAGATTCCACCAAAATAGCAAACCGAAACTGAAAAATCAGAAGAGAAACAGTACCAAGCAGGAAGTATTAATGATACTGAAGAATGTGACCATGATGAATCTGGACACCCAGTAACATCTGCGTATCCAGACGCATCTGACTACCCAGACATACTTGATATTGCAGAATCAGAAGTATCGAAAAAACCACCTGCTAGGATTCAAAAGGCTCATCCACTTGAAAACATTCTCGTTGATCTGTCTAAAAGAAATGTAACTAGAAGGAAATTTGCTGCTGATATGGGAAACATCTATCATATGCCACAAATTGAACCAAAAAATGTTAAGAAAGCTTTAACAGATGAAAATTGGGTACAGGCTACGCAGGAGGAACTCAACCAATTTGAAAGAAACAACGTCTGGGAACTGGTACCACGTCCTAAAGTGCATTAGGAACTAAATGGATCTTCAAGAACAAATCAGATGAACAAGGAAATGCTGTTAGGAATAAAGCCAGACTTGTTGCTCAAGGCTATACCCAGATTGAAGGGATAGACTTTGACGAAACATTTGCTCCGGTAGCCAGACTGGAATCCATCATATTGTTGCTAGCTATGTCCTGCTACATTAATTTCAGACTATACCAGATGGATGTAAAAAGTGCATTCCTGAATGGTGTACTCAATGAGGAAGCATATGTGGATCACCCCAAGGATTCACAGATTCATCTCATCCGAACTATATCTTTAGACTCAAAAATGCTTTATATGGGTTGAAACAAGCCCCTAGAGCTTGGTATGAAAATCTCACATCGTTCTTGCTAAGCAAATGATATAAAAGGGGAGGAACTGATAAAACTCTTTTCATCAAGCATCTAAATCCTGGACTAACTGTAGCTCAAATATATGTTGATGACATTGTATTTGGGTCTACATCTAACTCCAAAATTGATGAATTTATAAATACAATGAAAAGAAAATTTGAAATGAGTAAGGTCGGTAAATTAACTTTTTTCTTGGTTTGCAGGTATAGCAGGATGAATCTGGTATATTCATATCTCAAGTAAAGTATGCTAAAGATCTGGTGAAAAAAGTTGGACTTGAAGATGCAAAGACGATGAGAACTCCCATGGCAACTACATTGAAACTTTCAAAGGATGACAGTGACAAGGATGTAGATCCATCCTCCTACAGAAGCATGATTGGAAGTCTTCTATACCTTACTGTCAGTAGGCCAGACATATCTTTCAGTGTTGGAGTATGTGCAAGATATCAGTCCAAACCCAAGGAGTCTCATGTTGCTGTTGTAAAAAGGATCATCAGATATGTAAGTGGTACATTGACTTATGGAGTCTGGTTTACTAAAGACACCACTGCTCATCTTGCATGATATTTAGACGCAGACTGGGCTGAGAATGTGGATGATCGGAAGAGTACATCTGGAGGTTGTTTTTACATTGGAAACAACTTGGTGGCGTGGCTGAGCAGAAAACTAAATTCCACAGCTGAAGCGGAGTATATTGTAGCCAGTAGTTGCTGTACACAACTCTTTTGGATGAAACAAATGTTGGAAGATTATGGGATATTTACAGAACAGGTCACTATGTACTGTGATAACACCAGTTCCATCAACAACTCAAAAAACCCTATCCAACACTCCAGAACAAAACACATTGACATCAGACACCACTTCATCAGAGAATTGGTGGAACAAAAGATTATCTATCTGGAGCACATACAGACTGATTTACAGCTTGCAAATTTGTTCACTAAGGCCCTCGATACTGTTAAATTTGAAAGCCATAGGAAACAAATTGGAGTATCACCTCCTCCTGAATAGAAACATCCATATTTAAAAAAAAATTGTTTTTTTTTTTTTTTTTTTACTTTTTATTGCATGTATTTAGGTTAACTTATCCTATTCTTATACTAAGTATAGATCACGTTTTTGCTTGCAATATTTCTGAGTGCTTGAGGCTGATAACGAGACAGATACGTCTGGCTGAAGGCAGTCAACATGTCTCCGAATGAATCTAACTAGTACTCAAATCTGGACAATCCAAAGGATAAGTCACTGTTGTCTAAGTCATATGATTTGCTTCTGGATGAGGTTTAATATTCTGTGTGTAGACCTATAATCTGAATCTTGCTTATAGCATTGCACGCATATTCTTATTATCCAAGGGCAGGGCTAGTGGAAAAGAAGACTGCCTATCCAAGCCAAGTTCATACCCTTTAGTCAAAAAGGGATTTATGAGGAAAAAGTGAAATTATAAAAGAAAAAGAGAAAAACCTAGTAAGATAACTTCTAGGGATTGTATGAATCTACCAATCCAAGCCAAGTTCATACCCTTCTTCTAATATAAAGGGGAACATCGTGTAAGACAACTTCTGGGGATTGTGTGAAGCCGTTTTCACCTCCAAAAGACATTGCTATAATATTGAAAAAGTCGGCAAGCCGGATTTGAGAAAATGCACTCTATAGATATTGATCGGTCTTATTGTGCACTACGGTGACAAATCAATAAGTCAAGGAAATCATATGATTTTTGACAGTATGTGGTTGACTAAGGGTTGCTCGGATCACACACGTACTTTAATCAACTTAATCATGTACATGGTGGATTGTAAACTGCCAGATGTATCTTCCTTAACAGATGCCAACAATGCTCAGACATGTCTCTGGTATCTAGATGCATTTAGATTTTTCCTTATTCTCGAATTTTAGATATTATTCTAGAAATCTTTATTTTTAAGGCAGTATATAGTGGGCTAATATGAGCAAATCTTGCAGATCAAGTCAGTCGATTGTGGGCCCAATTTTGGTAACATATTTGTTTCCTAATTCTTAAAATATTCTGTTTCTATATTTATCCTACTCTTGAAGGAAAGAAGTTGGCAGGAATCAGGACTCTCAAGATCTTCTAAGTTACTATATTGAACTCTAATTCCTTTTTTTTAATTGAGTCCTTCTTAAACCCAAAAACCCTCACACTTCTATATAACTCACGTCCTAAACTCCCAAATTTCCTCTCATCCAAACCCTAACTTCCTTCTTCCTTTACTCTCACTAATGCGACACCCATCTTGAGAATGGCCAGAAGCAAGCAATCTGGAAGGAGGAGAGTCACTCGAGGAGGAAATGTTAATATAGAATCTTCTCGACCGAACTCATCGGAGATGGGAACACCAAGCATCGGCGCCATTGTGACGGTACCAACCTCCGGCACTAGCCCTACCCCGACTTCGCTCTCTACCTCCGATATTACTCCAACACCTGCTCTACTCATGGCTAAATTGAGCCAAGGCACCTCCACCATTCCACATACCATGGGTATAAGTCTGACGCCCATATTAGGTAATCTTGGCCAAAGTCATATTTCCCCCTTGGATATTCGCAGTGAATTGCAGGGGGCAAGAAAAGATGCAACTATGAGAAGGGCAAAAGATCCGAAAATTGTGGAAGAAGGAGTACTTGAATATGGTGAAACTGAGCCAGACGATGAAAAAGAAAAATCAGATGAGCAGGATGTGTCTGTTGAGTTGGAAAAGTCTGAGGAAGGAAAAGAATCTGGCGATGAAGAAAAACTAGATGAAATAGAAGAGTCCGGGGATGTGGATGAGACTGAGCAATCAGAGGATGAGGCAGAGAAATAAAATGTGATTCCTGACAAAAAGGGAAAGAAAAAGGTGGAAGAAGTCATAGAAAGTTCAAAGAAAAAAGTCTAAGGGAGACGCATCTGCTGACCCAAAGAGATCTAAATTTGATACTTCTACTTTCATCTGCACCCCTATGCAGACAGAAAGAGGTATGTTTACCCCCCCTTTAATTTCAAATTCTGGTCATCTGATGCGTACAATGATTTTCATAAGCATATTTTAGGAAAACGCTTGCACTATGAGCTTAGAATTTCTGTGGAAGAGTTTGATGATTTTGGTATTGAGGACATTGTAAATCACTTTGGGTTGGAAGAACTGGTCAAGTGTGATGGAGAGATTAATGAGACTCTGGTGACAAAATTTTATGTTAATATTCCTGTTGACTTCAATTCCAAAAAGTGTTTGTTTACAACCACAGTATTTGTTAGGGGGAAGTTGGTGAAATTTACTGTCAAGGATCTTAGGAAATGGTTAGGCCAGAAAAATTAATGTGTAGATGAGGATGATGCAATTAAGGTCACAAACGATGAAATTGCTATAGAACTAACTGAAGGAAAATCTTCGTGGCCTGTTAAAGGACTAAAACAACTTCCTAGATCCGAGATGTCTAAAAAGTACAGATCCTGCATAAAATTGTGAAAGCTAATTTCGACCAACTAACTCATGAGTCAAGTTTCAAGTGAGAGTATGCTAGGACTCTCTTTCTCCTTGGCACTAAAAGGAACATTGATCTTGCTGCCCGTATTTGGAGTTCAATTGTTGGTCGGGTTTCGGAGAGTGGTCCTCGACAGGGTAATACATATTTGTTGGTTTATCCTTAGATTATTTCACAATATCTTAGTGAGCAGGGTATTCAGACATTGGAGGATTGTCTGGTGATCACTCCTGAAGTGTTAAACATGGTCAGATATTGGAAAACACTAGAGGTACAGCCCTCCCACCGGAAACAGAGTCTGGGTAACACTGCTGTGGAACATGATTCATCTAACAAGGATGCCAGAATTGGCCAGCTAGAAGCAGAGATTGTTGGGTTAAAGGCAGAGGTATTTGACCTCAGGGTTTGTGTCAAAAGACTTGAAGACACACTGGATCAGTTGCTTGGAGGTTCTTCAAAAGATGTGGTCCCAATTGATGCAAAAGAAAAGAGGAAGGTCGCAGCCAAGAAGCTCCCTAACTTGAAGAAACAAAGGAAGAACTAGGAATGATCTCCACCCTGCCAGATGCATCTACTCATTTTCATTGCTTTTGAAACTATTGCGTTTTGTTTAAAACATTTGTTTATGTGACCGACTTTAGTCTTTGTTTGGGTATTTGTGTGCAGATTTTATGAGACTAATGGCTTCCCCTATTTGCACCGAAAAGGGGGAATAGTTGTTATCATCATCTTTTTCATAATTTTTGACTATTGAAGTAATTTCGGTTTATGCTCCTTATGTGATGATTCTCTTAACTTTTTATATACATATGTTGCTTGTTATGATACATAACTTGAGGGGGAGACTTTTGATAGGGGTAGCTTGGTGTTTACTTGTGATTGTGAAAAGATGATTAGGTTTCGGAAAAATACAAAAAGCCAAAGGGGGAGATTGTTAACTTAGTAAAAATTGACATTTTCTATTTTTCTACAAATATTTAATTTAAGTAAAATTAATATAATTGCTAAATACGTGTATTTAGTAATTTATTAAGTTTAATTAAATTACGTAAATATTTCTTAAATATAATATCTCCTGTATTTGTGATAATCATTTTTGGAGATGATGATTATTTAGTCTAACCAAGAAATATTGATCTTTGATCAAAATATGTTGATCTCGAAAATCTTGTGATTGGACCAAGTTTCTTGATGATTTATTCCTTCATATCCAAGTATTATCATTAGCCGAGTATAAGCTTGTGGTTAGGCCAAAATCTTGATGATTTGATTCTTGGTAGAATTCATATGGTAAGATCTTTTTCTTGATATGGCCGAGTATCTTGATTCTTGATATTCAAGTTTATCATTTCATATGGTAAGATCTTTTATTCCATAACCTATTAAGAATATCTTACCTAATATTTACTTATGGTAAGATTTATTTATGAATATATTATCATTATCTTTGATTTTAATTGTAGGAAATCAAGATTGAATGCAACCAGAATTCTTGATGGACAAGCAATCCAATTGCATTTAAATTGGAGAAAATGTGACATTTTCTCCAAGAAGTCTTGAAGCTAATTTTCGTGTGGTGCACTGATATTCACGGCTTCAACTGTGTTTTGACTTCGATTTTCTGGGAGGAGGAATCAATCACTTAGAGAAGAAAGGACTTTCAGCGTGAAGATCAAACAGAAAGTTTGAATCATATTCAAACGGGAGTTTGAGGTTGCTGAAGAGTGTTGCCGATTCAAAGAAATCTACTGAAGAGTGGTGAGATGCAAGCTCATATTACATGTCATAGAAGGATTAGAGAGTGATTTATTTCTTGAATGTTTAATAAGTCTATGCATAGATTTATTCTGTAATTTAGATTGATCTGTATAAACTCTTTTCTTATATAGTGATTGATTTCTGTCCGCAGGGTGCGGACACGTGGGTTTTTCCTGTTAGGGTTTTTACCACGTTAAGCTCAAATATTGTGGTCTTCTTACAATTCTGCATACTTTATTATGTCTATTTACGTTTTGCAATCCAAACGAATCTGCATCGGCAAGTGATGCGCGTCGCTACGCACCAAAATTTAATGAAGTATCTTACTTGCAAATCATCAATTTTAATTGTAATAGCGGAAGTAAGAGTCGATCCCACAATGAACGGGAACTAAATTAGTGCTATGCCAATCAGAATAGATTGGAGGTTTTGAGTTCAAATATTGTAAGTGACTTGAAAAATAAAGTAAACACGTAAATTGGTTGGAATATAAATCAATTATTAACAAATCCTAGTTCTCAGGTTCAGTTGTACTTCTTCATAATATTACCACTTTCCAAGTAATTTGTATTCAACTAAATTCTTGATTTATCATCCGTAAATAGTTAACAAGTTCTAACTACCTCTTTTCTTCCTTAATCGTGTTTAATTAGAATAAGCTCTATAATCAAACTATAGCTATTGGACAATCTAAAATAAGCTATTTAGATTTTATACAATAACCAAATAACGCAAGAAGAAATTAGGTGATCTAGATTACCAATTACACAAGCTCGTGATGATTAACCTAGGTTGGAGTTCCAATGGAATTGCAAAAATCCCAATTGCTACTATAAATTGAACAACAAGACAATTACGGATCTAATCATTCAATTTAGCACGTATCAACACAATAAAATATGGGATAGGCCTAAATCATTGTATTAATTGAAATGAAGTGCGTAGAAATCTAACAACCAAGAATATAGAATATTAACACTAAATTACTAGTTTGGAAAATAGAAACATAATGAAATTAAATACAACGTCCTCCTTGAACTAGATAGAGAACTTAGCCGCTTAAAGCCATGAAGAATTTCAAAATATTTCGCTCTTGATTCACCTTCTCAAGTCGCTTGATTTTTCTTCCAAATTCCAAGCAAGCCGCTCTCTCTTCGATAATTTTTCAACACCTTTTTCTGTCATGAAATTCCCTATTTATAGCCACAAAAATCATGCCCTAGAGTTGGGCTCAAGACATACCAAAATTATGCAATAAATCAGAAAAGGAAATTTCTTGACGAACAAGTTACGGCCATGAATAATTCTTTACGTCCGTAAACCAGTTTCTGTTGATTTTTCTCGTTTTGAGGTTATAGTCGTAACCTTTGGGTTTACGGCCGTAAGACAAGTTCTGCTGCTTTTCCACATTTGAAGGTTACGGCCATAACCTTTTGGTTTACTGCCGTAAGGTAGGTTTTGCTTCTTTTTGCCTAATGTCATGAAGAAGTTACGACCGTGAATATTAATTGTTGCGGCCGTAACTTATTTGCACCAAAGGTCCTCAAACTTCAGTTTTAGATGCATTTTGGTTATTTATTCATCTTTTCTCTTCCTTTATGATTCTATACAACATAAAATATAAAACACATTAATAGTACTTAAATAGGATCAAATCATCAATAGTCCAAGGTTATAAGTGCACAAAATAAGCGGTAATAAAGCACTTATCAACAAGATTCATATGGTATTCTGCTAAAACTAAACTTAACGATTCACCGTTAATTTGTTACTTTCCAGACAAATATGTGACAGTAAGTTCGTTTAAATATAAAATTTAGACAACTTTTAATTTTCAGTGATGAATTAATATCTTTTTCATTTCAGTAAAATTCGATAATTAAGTTGGACTTTACAAAACTAGATACGAGCAATGAAGAGAAAGTAACGAAATCTTTATCTATTGTCGTGTTTAATTATGTATAGTTTAATTTAATTAACATTACCTTTTATTTTGTGAATCAATGAAAATATTTACTCAAGGAAAAAGTCATTTGTAGAGAAGATTTTGCCACAAGGATTTACAGAATTGCGTATGGCATTTTTGTGATGATTTTTGTGGAGATAATGTAATGTGTGAAAAAAAAATTCTGCCAAGTACAATTCTGTTAAACTTTTTATTAAAATTGTTTGTACATTAGCACCTCTCTTTACTCAAAATCATTTTAGTTTAGTTTCATGCACACGTTTTCCTTTAATCCTAAACTCAAGGACACATAAACAAGTAACAATACACGTATCAGTTTTGTTTTATTGGTTGACTTTGTGTTAATAAATAAAAATGACAATTAAAAAAAAAAATGATTGAAGGGTTTAGAATATTGGAGACGTTTTAAAATATGTATGGAAGTTGTTTTCCCCATTGAGATGAGAAAGGCAACTCAGCATGATGGATGACTACCATTACGATATCCACTATAAAATTTAATAAAGCATTTTGCAATCATAACACAAAATACGAAATAAAGAAATTAAATTCAAAAGTAAATTTTTTTCCATTATATGAAGTCGGTAAGTCACTTAATTGGTTAAAAATTAAATGAAAGTCTATGAATTCTCAATAATTTTTCGAAACAATATTGATTTGGAACAAATCACTCTTCTCTCTTACTCCCTTTCAATCACACAAATTTTTAAAATAAATTATTTATTAATTTTCTCTATGACTTTATTCAATTTTTTTAATCACACATTAATAAAATATTTTTCAAAAAACCACTTTTCAAAAAATCCTTTTCAAACAAGTGAATAAATATAAAATGTAAATGTAAATAATAATCTTTACCTCTGTTTAACAAATTTATAAATAAAAATAATATTGACTGTATATCAAATATATATATATATATATATATATATATATATATATATATATATATATAAGTACTAATATTATTTTATGGTAAATAAATATTAAATAATAGTTAATATTTTTTTAATAATTTTTAATTTTAATAATTGTGGAAAGATTATATGATATAATAATTTCTGGATCTTCAATGTTATTCAATTGTCATAAATTCGATGAGTTAAGATGAAACACATATTTATAGTTTATTGTGATTTTTGAACGAAAATTGAGAAAAAGTTAAATATGTGAGGCAAATACAGAATTTATAATAAATATATTTATATCTTGAACGAGTATCAATATTTGTGCTCATAATATTACGTCTTACATGATATATAATTAAAAAACTACAGAATTTGCATTTATAATTGTTGTAATAAAAAATTATTTTTGTATCTTTTGTATTTATGTTGATTATGTGTATAATCATTAAATTTTATGAATGCTTATCTATATTACATATAGTAATTTCAGTTCATCGCACTAGTGGAAATCTATATTATATATAAAAGTAGGATAGTTTGACAGAATTTAATTCTTAAATTTTTTATATTTTAATATTTTAATAAATAATTAATATGATGTTATTGTTATTTGTATATTTTGATTATAATAATTATTTTTTTATTATTATTAACGTTGATATTGAATGAGTTCAATCAATATTTTTAGTTATCAGTATTAAAATTATTATTTAATTATTGTTTTTTTTATTGTTCTTAATATTATAAATCATATGCACAGCCATCAATAATTAAATTGTGTTTTAATTATTAATGGTCAAATTATTTGTTATCTTTAATATTACAAATCATATTTTCTAAAATATTATTATTATTATTATTATTATTATTATTATTATTATTATTATTATTATTATTATTATTATTATTATTATTATTATTATTATTAAGCCTCTGTCCACCAACTATATTTTGTTTCGATGTAAACTGTGCGGTTGAAAAATAGTTTTGAAAAATATGTGGTTAAAAAGTGGGTTGAAAAAAATGTGCTACTTATAAATAATTTATTGATAAAGTTATCGAACGAAGGTTAAAATTGAAGAGTTAATGCTTTGATTTTTTTAGTTAATAATATTAATAGAATGATTAATATTTTTTAATCATTCTTAATTTTAATAAATTTTTGAAAGATTATAGGGTATAATTTTTGGTATAATTTCGTAATCTCCAACTTTACTCGCTTGTCGTATCATGATAATCGCTAGATTTTCAAAATTATTATTTTTACTACTTATTTTTGTAAATAAAGTTTTATTGGTTAAATTCAAATATTTTGACTATTTCTTTTTTAATTATTGTGATTGATGCGTTGAATAAAAATTAAAAATTATGTTAAATACAAGATATAAATGTAGAAGTTATGAGAAATACGCTAATACCTTTCACATGCATTAATATTCGTGCACATAATATTATATCAAATATGATATACCATTAAAAAACTAATAAATTTGCATTTTCAATAAAGTTATTAATAATTATAAAAAATATTGAAATCAAATATAATTTATTATTTAAATATATAAATTGACATTTACTATTCAAAGAATTTTTTAAATTCTAATAATTATTGTAATAGAGAATTCTTTTTTATGCATTTATATATATGTTGATTATGTATAAGCACTCAAATTTTACGAATACTTATTTAAATCGATATTGCTGATAATAACATTCGTGCATCGCACGAGTGAAATACTAGTGTGAAATAATAAGAGAAATGTATTAAAGAAAACTCATCTCATTTGTATCTAATAGCTTCTCTACCGTAGAGAATTCCAAAAGTTCATTGTTACCATTTTCAATAATATATAAATCACACATTCCAATAGTATCAAACCTATCAAATATATGCTCCCATCAAGAATAGACAAACAAGATAGACATAAGGAGAACTTACAATCTAAAATTAAGCTTACCACTACAAGAATTCGGCTCAACAGAGACGACAAAAGTCGTCTCTAAAGGATCTAAAGTCGTCTCTATTGGTTATTAGAGACGACAAAGTCTTCTCAATGAGTCGTCTCTATAGGTCCGTGGCTGAAGATAATTAGAGACGACTCTGTCGTCTATGTTTCCTCCGAGGCAATTGAGACGACCTTTAGAGACGACAATGTCGTCTCTATTTGTGAAAATATTTAATTAATTTTTTATTTATTTATTTTGACCCGATTCAGTCCCTTTTTAACCCGACCCAAATCTCGATCCGAACCGTCGACCCCGGAATTCTTTTTAATTTATATGATAATTGTGCATGACAATTAAGGCAATTAAATTCTTGTGTTAAATTTTGTTTTAAATAATATATATTAGTTAACTTAATAATATTTTCTTAACAAATTAACTTTAATATTAATTATATAAATATAAATAATTAAAAAGGTCAATAAAAAAATAGCGAAATTGGTCGATCAATAGAGACGACAACAAAGTCGTCTCTGTTGGTCGACCAATAAAGACGACTTTTTAAGTTGTTTCTATTGGTTGCCAACCAATAGAGACGACATTGTAATGTCGTCTCTATTAATTGACAATCAATAGAGACGACTCCATAATGTCATTTCTATTGGTCGACCAACAGAGACGACTTTTTTGTCGTCTCTATTGGTTGACAACAATAGAGACAACTTAAAAAGTCGTCTCTATTGGTCGACCAACAGAGACGACTTTTTGTCGTCTCTATTGATCGATCAATAGAGACGACTTTTCGTGTCGTCTCTAATTTTTCGTCTTTTTTACTCCTTTTTCTTGTAGTGCATACGTGTTTACAAGTTGAGTAATTTAATGTTAATCATCACCTATTAATTAAGATATTATGCCTTCCTTGTTTTCATCTAATATATCGTCAAGATATCATAATCTCAACAATTACAAAGAAGTTACTGATCAAACATATCCAACAAGAAAATGGAATATACTGAAATATAATAGGGGAAAAACTAGTAAACAAAATATTCAAAAGCGCAGGTATAATTCTTCAGAGTTCAAATTAAATAGCTGAATTTTATTGAACACAAATTTCTAATGATATAAATGTGATTCGGTCAAAGCTTTAAATTATGATATCAGAGCAGGTAAATGTTATCTTGTCACCCATTATATGAATGTTATCTTATCACCCATTATATGAAATTGTGGATATAAAAAATCTTAATGTGAAAAATAAATGACACAGAGTTAAAGAAGTGTAAATGATTGACTTGTGGTTCTATCTAGTGAAACCCGACCATGTTCTTTTACTACGAAAATAACAAAAGTAATGTTATTCATAATTTTCGTTGATAATCATCGTCAGTGTGATAGTAGACCGTCACATTGAATGATGATGTTAGTGAAGATGATGAATTACAGCATTATTCAAACAATTTTATAAAATAAAATAAAAACTTACTCTTAACTTTTTAATATAAAAAATCCCAAGCTCAGTAGACATATTTATGTATCTCTATGTACAAACATGTGATAAAATGACACTTTGATCATATTAGATTGAACAAATGCTTAGATAGATAGATAGATAATAATAATAATAATAATAATAATAATAATAATAATAATAATAATAATAATAATAATAATAATAATAATAATAATAAAAGATATTTCCCTGTTTTTCTTTTTCTCATTATATAAATATGAATAATACTATCTAGGACCCATGTCTAGATCACAATACATGATAAATCTTATTACATTTAATTGAACATATGATTCAATATCGCAATTGCTAGGTTTTAATTTTGGTATTGCCAATCTAGTGGGAAAAAAAAAGCACAAATGTAATAGAAGTCAAAATAAAGTCAAAAAGTCAAAATTGAGTATTTGGGTCAAAGGAGGACATTAATGGAACAATAAGAAAAAGTCGGCGCAAAACTGCTCGATTCACGCTCGAGCGGATTTTTCAGTAGTGGGGCTACTCGAACTTTGCTCGAGCGGTGGTCACATGTTGGCAACGCTAATTCGCGATTTCAACAGTTTTAATAGCCATATAACTCCTCCAACAGCCCTCTAAAATATATATGAGACTCTATTTTGTTTTTTTACGGGTGGTTGATTATTATTTTGCTTTGAAAGAGCATTGTTTTCAAATCAAGAAACATTGTTTGATTCCCTCAAGATTATCAATTGCAGATTCTTTTGATTGTTGAGCCATAAACTGATATAGTCCACAATTCAAAAACACAAAACCCTAATTCCTTTTCCAAAAGGCCTTCAAAGATTTGGCGTCAAGAAGGAGAAGATGAAGATCTAGTTGGTAAAGAATGATATGCATTCTTGGAAATACACACAGAAAGAATAGAGTGTAGAGTTGTTGGAAAGTGTTGGATGCACAATTGAAGATGGGCTTCAATAATTTACAAATTAGAGGTCAGAGTCAACTAAGGATTAATGCTTCTGAACCTATTGTTATAAATCAAATATTTTCTTGTGGATTTATTACTTCACATTTGCCTAGAAGTCGTTTCTCTTGAAGTGTTATTCAAGAGTTTTTCATTCGTTACCAATCTTTGTGTTATTTAATTTTTCGTATATTTAGTTATTATGGATTGATATAATTTATTGTTATTAGATTATCTTGGGTTTACAACTTGGCAATTAAAACTTGAATTCCATGTTTAATACCTATTCATCACCCCTTTAGGGGTTGTTAAATCAACTTAGTTTATTTCAAGTGGTATTAGAGCCTAATTTCGATTTTTGATCATAAGTTATCTAGCCTAGACAAGTCAATTTTTATTTGTTCCACCTTAATTTGATGATACTAGTAATTACCCTAACTAGAAGGTTAGGATGAGAACGTTTCTGAAATCAATAGATGAATAGGCTTAGCGTAGTGTTTTGCATGCGTTTTCAGAGCCTTCAACTACTATGAGTGAAGTTATTACTCTCGATAATATAGTAAATTGGACTAGGAATGAAAGTGATGAGTATAACTAGAATAACAAAGCAATTCATGCCAGTTTTATGGCTCTTTCTCCAGAAGAGTTACGAGTTTCCATGTGTGAATGTGAGAAAAAGGCTTGAGATAATTTAGAGATTACGCATGAGAGAACTAAAATCGTTAAGAACTCTAAAGTGCAAATGCTAGTCACTAGGTTTGATAGATTAGCATGAAGGATGATGAATCACTTGATGAATTTTATGATAAGCTAAATGAAAATGTTAGATAATCATTTCTTCATAGAAATGAAGGTCCACATCCTAGGCGTTTAAACATGAAATCTAGATTTCTGCCTACGTTCATTCCTACTTGTCATAATTGTGGAGAAGACGTAGAAAGCTTATTAATAGGTATAACAATGAGGATATTCCGTCTCTGGTTAGAGCTTAAGCTAACCAAGTTAGTCATTTGACCAAAATGATGAGGTACATATCTAAGAAAATTCATCTCCTAGGAAAGTTTGGGTTAGAAAAAGTGACCCCATCGATCAAAATAATGATTTAAATTGTTATGTTGTGCATGTTGCTCTTATAGCTAAAACTTACATGATATGGTATCTTTATAGTGCATGCTCTAGCTATATGTGTGGAAATAAAGTATTGTTCTCTTTATCTAATTGTAAAGCTCGAACTATTACTTTTGGAGATGATGCTACTGCATCTATCCTAAGTAAGGGTAGATTTAAAATATTTGGTATACCTGCTTTTAATAGTATTCTCTATGTAGAAGGTCTTAAATCCAACTTGCATAGTATTATTCAAATTTTTGATGATAACTATGAGGTTAGTTTTGTCCAGAAATGATGTACTTTGTAGGATTCTAGAGGTAACGTGACCCTAGAAGGTAGCAGGACTATTGACAAGAAATAGAGAGAGAAATAATTTAGGTTTGCTTGTTCCTGAAAATATTTTCTCGTTTAGGCGTCGTAGGAAATTAAGAACCCTCTTGGCCCAACCCTAGCACTCTAAGATCATTTTCAAACCCGGTCCCATTTACCAACTAACTGTAGGTACCGCTAGGCCGTGAACAGCCAACCATCTTATTGTAAAAATCGGATAGTCATGTTGTATATGACCAGGCTCCGTAAAATCTAGTATAATTATAAAAAGTGAAATGAATAAACTAAAACATAATCTTTATCTATTTCACTTACTTAATACTTAAAATTGTTGTCGGTTTCCGAGCGAAACTCGATCTTACTTTAACACAAAGGATGTGGATGCGAGAAGCATGGTAGGGCTGTGCTGGGGTAGCATAGTTTAGAGAGGAAAGAGAGACCAACAATACTATTTGTTACAAAAAATATCTTGTTGTTGCATCCGCCTGTCACATTATGGGATCTGGTCATGCCCGAAGTCGTTACATTGACTGGAAGGAAGGGCTCGCATTTTACATTATACCAATCAAATCCATTGGAAAGATTCGAAATCAAGGAAAGGAAAAATGAATTGGTGTGTGGTCTTCATAAGATTGATAAACCTGCTAATGTTGTGTGTGGACCTTGTCACAATGAAAAAAAAAACTTAGATTAGCTCATAAACAAACATCTAGCATATTAACTAAAATATCTCTAGAACTTCTACATATCGACTTGATGGGACCATCTAGAACATAGAGTTTAGGTGGTAAGAAGTACATTCTATTTGTGGTAGATGACTATACTAGGTTCACTTGGATTGAATTATTGAGAGAAAAGTTTGAGACGTACAAATTAGTGAAATCTTTGCTAAGAGACTTCAAAATGAAGAAGATAGTAAAATTACTAAGATTAGAAGTAATAATTTGAGAGAGTTTGAAAACTCTCAACTTGAGGGCTTTCGCTTGAATGAAGGAATCCAAAAAGAGTTCTCTTCTCCAATCACTCCACAACAAAATGAAGTAGTTGAGAAGAGAAATTGTGTCATGCAAGAAATGGCTAGAGCCATGATACATGGAAAAAATCTAGCTATGTATTTTTTTTGGGTGAAACAGTTAATACATACTGCCACATTGTGAACAGAACCTACCTTAGATCTAAGACTGATAAGACATCCTATGAGATGTGGAAGGGTAGAAAGCCTAGTGTCAAATACTTTAAAGTGTTGCAACATTTTAAGAGATCGAGAGAACCTAGATAAATTTGATTCTAAGAGTGATAAAAGAATATTTATAAGTTATGCTAAAAATGGTAGAGCTTATCGTGTTTACAATTCTCGAACACTCATGCAAATGTGCTAGTAAAATCTACTAGAAAAGATTTAACTTACAGAAATTGGTTTAAACAATACTAACCGTTAGTTGAAACTTATCCCTAACTTATAAATTACTGAAGACCCTCTTTGATTGTACTTCTCGCACCTTCCAACAACCCTGGATTCTTTTCTCACGTGGATTGCTAAGAACGAACCTTGTTATTATTCAACCGAAACTCCAACTACGTCTTCCCAACTCTAGAACTTCGAAGGCTTACTGGTAAATGATTTTATGTTAAACAATCTTGAATTTAAATTCAAGAAGTTATTGTGATTGATCTTGAATAATCAAGGAATAGATCAAGAGATTGGTAGGATGTTATCTCTATCAAATATAATGATCAATCACATAGAAAAATAAAATAGGCTTTGAATATATATAATATGAAATGTTTGAGATAATTTAGGATTATAAGAGGGTAGTATTTTTCCGATTCAAATGCTTGCTATACGAAAAAAAAATCTCAACTCTTACTAAAAATTTGGAGAATAATTCATTAGGGTTTCTGTTTCTTATTTGACTTCTAATTACATCTCAATTCTTCTTGAACATTACTTTGATTTTCTTGAGCCCAAATATTCACTTAACTCAACAACAAAACTTTGACTCTAATTTTGATTTATAAATGAGTCATTTTGTTCATTGAATTACCAATTATATAAAAACTTAATAAACCCCTATAACATTCCGTGACAAAACAAAATAATATAATGATTACAAAAGACCAAGTCTAACTTCAAAGACTCAAATACTCAATATTATTGCATCTCAATTGGTTGTCAACCTATTTTATACACATCAACTCAACAAATACCAAGTGTAAAAGTAAGTCATACCAAATGAGATAAAAGTCATAAATATAAACTAGCAACATCGAACTGAAATATTAACACTACGTAAAAAAGTACCAACCAAAAGCATAATATTAATATACTCTAGATTGAGTTTACAAAAATAAAATGTCAAAGTGTAAAACAAACAAATCAAATAATGACAACTAAAATAAATATATACTCCTTCTAAGTACTAATTCTCCCCTTAACTCATATACTAACCACCTCTTCCATTTTGACATGAATGATAAAGGAACAATAAAGAAATATAATCATGAATAAAACAAAGAGGAATGAGGAAAATATTAATGCCTATAAACAAATTATGCAAACCACGAGATGAAAAAAATTGACGTGAACCCCCTTGGTATATTGACCAAAAATTCCCACATTAATTGGAATCGACCAAGAAAGCTAAAATCGATATAAAAGACACCTTAACCCAAGTTTAAATCCCACCCAAAATTCATAGGTTAAAGAACCAAGCCCAATGGATAAAGATTAAAAAAATCTCAAGGTGGTGGAAATCATCAACATCACAAGAATACAATTACTCAAAATGAAGTTGAATAACTTCCAAGAATTTACAAGATGAAGGGAAGAATTAACTTACCCAACTCGGCCTTTCTTTTCCCATCCAGACTACTTCTTTCATCCATGGGCAAGGGTATCAAATCTAAAGGAGTCAACGGGTTAAAACCATATACAATTTCAAATGGAGAAAAGGAGGTAGTAGAATGAACACTACGATTATAAGCAAATTCAACAAAAGGTAAACATTCCTCCCAATTCTTTAGATTGCTTTTGATAATGGCACGGAGGAGTTGTGTTAAGGTTCTATTAACCACCTCGATTTGGCCGTCAGTTTGGGGATGACAAGTGGTCGAAAACAAAAGTTTAGTTCCCAATTTTTCCGCAAAAATACCTTCCAAAAGTGACTAAGGAATTTAACGTTCCTATCCGACACAATGCTCCTAGGGACCCCATGGAGTCGCACTATTTCCCTAAAGAATAGGTTGGCTATATGAATGGTATCATCAGTTTTATGGCAAGCAAGAAAATGTGTCATTTTACTAAACCTATCTACAACCACAAAGATAGAGTCACTACCCTTTTTGGACCTAGGCGATCCCAAAATGAAGTCCATGGAAATTTCTGTCCAAGGTTCACTAGGAACAGGTAGGGGAGTATACAGTCCGTGCGGGGCTACCTTGGACTTGGCCTTCTTACAGGTCACACACCTAGAACAAATCCTCTCAACATCTCTACACATCTTCGGCCAAAAGAAATGCTCTTGTAAGACTTCCAAGGTCCTCTTTACCCCAAAATGGCCCATTAGACCACCCCCATGTGCCTCCCTAACCAACAATTCTCTAAGGGAGCAATTAGGCACACACAGTTTGTTCTCGCGAAACAAAAATCCATCATGCCGATAAAATCTGTCACAGGCAATATTTTCACAGGCCTCAAATACACTAGAAAAATCGACATCATGCACATATAATTCCTTAATAATTTCAAAACCCAATAATTTAGCACTCATAGTAGAGATAAGGGCATACCTTCGAGAGAGGGCGTCGGCTACCACATTATCCTTACCTTATTTGTACTTGATGACGTAGGGGAAGGTCTCTACGTACTCCATCCACTTAGCATGTCTTTTGCTTAATTTACCTTGCCCCTTCAAGTGTTTTAACGACTCATGGTCTGTGTGGATAACAAACTCCCTCGGCCACAGGTAATGACTCCATGTCTTCAATGCTCGCACCAACGCGTAGAGCTCCTTGTCATAGGTTGGGTAATTCAAAGTGGCTCCGTTGAGCTTCTCACTAAAATAGGCAATTGACCTCTTCTCTTGCATCAATACCGCTCCAATACCTATTCCTGAAGCATCACACTCAATCTCGAAAGTTTTGTCAAAGTTAGGCAATGCTAAGACAGGTGCAGTGCATAATCTTTCCTTAATAACATTAAATGCATTTTCTTGGGCTACCCCCCAATGGAACCCAACATTTTTTTAACAACTTCGGTAAGTGGCGAGGCTAAGGTGCTAAAATCTTTAACAAAGCGCCGATAGAAACTAGCCAAGCCATAAAAACTTCTTACCTCCATAACACTCTTGGGAGTTGGCCATTCCCTAAGGGCTCTAACCTTTTCCTCATCAACTTCTACTCCCTTGGTGCTAACAACAAACCCAAGAAAAATGACGCTTTCCATGCAAAAATGACACTTGCTGAGATTGACATATAATTTTTCTTCTTTCAAAATCGAAAGCACACACCTCAGGTGTTCTACATGATCTTTAAAATTCTTGCTATAAATTAGAATATCATCAAAATAAACAACCACAAATTTTCCAATAAATGCACGCAAGATATGATTCATTAACCTAATGAAAGTGCTTGGTGCATTAGTGAGTCCAAATGGCATGACCAACCATTCATACAAACCATGTTTAATCTTAAATGCGGTCTTCCATTCATCCCCTTCCCTCATCCTAATTTGATGGTACCCACTCCTTAAATCAATTTTGCTAAACATGCGAGACCCATGCAACTCATCTAACATGTCATCTAACATGGGGATGGGATGACGATATTTTACCGTTATGTTGTTGACGGCTCTACAATCAACACACATCCTGAAGGTCCCATCCTTCTTGGGCACTAGGAGCACGGGGACGGCACAGGGGCTCATACTCTCTCGAACGTACCCCTTGCTCATAAACTCCTCAATTTGTTTTTGGAGCTCCTTAGTTTCCTCCAGGTTGCTTCGATAGGCGGGCCTATTTGGGATGACTGCACCAGGGATGAGAATTTGATGCTCGATGCCTCTAATGGGTGGAAGACCACTAGGCATCTCCTCCGGAAAAATATCTTGAAATTCCTGCAACAAGGAAACAACTAAATCGGGGAGGGAATTGTGAGATTTGTCAAGAGATTCCTTGTACACTAACAAGAGCACTTGTTGATTTCTTTTTAAAGCTTTTTTGACATCTCCCTTACTGGCATAGAAATTCACCCTTTTTTTTCTCCCTCTCTCCGCCTCATTTTTTTATCACTCTCCCCCTCACCTTTTTCTTCCCCCTCTTTCCAACCGCTCGGGTTAATCAACTCTCTTTTTTCTCTCTCTTCAACCTCCCTCTTGAGTTTCATTTGATCTTTATATACCTCCTCTGGACTCAAGGGCAATAAGACCACTGGCTTCCCATCCACTTGGAAGCTATACCTATTTCTTCGCCCATCATGAATCACCCTTCGATCATATTTCCATGGTCTTCCCAAGAGAATGTGAGTAGCTTGCATGGGCACAACATCACAAAGTACTTGGTCACTATAAGTGCCAATGTGAAAGGTAAGAAGGACTTGCTTAGTCACCCTCACCTCCCCATAGTCGCTCAACCATTGTAACTTGTAGGAGCTTGGGTGTTTCTTTGTTGATAACTTCAACCTCTCCACCATGCTAGCACTAGCCACATTTGTACAACTCCCCCCATCAATAATAATACTACATGCTATTCCGTTAACGAGGCACCGGGTATGAAAGATATTTTCTCTTTGCTTTTCTACCTCACCAATTTTGGGTTGGGCACTGAGAGCCCTTATGATAACCAAGGACTTAGGTGGGCTAACTATCCCTTCCATTTCATCACTATCACCCTCATTTACCACCAAATTTTGCCCTTCCTCACTCTCATCTTCGGAATACCATTCCCCGTTACGAACGACCATCACTCTATTATTTGGACAATCACGAGCATAATGCCCCCTACCCCGACACTTGAAGCATTCAACATCCCTACTTCTCGAGGGGGTGGAACCGACATTGGGCTTGTCCTTACGGACCACAATTTCCTTCCCCTTGGGTGGCCCATTCTTCTCCACAGGAGGTGCCCTATCACTCCTTTCATTGCCCCATCGAGATTTCCAAGTGGAACTAGAGCCCCTGGTGTATTTTTCTGGCCCTTTTTCTTGAATTGATCCTTCTTCCTCAATTGATCCTCCACTTTGATAGCCATGTGCACCAACTCCTTCATCTCCACATAATGGTGCAATTCCACGACATTGGCTATCTCTCTATTCAACCCACTAAGAAATCGAGCCATAGTGGCCTCCCTATCTTCCTCTATATTTGCTCTCATTAGGGCCTTCTCCAATTCTTTATAATAATCCTCCACACTCCTAGTCCCTTGCTTAAGAGTTTGCAACCTTTGATATAGCCCTCTATAGTAATGATTGGGCACGAACATCTTCTTCATGAGGCTCTTCAACTCACCCCATGTGTTCACACCTCCCTCAAAGTTCCTCCTCCTTGTGAGCAATAAGTTATCCCACCAAGCTAGCGCGTATTCGGTAAATTCTACCACCTCTAGCTTGACCTTCTTCTCCTCGGAGTACCTATGACATTCAAAAATTAACTCCATCTTCCTTTCCCACTCCAAGTATGCATCGGGATCACTTTGCCCATGAAATGAAGGGATCTTCAACTTGATACTACCAATATTTCCATCTACCCCGTCTCTACCTCTATGCTCCCTCGGATATTCCCGATCAAATTCTCGATAATGGCGCCCTCCTCTATTCCTACCCATGTTCCAATTTTGGTCACTACCCCCGTCACTTTCAACCTCATCCACATCCTCATCCCTAACTCCTCTCCTGTTTCCCTTCCTTTCAACATTACCCCTAGGAGGTGGATCCGCCCTCCTTGCCTCTAACCGTTCCAATCTCTCTCCTAATGCCTCCATTTGCCTCATCATTATAGCAGTCGCCTCCGCTTGTCTATTCATGCCGACCGAAAGGGTTTGTAAGGTATCTCGCATTTCTTGAGTCTGGGCATTAGAATCTTTCCCACTTGAAGTGTGTGCATTAGCCATAAAGTGCAAGGGTGCAAGTGTCCTCACAAGATAATTTTTTCTCGTGTTTCACTCCAAATAGGCTTTTACCCTCAATTGAACTCACCACTCTTGCCTTTTTCCACTCACAAGTTCCCTTATCAAGTGTTTCCAAGGAAGGTAACCAACTAGATCGAGACAATTAATCCTTATGACGTCAAAGAATAATCCACCACCGAACAAGAAGGGATTTTAAAGTGACTAGACTCAATAGCAAGTGGAATCTCTTTGCTTGCTACTATACATGGGATATGAGAAGAGAACTGGATTTATGTGACAAGGTTTTCAAGGGTTGGATAACAATGTAATTGGTAATGGAACAAGTTGCCAAATTAGGAGCAATTCAATATTTGCAAACAAGACTTAAAATGAAGTTCTCCTTTGGGACATTTTATCAAACACCATGCATGCACACATTAAGTAGCATAGGAATTTTCTTTTTGGAAAGTGTTTGTCCAAATGTACCCTAACCAATCGAATATGACACAACAATGACCCAATGGGGAGGGATCAACCAAAGCCCAAGATAATATCAAATATTGTGTAATTTTCGTTTTTTTTTTTTTTTTTTGGAACAACAACAACAACAAGAAGTTAAAGATAGGTATATCAATTTTAGAGCCAAGCTCTGATACCAAATGGCGTGAACCCCTTTGGTATATTGATCAAAAATTCCCACATTAATTGGAATCGACCAAGAAAGCTAAAATCGATATAAAAGACACCTTGACCCAAGTTTAAATCTCACCCAAAATTCATAAGTTAAAGAACCAAGCCCAATGGATAAAGATTAAACAAATTTCAAGGTGGTGGAAATCATCAACATCACAAGAATACAATTACTCAAAATGAAGTTGAATAACTTCCAAGAATTTACAAGATGAAGGGAAGAATTAACTTACCCAAAGTGTTCTTGACACAATCCTCATTCAATGCTCTAAACTAGGGTTCTTGACACAAGAGGAAATATTAATATATTACAACATTTGGGCAAAGGTAAAAAATTGGATAATTGCACAAAAACCCCGCGTTTTTAGATTCAGTGTGTTTCGGTCGACCGACACGGTCGACAGAAGTGACACTTTCGGTCGAACGAGGATCTGCCGAACCCGCCTGAGGCTATCCTTAAGAATCCTGCAGACTTTCGGTCGACCAAGGGAACTTTCGGTCGATCGAAAGTTCCTGAACATCCACCTTTATGTAATTGACTTCAATCTTGCCCTCTTCGAATTGGATTTGATTTTGAAGCTTGCAAATGAGTCCCGCCAACGACTCCTGGGCCTTACTGAACCTTGACCTCGTCATGGGCCCAACTGGAATATGAATTGAGCGTTGACTTCCTGGATTCGTGGGTTGACCTCCTTGGTTCTCATCAAAAATATTCTCCTTCTTTTTGAGATAACTATTGTTCATGAAATTTTATACTTTACATGAAAAGTTATTTGCTTACTTATGCATGTACAATTCACAAACAATGACATATTTCCATACAACTCATTTTAAACCTAGTTGGATTAAATTGTATAAGTTACCCATGTGCAAAAAGTGTCAGTAATCTCTAGTAAGAAAGACTCAAAACCTTAAATCAATGAGAAAGAACATGCAAAAAAAATCATTGGTGAATAAAAATTTCCCTCAAATTAATAAGTCAAACTAGTGCTACTAAGACTTTTAATCAAAAAGATAATATATATATCTTATGTCCAGATTTTTCCTCTATAAAGCTAGCTAAATGACCCATTTAAAGAGCTTTCTGGCGATGACTCTAAATTAGTTTATCATAGGGCACCAGGTTTTAAAAATCCTGACATGCTTAATTACTCAAATCAAATAGGATTTGAAGAGAAGTATAAGATACTTTTTCATTCGACATATAAGTAATTATTTTTAAGCACAACTTTTTTCTTTTTAGAAGATTAGGCTAGAGCTCATGTCAACTAATTAAAGATCATTTCACATTCAAATCCAACTCAACTCACTACATCAAATTACCGTCATCCCAAATTTCACACACTCAATCAAGACTCACTTAAATGAGTTTAATGTGTGTAGTGCATAAGGTACATGGAATAACCTATACCAAGTACTCTATAAGTTCTAAACAAAGTTAATGGAAACTTTAACCTGTCTAGTAATGTCACTTTATAAAAAAATTCTTTTTTTTTTTCACACTTTCTTTTAATAAAAAAATGATGCAAAGCCAAAATATAAACAAGAATTGTAATGAGCAGCTGTAGATCTAGTTGGCGAAGAAAGATATGCTTGGAAATCTGCATGGAGAGAAAAGAATCCAAAGTTGTTGGAATGTACTACTGGAAGCGCAACTAAAGAAGGTCTTAAGTGATTTAAAAATTGGGGGTAGGAGTTGTCAACTAAGGGTTAATATGTCTGAACTAATTGTTGTAAGTCAAATCTTTTATGGTGAATTCTTTACCGTCATGTTTGCCAAGAGATCGTTTCTCTTGAAGCGTTCTTCAAAAGTTTTTCATTCATTTTTTATCTTTAAGTTATTTATTTATTTTTTTCGTATATTTATTTATAAAACTTCAAGATTTTCCATTCATTGCCAATCTTTGCGTTATTTACTTTTTCGTATATTTATTCATAACACTTCAAGATTTTTCAATGTTCATTACCAATCTTTGTGTTATTTACTTTTTCTTATATTTATTTATTGTTGGTGGGTATTATTTATTGCTATTAAAACTTGAATTCCGCGTTATTCACCCCCTCTACTGTTATTGGATCAATAGTATTTCAACAAGTACTATCAAATAAAAGGGTGCTAAAGAGCTGAGATACTAAATATAATTGCTCAAAAAATACAGAGAGTTTTCGAGTATCCACCATTTCACCAACTAGTACTTTCAATCACTAATTTTATTTCCAATCGTTTGGTAAATCGTTTATAAACAATTGCTTATAAGTATCGTATCAACATTTTGTTGATTCATCTTTTTTAAAGTAAACATGGTTGGCGAAAATCTATGATCAGCCGAAATTGACTTTTCAAAAAATGTCAAATAAAAAATTGTCATGTGATCGTTTATAAATAAAATTTATAAACAAATTTTACCAAACAGATTGTAAAATTAATCAAGGAAAGCAATTATGCTATTATGAATAATGTGATTGTGCATTCATATTTCCAGAAAAAAGTCTTATGACGAGAGATTCATGTGAAACAAGACATAGTTGAGGTTCTCTTTTCCTTTGTAATGTCCGTGAAAAGCAACAACTTTCTCAAGTGCATATAGAAAGTCGTAATATGCACGAGTATTATAATTTATAATATTTATCATAATAGGCTAGAAATTGTGAAATAGGCTCTTTCGTTGATTTATTAAAATACTTTATCGAATCTATTTAAGAGTATACAACGATCAAAACATTAGTGGTCATTATAATTGAATTTTGCTTGAACATATGATCAATCGGCGGAATAGTTTATATCTATCATAACAGGTTACTTTATTGACACTATTTTAGAGTACAACTGAAAAAAATAATATTAATGGTCATTATAGTTGAATTTTGCTTAAACGTGTCGATTGATAGAAGCGTTTCTATATCTAATAAGAGGTTAACATTTGTGTAAAGTTCTCTTTCGTTGAGCTATTACAATACTTTATCAACACTATTTAATAGTACAATTTAGCGAAAACATTAGTGGTCGGTATAGTTGAGTTTTGCTTGAACATGTCGACTACCACTCCATTATTGTAGCATAAAAGGGTTTCTTTTTCTATTCAAGTTTTCAATTATTGTATGGTTGGCTTAATTGGAATTCTATTGTAGTTTTCCTCACCTGGTAATTGTATGAAATGGATGTGAAATGGGTCGAGTTTGACCAGTAATTCGGGTGGAACTTGATATTCGTTTTGTATGGGTCAATGGTCAAACACATTCTACTCCACAAGTAGATATTCGTGATATATTTAATTTCACAAAATCATTTCCGAATGAATAAGAAATTAATGCTAAAAGTTGACAACTTGAAAGTAAAAATATTGAAATTTGGAACCAAATGTGGGAAAGTTGAAAGAATTTTGAACCAATTTATAAACCTCAAGTTTGGATATGGGTTTGGGCCTCAAGGGGTACCAATAATTTTTGGAAGGGGGAAGTCTTAGACAATGTCTTGACTAGTCCAAAGCTCACACGTGCACGTCGCCGCCGCCCGACCGGCCGGCTCGATCACGGTCGGGTCGTGGGTCGTGTTTGGTTCCTATATTCTTTTTGGACAAAATAAATTTAAAATATTTATTTATTTTAATTATTTATTATTTTCGAATTTCAAATAATTCAATATGTTCCAAATTAAATTGAAAATGTGTCTTTTCAGCCATGTTTGAAACTGTTCGGACTAAAACTGACGCAAACCAATAGTTGTGTCTATTTAGAAACATACTTTCAACCAGTTGCAACTCTTGGTCTGCAGCTTTTGGAAATCTATAAATAGGATCCCTGTTTTCCGAATTTCATCATTAAAAATCATTCTGCATTATTTCTTGCATTCTGCCATAAAATATTTCTGCATCCATAGTCGAGGGAGTACGAGACTTTTTTGGTTCGTCGTTCTTGCTATTAGGAGTGCTTCCATACCGCAAGTGAAGGATTGTTGTATCTTGGGAAGCGTTTGGAATCGACTGTAAGCACCGTAGCAGGCCAAAATCGTCTTAAGGAAATAGAGTTGAACTCTAGCCTCAATCCACCAATTTTTGCAATTTCGTTAATCATATACTTGATTTGACATTTCCTTCTTTTAATTTTTTATTTATTATAATTCTTGCAAGCTAAATAATTATTCTAACAGTATTGTGCTGTGTATTTATTTTAAATGTGTGGCCAAGGTAGTGAAGTTTGATTATAATGGTGGGGGAAGAGTACTGATCATTTGACAGCATTGAGGCTGTGTTCTTTTGTAATTTAATTTGTCATCATTACAAAAATTTAAATTACACAATTTTTCATACCATCTTTTAACTATTTACATTTTCTCTCTTCAATTTTTAATCCTTCATCTTACCTAGAAAACACAAATAAATCAACAAATAATTTTAATTCCTTAATTTGACACAAAACATTCTAAATTAAATTTAAAAAAACACACCCTGAAATAGTGAAAAGAATGCATGAAAACAAAAACGTTTTTCTAGAGCGAAAAATAGAAATTTTATATGATTAAAATCCTAATTCTAATAGAAATAAGGACAGAATATATTGCGGCTAGCTAGTAGTTTTGATTTTTTTACTGTTTATATGAATTGTTCCTTGTGAGAGATTGATATTAAAAACTATGACCTCTCTCACATCACAATGATGGTGGGTGGGGGGGGGGGAGGGGGGGCGGTAAGAAAAGAAAAGAATAAAACATGATATTTATTTTAAATTAATTTCTTGTTTAATAATTATACTTTTGGTGTCATTTCCCCTCTACTTCTTTTTCTTATTCATTATCGCGATTTGAAATCTTTTCGGACACTAAATTTGGTCAAATTTTTAATTAAGAGCCTATGTAGTAAAGTAAAAATTTTCACAACTTTTCAAACTCAAATTTAACCTTTCAATTTTAGTTAAGCCCGTGATTTTTGACTTTTCGAATATTTTTAAATCATACATTCACTAAAAAATTAAAAAAATTCACAAAAATTAAAATTTTTAACATTATTAAACATGTTCTAGCAATCATGGTTCACAAAAATCAAATTGACTTATTGTTTAAATAATTGCATGTGGGGAACAAAATGTTGTCTTCCACGATATTTCTTTTCATACAGTCGATCTTTTTTGCTATGTTTCTGGTCCCTTCTTGTATCTCTTATCTATAAAAGTCATTACACGTGAATCAGAAATAGATTTTTAATGAATAAACTTCAGCCCTATAATTGATTTGCAATACTATTTTTAAAGTATTGTTTGAAAATTTATGAAAGGAAATCTCAAAGTGTCGCGTCTTTTGTAAAGTGTATATATATCTTGTAATGTGTGCTTTTAAAATTGGGTCCGAAATGATTGTTGTAAATACAAGGCCCTCAGGGTAGCATTTTCTTCAAAATTTTAAATGCAATTTTGAATCGAAATTATTACTTCATAAAATTGGAATATTTGGTGACATGCACGTGACGAGAAAGGATATCCTATGTTAGTTGAATGTGTAGAAATGGCGTCGATCGAAATGGGTTGGTTCAAATCATGTCCATCTTTTCATGTGCTTGGACCTTGTTTGAATTTTACCGCGGGACACTATACACTTAACACTCTTTTACTATAATATAGTACTTTAAAAAATGTAAAGTGTGGTTAGGTGTAGAGGCCACACTTTACGAGCCTATGCGCAAAAAAAAAAAAAAAAAAAAAAAAAAAAAAAAAAAAAAAAAAATCTTATTTCTAATATTATTTTAGTTTTTTAATCATTCTAAAAGTCACTTAATGATTAAAATAACACATACCAAAGTTCTATAATTATAAATATTCTATTACTTAATAATTCTTATAAATGGTCAATTATATAGTTTTCTTATTTTTTAAATTTTTCTTAGAACATTGTTTCGTTTGAAATCTTTTAACGTGTGTTTTCATTTTTTACTTTTGTACAAATTAAATTATTTTTAAAAAATTGAAACTAAAGTTAAATAAAAAGCAGCGGACATTAATCGAAACGAGGCATTTCACTCGAAATTCAAGTTTAGCCGAAGCGCCTAGACAAACTTTTCAAACCACTCATATAAGATATGTGTTCATAACCCTAGTCAAAGCCTTGTGTTCATCCATTTCTCACCCGTTCCATAATTACTTTTAAAGTCCATAATGATGTTATAAACTAGAAAGAGTAAAGAGAAGAAGTAAAGGGACAAATAAATTTGTCTATTTTATTATGAATAAGAATCTCTCTCTCTCTCTCTCTCTCTCTCTCTCTCTCTCTCTCTCTCTCTCTCTCTCTCTCTCTCTCTCTCTCTCTCTCTCTCTCTCTCTCTCTCTCATAAAAATATACAAACTAATAATGTCTGAAGTTATATGGATACAATTGTCATTCACTTCTCCTTGAATGATATATTACGAAATATATGACTCGTTCAATCATTGTTTGATAAAAACTCAATAGGACAAAAATATCAAACGAAAGAAAAAAGCGTATAATTATTCTTGGAGTATTAAGATAAATATTATCTCATTAAGACCTCACTAGAAAAACTCAATGAGACAAAACCTTGGTTAAAGAAAATGAGTACAGCTACCCCCTAGTGTTGATCACAATCATCAAGTCGATGCATCCCAATCTTTTGAACTAATTTCTTGAATGTAGATTGTTCGCTAAAAGTGTGTACCGCAAGTGCACGGGTCGCGTTCAAGTAATAAAGTGGACTTTTTGAGTTCGAATTGTCGATCTCACGAGAAATGTTTACTTTATATTACACAATTTTAATTTAATTCTTATAATAAAAAGAAAAACACAATTAAAAGTTAGTTTTTGGAAATAACTAAAAATCTACAAAATAAAGAAATATAAAAATATTTGAAAATCATAGAGAAAAACGTGGTTGAGATTCATAGTTTCATTTAACCGTTGCCTAATTAATTTCTCCAAAAGCCAATTAATAAATTACTCATTTACAATATTAGATCCGATTATCTAAGTTTAGCTAATTACCTCTCTCGAGTGAAATTAACTCAAATCAACTAGTTTAACCTATTATATCTCTATATCGATTAAAACTCAATCAATTGCATTAACTCTTTGTGAAAATAACTCAATGGGTCACCTAGGGATATAAGTATATATCTATCTCTTAAGTTAATACCTAGGGCATTATTTGATCTAAAATGCATAATATCTCTCGATCATCATACACTTCACAAATCACATATTTGGTGATCAAACAAACATATTGAATATTCTCAATAACAAATACACATAAAATTAAGAATTTAATTATCAAAGAGCAAATATTAAAATTAATCCAAACTTGGTTAAATTACTACCATAAATCAAAACACAATAAATTAGTCCATGTTATATAAATGATAAAAAAAGAGAATATTTATAGCAATACATTATAAATATGGCAAAAAATTGAGAAAATGCGAAGTTATAGATAAAACCTTTTTGAAGATTGGCTATGACTTTGCCAAATATTTCTCCTCCTTATGTATTCTTCTTATGGTCTTGATTTGTTCCCCCAAAAGATTATCAATTAGTTGAAAAGGAAGACAAAAGAAAAGAAAAATAAACGAAAAAAATAAATAAAAAAAGATGTCGACAGAAACAAGAAGACCAGACTCTTCCAGAGGAAGAAAAGTGAAGAAACGTTTTGCAATTCAAGTCCAAAATCAGGTTTTAACTTTAAATTAAGGAAAACAGCCCATTTTGTCCCTCAAGTTTTATAAGTTTGGGCAAAAGGTCTCTAACCCTTTTTTGAATGGAGAATTCCCCTTGTACATGGGCCTAAACCCACCCCCATCCCCTCTATAGTGAGGGGGTTGTAAGGCTCCCTGTACAAAATCCCCTATACAGGGAGCATTACTCTTTTTGAATTAAAGATGGCACGTCTTCAACACCAATCTGTCCAAAGTCACAAAAGTGTGGTTTTGATGCAATTTGCAACATCCTAAGATATTTTACAAGGTGGGTCCTCCAACTTTTTGAGATGTTGCAATTGAGTCCCAAACTTTTGGTTTCTTTCAATAAGGTTCTGGACATCAAATTTGCTCTTCTTTTAGCTCAATTGCTCTTCAATCTTGTCCATTTTTTCCCAATTGAGGTTGTACCTAATTGTACAAAATAAAATACAATTTGTAAGGAGAAATTCGCTCAATTTGTCAATTAAAATATCAATTTAAGATTAAAATAAGTGTGTAAAACACACTTATCACACTCCTAACTTGAGTTTTTGCTTGTTTCGAGCAAAATTATCAACTAGTGCAATCAAGTAAGAGGAAATATAGATCAACAATTTTAGATAACTTGCAAATTACTCATGAGTGTGAAATTATATAGTCAATTAAAAAATATGCTTCCAAATAATGCTACCAAAAAGAAGTTAAACTTATTCTATGTTTGATCGGTATGTGTGTGCATAACCACTTTCAATCATCAATGAGATTCGAGAATATTGATGAGTAAAAATGTTTCAAGTCAAACTAGTCATCATTAGTGGTCAATTCTTTCCTTTCCTACTAGTAATATTCATCCTCCAATAGATATTTCTTTTCTTTCTCAATCTGCAATTCTAGATGGTACTCTTAAATCACTCATTTCTTTTTCTACTCTAGTTTGGTTGTGTTTTACTAACAACTTCGACAATCTAGAAATACACTGATTGTCCACTAAATGAGTGCTTCGACATTCAAGTTTATACTAAGCAATTCAAACACACTATTAATCTAAGCCCTTATGCAAGTACAAATGCATGATTTCTAAAAACTAACGTGATGAATGCTCGTAACTTCCCACTCCCTTAAGCTTTCTAATTGAACCATGTAGGGAGCTTTAGGTCAATAACTCCCCGATTATTTTAAGATCAAATAGTACCAGGTTTTGAAATACCCCTACGAACTTAATAACTCGAGTCAAAAAGGTTATAAAGTGAGGTAGACTTATTAAGCAAATGCAATGACCTTTTTTTTTTAAGTGTGTGTACCCTACTCATTAAACTTTCTAATTGACCCATGTAGCGAGTTTTAGGCCGGCGACTCTCAAGTTTCAAATTTAAGGCACCCAGTTTTAATATACTCCTGCGGGCTTATTCCCTCGAGTCAAAAAGGCTCCGAGATAAGGTAATGCAAGAATTAAAATAGGCTTAGATCTCTAGCATATGGTTATTACCTAGCTTATACTTATCAAAGGACACTCCACACAAATATTTTATTTTCAAATGTATGGAATCAACACACGTCTTGATCATCTCCTTCACCGGGTCGACCACCCCCAAACTTATCTCATAATATGATCAAAAGATTTTAGAGCATTAGAAAAAATTGGATAGGTTTAAAAATACAAGCTCACAACCTAATTCTTCTACTCCATTAACCTCTTCACCCTTCAACAATTCCCAAACTTCACCAACAATCAATCATGATTATTGTGCTCAATATAATTAGGATCTTGCATGGATTAACATTTTGTAAAAAACAGACAAAAGTAGCATGTTGGTCATAAATTATGAATTAATAACAATTTTAAACATCAAGTAATTGTGGCCGGCAAGGCTATCTAACAAGTCAATACGCAATAAGAAATCACCCCCAAATTTAAAATTCACATTGTCCTCAATTTGTAAAATAAGATTAAAGTAAGAGGAAAGAAGTTACTAGACATCCCAAGAAGTGGTGGGGCACTCATAAATAGTCTTGAACATGTGAAAATCTCATTGCAAGTACCAACAATCCACCCCCAAACTTGTGTTGAAGCCTCCAATTGATTGAACACAAAACCTCATCTATAGGAGAGTATATCAATAGACATTGATAACAACTACCTCATTAAAAACCTTACCAGGAAAACCCCATGGGACAAAAACATCGATTAAGGAAAAAAAGAGTGTAGTATGTTCACCAAGCATATATAATGGCACATATCTCATATTATTTGTTCTTCGAATATAAATTCAATTACTATTTGAACTTGAAGAAATATAAAATATTTCCAATCATTTGAACATGCTGCATCGAGCCATGTTCTATGATCAATATCCATCAATGCATTTAATGCAATTCTCAAATCTGGAAGTGACTTATTCAATTCAATGAACAATTGACTTATTCACTTCAGGTGAATAATTAACCATGAATTCGAATCTTGAAAATCAATTGCCACAATTTTCAAATATTATTTACAATAATGGTAAATCTTAATTTTAACACTTTATCATATAAAGTCATTTATATCATTCTTCATGTAATCTAATTTTATACTATCAATTAAATTCCATTACAAATTGAGTCTTTTCAATGCATATTAAATACTCAGATTGCAAAGTAAATGTATACTTTGATCAAACAAGTTTTTTAAAAACTTGAACTATATATTTCAGATATATTTAATCCTTCAAGGATTATAGTTTATACTTCAGGTGTCGTATATGTTTTACATTGCAATTGTCAAATTGCTAACACCAAATTTAAGTTGTGAAACTTTAGATAGGTAACGATTCCTATATTTCAAATAGATCTTTTCTAATCATTTCATTGCAATCCCAAAGTATCGAGAAATTGATTACCCTTTTTAATCTCACCTATTGGTGCTTCAAAGAATACTCCTAATGTATCGAGTTGATGACCATACATTTTGAAATCATTCATTGGTACATCAAAGAGCGCAAGCTAGTAATTAGAGTCAATCAACTTTTAGTATTTACATTTGTAATAATTATATATTTATTGGCACTTATTTTGCATTTTTCAGGCAAATAAAATATTACATCTGTGCCAAATCTTTGAAACATTTGTTGCTCAACAAGTTGTTATTGCGACTATACCTATAAGTATTTTATTGGCTTTACACTTTAAGTGTTTGGACTTCAGGTCCCAAAATTTCAAATTTTGTATTAAGTTTAATTTAGCTTAAATGCATACTTTCCTCACAAGACATAACTATAGAGATTTCAATATTTCAAGTACTTTAATCTCTTGTGGAGATTAACAATTGGTTATATCAATATATACTCTCTCACGAGTATATGCCTCTTTTATAGGACCATCATAATAATTTGCTTTATTTTTATTTATTTGGAGATCTTTGTTCGAATCAGATATCGTTACGCTTCAGACGTGCCATACATCAATATAAGATAGAGCATCTGTAGCTAGTGTACAAGATTTTATTAATCTCTTATGCATCTTGTAATTATGTTATATTTTGAACTTTTCTTTCGTATTTTCAATCTAACTTTTGGTTCATATTATCAATCGTGAGGATATATATATATATAACATAATATTATGCATGTGTATGATATTCAACTATTAATCACCCCATAATGCTGAGAAAATTGTCCAATAAAAGTGACATTAATTTTTTTCAGCGTTATAAAATATCAACCATTTGGGATATACGTTCAAATAAAGCATTTATTCTCAGCATTCTCTATTTTCCATTTCAGTGCATTGTGATGAATCAATTACACTATAAAAAATTTGATGGAAAAATCAAGCTCTAACCATAAGCCAACTATAATAAGGAGAATTATGATGTTGGCATGATGTGTAATGGAATTCACTAAACAAAAAGTGAAGTACTTTGTTCTCAATTAAATTAATTGGAGGCGTTTAACAAGTAATAATGTTAAACCATTTATTTATATCCCAACTAACACTTAGTAAAATGTTTAGATTCATGTCTACTAGCATTATCATGATACATTCTTGATTATATTATTTGAAAATTATGCTCATAATTTAAAATTTGAGCAGTAATTTCGCAAACTTTAGGTTTCGAACATTATGCAATCATCTAGTATATTATCAAATTTATTAGATACAAGTAATATTTAGATGATCAACGTGGAGGATTATGGGGCCCCATTGATTACCCTAATTAATCTTCAGAAATATAGAGAATTTAACCTCTATTTTAGTTAGTGATGAGAAATTTTTATGAAAGAGAACAAACATCATATATGATTGAATTAAAGAATCTTCTGGAACTTCATTGAGTATCCATTTTAATTTTGTATCATTATTGATCCAGTGATAGTCAAACTGGTCATGCCAAATAATAAAATCAAATTGAACTTCTGGTTCAATATAAGATATAATTCAATTAGTTAATTTCGAATGATGTGATTAAACATTATATAATGATATATCATTCAAGTAGTCAAACTAATCAATGTCCTTATGACATTATTTATATGTTTTCGTTCAGCGATAAACACGAACTCAAAATAAAATATTCTTCGAAAAATGTGCTGCTTCGAAAGCACTTTTTATTGTTCATTCAAAATCAATATGTCAATATTCTTCTGAAGTATTGAAATTGTAATACCATAGTCTTCAAGAGCATATAATATTATTTTATAATTTTTGTGCTTTTTCGAGGGTAGCAACATATTAAACTTGAATATTTAATATGAAATGAAATTTTGATTCTTCAAAAACAAAAATAAAATATTCCCCTGGAATAATTTATTATCTATTGTACCATTTCAGGAGTAACAACGTGTTATGAACTATCAATTTGAAGGTAAAGAAAAAAAACCAATAACAATGATACATATGTTATAAATAATGTATATATATGTGAATGACATTACCATTGTATCCCTGTAAACTTTACATATTACAATTGTGTCATTGTCCACTCCTATAAATAGGAGCCATATTTCATTTGTAAGAACACACCTAATGAGAAGTTCTCTCTCATTCTCTCCTTTTCCATCTCTCTTTTATTTGTTAGATTTTGATAGTTTTATAACACGTTATCAGCACAAGTCTCTAACCAATTAAGTAATACGACGGGAGTATGCTCTACAGTTGCATCTAAATGATGAACCTCTGTATCAGAAACTTAATTATTATCAATCAATGTTTTCCTTTCCCAAATCAAACACTTTTGGCTTTAGAAAACAACCCACATATTGTAGATCTGAAAACATCAAGAAAGATGGAAACTTTGCATGATTCAAAAGGTTCCATACGAGGAAAGAAACGTGGTCGCGATGTTGTGCAAAAAGAAAAGTTGGAAAAATTGGAAAATCCGAAACTTTCAAATCCGATCTACGAAAAACGGTATATCCAATTGATGATCGGAGACCAGATCTAGAATCACGGCGGCGAGACGAATTTCTGTCACCTGCGCGTGTTAACATAGACGACAGACGGTGGCGGCGCGTGAGGTGCGTGACGCCCACGCGCAGACGTCGATTGGGCGTGTGAGGGCGCGTGGACCATGTTCCGACGATCGTGTCAAAAGGCAGTTTGTTCATATAGATGTTTTTGATTTTTCTGTGGTCTTACTTTTTTCGTTTGGTGCAGTTTTGGACATTTTTCGGTGGTCGAACGTGGCGGTTTCGTAAAAACTATTTTTGAAGCAATTCCTGCGAGATTTTGAACTTTGGACCAAAAGTAAGTTTGTTCTAAATTAAATTTCAAACCTATTGACGGTTTCGATTTACTCATATAACCAATATATTAAAATATGGACGATTTTTCCCTTGATGATACGTTAAAATATATTAATCGTGATTTAACGAATTTGATTAATCATGATTACTGATCTGATGATAAATTCTAATAGAATATATATTCTAAATCATTTAACACTACTATGTGATCAATATGATAAATTAAAATATTTAAAAGTAACATAATAGTTGCCATGTCGTGATGTATTGAGTATAACTCATTATCGTAACGAACTGGACTATTATGAATATCTTGATTGGATTTGGAGATATGACTTGCTCATTTATGAAATGTAATTGTTTCATTATGTTGTTACCACCTATATGGTTGGTTTTATCAACTTTAAATATGCATATCACGTTACCACCTATATGATTGGTTCTACAAGTTTCAAGCATATCACGTTACCACCTATATGGATTGGTTCTACAAGTTTCAAGCATATCACATTATCACCTATATGGTTGGTTCTAAAAGTTTCAAATATATCACATTACCACCTATATGGTTGGTTCTACTGATTTTAAATATTTATACTCATATAAATTTGATATATTGTTATTTGATATTTCAACAAATGGTACCAGAAGTTACCATTACCAAAAAATTGTTGGATCTTAATGAAAATATTTTATCATTTGGTACCAGAAATTACTAATATCTGTATTTGAAAGGGTGGATGAAAATAAATTATTCAACAAGAAAAATGTTGATGTATGATAACATAATATCACATGATAGCACGGATATGGCTAATGTGAAGATAATCTCATCAGTAGTATGAGATAAATATTATATGAATGAGATAAAAAGATTTGATCAAAGTTCTTGCACAAGCACTTATGTAATCCAGAAGTACATATTTACTCCAGAAGAAGTCAAAAATTATCATTTAAACATACTGAAATGATATTATTATTGCTCCTGAAGAAGCATAAATGAGTCATACATGCAAAACACAAAAGAGGGAAATATTTATGATCCTCAAAAGTAGAGGCGTGTATCAAGAGTAATAATACCCCGTACTCTACCACCCCTAATTTTTTTTGTGTGTCGCAAGAGTAAGAATACTCCGTACTCCTCCACTCCTAATCCTTTCGACGTTCACAAGATTAAGTTCAAATACTCATCAACATTAGATGTGTGTCTCAAGAGTAAGAATACCTCATACTCTACCACCCACAATATTTTGAGATTCATAAGGATAAATTTACATTAACTGGACTCCATTTTCGCTTGGTACCCCTTCCTTGCGACCAATCTATCTTAACTCCTGCTAGATCTTGTATTGGAACATATGATTGTGACTTTTCCAGCAGTTCATCGATAGTGGGAGCAGAAATAAGGACCCTCCTAGAAAATGGAGAGATGAATCCCTGTTCCACAGTATAATCAAGAAATGTTAGTAAACCATCGAAGAAGTTGTTAACATTCAAAATCCCAATAGGCTTAGTATGGAGACCCAGCTGAGCCCGTGAGGTAATATTAAAGATTTCCTCTAAAGTACCAAAACCTCCAGGCATGACAATGAAGGCATCAGAACCATATAACATGCAAGTTATGCGTTCATGGATAGATAACGTCTGTACTTCATGCCCTCGTGTTTTTCCTGCGACATCAGCTAAAGGAACGGGTATAACACCTATCACTCTTGCTTTTTCTGCTTGAGTGGATTGTGAAACAAAACCCATCAATCCACTGCTGCCCCCTCCATATACTAGATTGATACCTCTCTCTCCCAACTTCTTCCCTAGAAGCACTGATGCTTCTAGATACTCAAAGCCGCTCCCAATTTTTGATCTACAAAATACATAGATAGTTTTGATCTATTGAAATTTTGATCCCTCCATATTTTAAGAATAAAAGGAAGGAAAACTTACAAGAAATTGTTATTTTGGGATGATTTAAACTGCAAAATTATCTGACATTTTAAACTTGAAGATATTCACTATTTACTGCTCTTTTGAAAAAGTTGCTATTTACTTTTGACTAAATGACACCACTTTTGATCTTATCTCTGACAGCATATATTTTGCTCCATAATGGATACTCTTTCGGTGATCTCTCAGTAACAATCTGTTAATACGTGAAAAACACAAAATACTTTGTTAAAATATATACACTATACTGATTTACCTTGTATCAATGTTGAGGAGCCAAAATATCGTTGTTTATAACAGTCTGGCAAACAAGATCTTTTGCTATTATATTTTTGAGACTATAACGATCTTTATCGTTGATGAATTTAGCCCATAAAGATAGTAGTTCACGCTACACATACCCACAAGGGTGTGTCTCAAGAGTCAATCGAATATCATCCAATGACTCCTTATTCAGTCTACACTTAATGAAATCTATTTTATCATCTCGATTTCTGGATGAATATCCTATTGATTTACAACGGGTATTACATGTCCATCGAGCACATTTGTAACAACCATTTAATCTTTTTACTCTTCGCTTCTTTGCAAAAGTACTCTTACCTAAGCTAGGCATGTGCTTAGAAAATGAATCTGGTAATTCACCAGCTAGTCAAACTTTTGCTTCGATCAACCAACGAACATCTTCTGGGATATCTTGATCCATCACCAGCCTCAATCTTTCGAGTCGAATTCGGTAAATCTTTTTAAAAACATTTATTGGAAGATTTGAGTAGTATTTGCGAATATTTGATAATATAACATCCATTTTGATGGATCTGATGGTCTCCCAAAGTGATCTATTTAAATGAGTTATTAAACGCGTAGAAGAGCGTTGGCTCCGCGTTCATTGATTCCACCAAGAAAAAGGGGAAAAGATTTGTAATCAAAAGAAGGGGACAATGATCATTTTATTGAGATTTCGGTCTAATCATCTTTTTAGATATAATAAATCAAGGGGTTAATAGCACAAAACGTCCCTACCTTTGACATGTATTGTGCAAAACGTCCCAATGTTTTGATTTTTGACGCTACACGTCCCAACCTTTACATTTTCTTGTGGGAGACATCATTTCCGTCAAATTTAACCCCATTTCACCGTTAATTTAGAATTGAACAGTAAATATTTAACACATGCAAGGGCATTTTCGTCAAAATCAAAAGCAGCCCATTCATATTTAGGTAATTGGCACAAAACGTCCCTACGTTTGACACTTATTGTGGAAAAACGTCCCTACGTTTATTTTTTCGGCGAATAACGTCCCTACGTTTATTTTTTTGCGAATAACGTCCCTACCTTTAAATTTTCTTGTTGATTAGTCCTCAAATTTTACTTTTCTTTCAATTTAGTCATTCCGTATTTGATTTAAAGGTAATTGTCTTCAAACGTGTATAACTTTTGATCTACAACTCCGAATTGCACTCCATTTTTTGCGTTGAATTCCAAATTCAACAATCTTTCTTATGATGTATCATGTTCTCATTTATTAAACATTTCGTTTTGACTTTTGTATAGTAGATACTTATTTTGTTAGGGTATCATTGATTGACGTAAATTGATTTCTGTAAATTTTATTGAAATAGTGAAATTTTAATTTTAGTGTGTGTTTGGCGGCTAGCGGAATTTATAAATTGGATTTATTTGACTTTTTTATTTTTTAAATGTAAAGTGTTTGGTTAAAAATTGTTATGTTTAACCTTTGTTTGAGCCATATTATAATCTCAAATCACTGTTTGAACAACACACATTATCTCTCTTCAAATCACTTTTTAAAATTTGGAGAAAAAAATTGTGTGTTGTTCAAAAAGTTATTAGAAATTATAATATGGCTCAAATAGGGGCTAAACATACCAATTTTTAATCAAATATTTTATCTTAAAAAAAAGTCAAATAAATCTAATTTATAAATTCTGCTGGCTGCCGAACACACAGTAAAATTAAAATTTCACCGTTTCAATAAAATTTACAGAAATCAATTTACGTCAATCAATGATGCCTTAACAAAATAAGTATCTATTATACAAAAGTCAAAAAGAAATGTTTAATAAATGAGCACATGATACATCATAAGAAAGATGGTTGAATTTGGAGTTCAACGCAAAAAACGGAGTGCAATTCGGAGTTGTAGATCAAAAATTATACACGTTTGAAGACGATTACCTTTAAATCAAATACGAAATGACTAAATTGAAAGAAAAGTAAAATTTGAGGACTAATCAACAAGAAAATTTAAAGGTAGGGACGTTATTCGCCAAAAAAATAAACGTATGGACGTTTTTCCACAATAAGTGTCAAACGTAGGGACGTTTTGTGCCAATTACCCAAATATGAATGGGCTGCTTTTGATTTTGACGAAAATGCCCTTGCATGTGTCAAATATTTATTGTTCAATTCTAAATTAACGGTGAAATTGGGTTAAATTTGACAGAAAGGATGTCTCCCACAAGAAAATGTAAAGGTCGGGACGTTTAGCGTCAAAAATCAAAACGTTGGGACGTTTTGCACAATACATGTCAAAGGTAGGGACGTTTTGTGCTATTAAACCTAAATCAAGGTATACTGATTTATATATTCAAACAAGTAAATATTGTATTGAACCAGAAATTCATACGTATAAGTGAAATATGTATATAATGAATCAGAAGTTCATAAGTAAAATATACATTATATTGAACCAGAAGTTCATCAATATTGTATTGAATCAAATATTCATCCATAGAAATGAAATAAAACCGTATTGAACCAGAAGTTCTATAATAAATGGTTAGATTATCAAAAGTTTTAAATTATTTTCTATGAGAATAACTTATTCAGAAATTGTTTATCATACAAAAATATTCTATGTCAAACAGGGATTAGCTCAAGAATTTTTATGATTTGTAAAAGTGCGATATGTATACAATTTACTAAAGCGCACTTAGGTATATGATTGAGATTATATCCCTAAAAGGATGACATGTGTTATGGCATTTTAGCCGATTGATATAATATAATATTTGTGAACATTGTGGGGAAAACGCGCTTGAAGCATAATGACAATCTATTCCAAAAATAAATATCTCTTGAATAATTGAAATGATCCCTTTTGAGACTAAATAATCTTGGTGAGTAAAAGGGACGTAGTTAATAAGAGATTTATGTACTTGATCTCTATATGTTATATTGAGATGAAATGAAATGGAATCGAATACATACACAACTCTCTTGTGAAAATGAGGTTGGTGAAATTATAATACTTTGGCCAAATATAAAATCCCAATGTAGGGATTATTGTTCAAGGACCTGAAGTCCAAATGCTTAAATGTGTAAAGCCAGTAATTATCTGTACAAATGAAAAATATTACACAGTCGTAAAAGACGACTCGTTGCGTGCGAAATTTCTCATAGAACTAGCATGATATATGGTGGATAGACTATAGTCTAAATCATTAGCTTGAGCTCTTTGATATACCAATGAGTGAGATCAAAATGTATGATTATCATCTCGGTACTTTGAAAGTATTCTTTGATGTACCAGTTGATCGCGGTATGTTGAGATTTCAAGTAAAATGATTGTAGATTATATGTCAAAATTGATATATATATTTCAATGATTGATTATACTTATACAAATCAGAAATTGTGGTTTATAAGATGTAAGAACCTACATGTATAATCATTGAAAGATTCAATATACCCAGATTAGTATTACTATAGAATGATACAAATGACTCCGTGATATAATATGTTGAAAGTGAAATTGGAGTGTACTATTTATGATATCTGAGAAATTAATTATTTACTATAAGTGAAATTGAAAATGAATATTTTATTATTCACCAGAAGTGAATATGAAAATGAATATGTTTAATTATTCACCAGAAGTGAATTCTATATTTGATTATTCACCCGAAGTGAATTCTAAATTTGATTATTCACCAAGAGTGAATTCTAAACTTGATTATTTACCTAAAGTGAATTCTAGATTTGATTATTCACCAGAAGTGAAAGATGCAATCGATAAATTAATACAACATTGCTTAATATAGCATGTTATGACATCATAAATGAGTTATGAACGATTTATATAAAGCTCATCATAAATGATATGTTTGATGAAAAGATTCGAGATTGCATCAATATACTTGTGATATTCCATGAAAGGAATAAATACGCGTTGCACTCTTTTTCCCTTAGCTGAGGTTTTGTCCCACAGGGTTTTCCTAGCAAGATTTTTAATGAGGCAATAGTTGAGGCGTATTAATGAGAATTTATGAGAATAATGTACTCTTTTTCCCTTCGCTAAGGTTTTGTTCCACAGGGTTTTCCTAACAAGGTTTTTGAGACATTATCATAGTTATCGACAAGCTATAATTCAGCAACACATTGCTATACTAGAATGATATCAACAAATGAAGAAAATCATAGACATCTTATGAAGAATGCTATACAAGGAGATTTTTATATACATATTACAGACGAAAGATGACATCAAAGTTCGAGAAGTTCATGAATCCTCAATTGCACATTCCAGGGGAACTCGGGGAGAATCATGCTGTACTCTTTTTCCTTCGTCCAGGTTTTGTCCTACTAGGTTTTCCTGACAAGGTTTTAACGAGGCAGCGGCTGTACTCTTTTTCCTTGGTTCAGATTTTATCCTACTGAGTTTTACTGACAAGGTTTTAACGAGGCAACACTTCAGAACTTTAAGATTCAATACATGATTTGTTCTACTCGAACATTAGACTCAATGATTGACAATGGCCAACATCAGGGGGAGTAACTGTACTCTTTTTCCTTCGCTCAAGTTTTATCCCATTGAGTTTTCTTAGCAAGGTTTTAACGAGACAGACAATTACATAATATGTCATTCAAGGGGGAGTGTTATAAATAATGTATATATATATGTGTGAATGACATTACCATTATATCTCTATAAACTTTACATATTACAATTGTGCCATTGTCCACCCTTATAAATAGGAGCCATATTTCATTTGTAAGAACACACATAATGATAAGTTCTCTCTCATTCTCTACTTTTCTATCTCTCTTTTATTTGTTAGATTTTGATAGCTTTACAACTATATATATATATATACACTTTTTTTTTTGATAACACTAAATCAAAATCACATGAAACTAAAAACGAACTTTCTCCACTATCCAAGCCGAGAGGAAGAAAGGAAAATAACCCGCAAATTTGTGGGCAATCACATTTCTATCTCTAGGCACATGGTAGCACGAATCATAATTGGTAACTGAGCGGAGCTCACGAATCTCCTGAATAAATGGGGTGATAGGAGCATAAGGTTCCTCCTTGATGAGTCCAAGAACCACCTTTAACCCGTCACTTTCGACTCATTTGATGACGAAAGAATTCTCAACCGCAAATTTGAGCCCCATCTGCATAGCTAAAGCTTCGGCAATCTCTGGAGACACACAGCCATTTCTACACATCGTGAAAGCACCATGCACAACCCCATCGTCATCTCGTATTATTCTACCCAAACCCATCATACCTGACTCGATTCTGATGGCGGCATCAACATTTAGGGTGAAACCAGACATGAATCCCGAAGAGTTCTTCCACACCCTCTGTATTGGAACATTCAGCAACACAGGCTTCTTTCGACTTATGATCGCATTTTGGTAAAATTCCAAGTGGATTAATATAGAGTCACAACTAACTCCTATATCCAAATCCTTTCCTCTATGCAGAAGCCGGTTCCTGGAGTGCCAAATGAAGTCAATTCCCATAGCTACCAACTCAGCCGTCTCCACAGGTATTGCCAATAGCACATACCCAATGAACCTTCCAAAATCCAATTCCTCACCTAAATTCACAGCCTTTCTCATGGTTTGCCAACAGTTGGGATTCTTCCACCGTGTTTTAACCCAGCTACATTGTATATGTTATAAAAAATGAACTTAACTTGAGAGGTTGGAGACCAAATCATTGAATGCCACTTGAAGAATCACAAGCCAAAACACATGAAATCATCCACTTGAAATCATGATATGAATGGAATAACACTGAATTATGGAATCAAACGAGAGGCTTGAACACGTGATTACACGTTATCCTAAAAGTACATTTGCCCCATCTCGTTCGAGATGCTTAAAGGGTTAGATAACAAATACTTTAGCGAATTAATCAAGCCTTCAAACCATGTATTTATTAATCACTAATAATCCATGGAAAAAGGAACAAAAAACAATTGAAAAATGAGTATTGATTTTGGTGGACAATGGCTTCTATTATTTTATGGATGTTCTCGCTCATATTTCATATATTGAATTGATCAATATAACATCCTTTATATAGATATTAATCCACCTTTTATGAAAGTACACACCTCTTAGACAAAAGGGCACCTTTTGGTGCAAAAAACCAACTTAGGCACAAAAAGGTGTCTTTCGAAAACCACCACAAATCCATTGAATCAAGCGATCGCTTGACCATGAACCACGCAATCGCGTGGTTCATATTTTGGCCTCTTATGTTCCTGTTTTTCTCATTATTTTGTCTTCCTTATCAATACCTCTTTGTATTGATTTAATTGTTTACTTCATCTTATCATCTTTAAATATTTGAACAACTATTTGGAAACACAATTTTCCAACAGTATAAATAAATGAGCATCGGACTCCCGGCCTTTGCAACGCGGACAATGTAGATTAACATTAATTCTCCTTCTCGCAAGCTTGTTGTTGGTTGGAATAGCGTTATTGAACACCCTCCATATGAAATGGCAGGTTTGGGGGGGGGGGTAGGAACATTTAGCTTCAATATCGTCTTTCACAGCCGAATATCTGTACCACTGCTACTTACCTCGGCATCACCATCAATAACACGTTGGTTTAATAGATGGTACCCGCTGCGGACCGTGTACTCACCGTGGGAGGGGAAGTTCCAGATTAGGCAGTTCGTTTGATCTCCAGCATTCAGGGGAATGGATAATATGCTAGTTACATCCACAAGCTAGAAAGATTGCTTCACAACACCTTCATCCTAACTTCCATTCTGTGCGATAAGATCACTTACCCATTTCACCCCCTCGTGTCTTGGAGTCATCGATTTAAAATAAGTGGTATTCACTATCCAATTATCATCCCAAATGTTAATGTTTTGCCCATTTCCAATCCGTTACCTCCCGCCCCCACAATAAAGTTTCCCAGATATGTGAGCTGCCCCCTTTATCTGTAGCTTTCAGAAAATGGGAATTAGGGAAATACTTGTCCTTCAAAATGCGTATACAAGAGTGTCAAGATTGTGAAAGATGCCACCCCCTTTTTCCCAATAGACTTTGATTGAATGTACCCAGCTTTCGAAAGCCAAGCCCACTATCCGTTTTTGCTTTGCTCAAACATTCCCAGCTAATCCATGGTGTAGCTTCCTCTCTCCTTTAGTCGATCCCCACCAAAACTGAGTAACTAGACTTTGGATCTCATCACATAAGAGGTTTGGTAATCGAAAAATACTCATAGTGCACATATCTATAATTAATATTCTTCTGGAATATTAATAATATTATTGTGCTACTTTAGATGAAACCATAAATCAGTCTTCTGAAATTTATGATTTATGCTATTTATGAGCAAATAATATTCTTCTAGAATTTTAATTATAATCATGTGCTACTTCAAGAGCGACAACAAATTATTTATAATGAACATTATCTATGACTAATGTTCTCCTGGAATCTTAATTTAATGTTGTGCTACTTCAGGAGTAACAACATAATAAATCAATAAAATCAATAAATTTCTAATGGACAAATTTATGATTAATATTTTTCTGAAATATTAATATATTGTTGTGCTATTTCGAGAGCCACAACTAATTATTTTAATTAATATATTTTTGAAATATTAATTATATCAATGTGCTATATCAAAAACAACATCGTAATAAAATTTCAATAAAATTTTTGCACAAAAATTTGAAATTTGAGTCTGCAATTGATCGAAATCTGGAAGTGTAATAAGCGTGTAAGATTCCGTGGGTTTAATTCAAATCAAGCAAATTGACATAACAAATATGTACAATACAGTACATAATTCTGTGGATTGAATTCAAATTAAGCAAATATGTAAGACCATTAATTCCAAACAATATTTTTAATCATTCCGAAAGCAAATTAATCTTGGACGATTGAATTTGGACGAAAATTAATTCTAAATGATATTTTGACTTCATTAAATTATCCATACAATTACACACATGTCATGAACAACAACAATATCAATGATTATGCATTCAAGTTTAGATTTGGAACAAAAATAACATTCCACATCGTTAATGATGCATATGTATGTCACCAAATTAATTTTGATACACATGACAAATGATTATTGATGAGATTCCAGTCTGGGAATCTCGTCGAACAACGCGGAATAACGACAATTAAGCCTAGGAAAGATCTAAATCAAATTTGACGCGAAAATAACAAGAACACGAAGAAAATAAACGAAAATTAAAAAATAGATTTGACGGTAAAACTTTGACCCAACAATCACGACGCAATTAATGACGATGCGGATTGAAGAACCAAGATTGGTCAACGCCACAAGGGTTGTCAATTCCTTGATAAGTTCGTTGGGTGAACACCACAAAGACCGGATCTTTGATAAGTTCAAGAAAAATAGGGAAAAACTCAACCTTTCAATTTGGAGAATCCTCTCTCAAATATTATTAATCTCAAAACTCAAACTGTTCTTTACAATCATGAAAAAGGAATATAAATAAGCAAAATAACCTAGTCGCTAATTTACTCAAAATAGAATTATAATTAAACTAAAATTTTAAAATAAGAAAATAACTTAAAATTATAAAGGAAACAAAATAACTGAAAATCCCAGCAAAATTTGGCGCTGCTCAATTACGGCTGTAATGGCCTCTCGAATCCAAAATTGCTTTATTAGTTCCGTAACTTTCAGACTTACGGCCGTAAGCCTTGTTCTGCTGAAATTCTTCATTTTTCTTCGATAGTTGGTTACGGCCGTGATAATAGCTTTTACGGCCATGATTATAAGAGTTACGGTCGTGAAGGATCTTCATTACGGCCGTAATGACTTTTCTGCACAAATAATTTCGATTACTCGGCTCGGCTTGATCCTTTCGCCTTCTCGGCTCGATTCCAACATGAAACTTACTCCGTTTTGTACGTAGATCACTGTCGTATTGCCGATTGATCGACTTCGTCCTTCGATACTTGGTCCGGAACGTATCAATTATACTTAAAAAAATTACCTTCTAGCTAGTATTCCTGATATACGAGATTTTGGAGAATTCTTCAAACTCAATTTAGTAGAGACTCGTACTGATAAAGTGTTATAAACTAGAGAGAAGAAGTAAAGATGTCAATAAACTTATGTGTTTTATTATTAACCAGAGCAGTAGAAGTAAAGATGACAATAAACTTATATATTTTATTATTAACCAGAGCCCCATTTATATATATATATATATATGGGAGAATATGGATATAAAAAGTAATAATATCTATGGTTATAGGGGTACAATTGTCATTTACTAATACAAGATAATATTTAGATTGCATAATTAATTTTAAAATCAATAATTAATTTTAGCATTTGTTCTTTAATGCAATCATTACAGTTTATAAATTAGTCTCTGTTTAGAAAATTTTATTTATAAATTTTGTTTATAAACAGTCATATTGCACAATTTCATTGGTTCACTTTTTTTGAAAGTCAACAGTTTTAAAAAATAAACCAATGAAATGTTGATACGTCTCTCTTTATAAACAATCGTTTATAAATTTTACCAAACATAGGCTTAACTTATCTATATCATAATTTTTCAAATCTTTTTAAACCACATATTTTTTTCTTCACTATTCAACCACACATATTACCTCCAAAACATAAATAAACCAATTTGTAATTGATATAACGTTACCGAACAAGGCCTTAATCATACAATTCATGAGATTCACAACTTTTTAATCATATATTTAATCAATTTCAATCAAAATCTACTAATCCACATAAAACAGGGACTTACTAAGTCCCTATTTGGTATATACTAAATCAGACTTTTATTAGGTTCTAATAAAAAAATAATGAAATGTGTGTTTGAAAATTTTTGAATCTCATAAAATATATGGTAAAAATTAATTGTTGATTTTGGGTTGAGATTAAATCAATTTTAATCAGCCAACCGGAGCTGAGTCATAATATAAAGTTGTTTGTGGGTATTTGATTATTAGAGGAGTGATCGACTTGACCTAATAACTAAATATTATAATGTCATAGTTGTCAACTAATGGTGCAATTTTTCCATATTACAATATGTACTGTCCCGTTGATTCTACTCTTGCGAGTCACATGCCTCTCTTGCATTGGTTGCTGTTCAAGATCGAGTTTTAAGTTCATACCCTCCATTACTTTCTAAGGAACTAGGTAATAATTTTTATTATTAAAATCAAACTTTTGTCTAAAGTGTGTTTTTTTTTTCATTGAGAAGATTCTCTGCTTTCTTCTTTCAATTATATAATATTCCAGAAATTTATGATTAAAAATGAAAACTAGAATACGTAATGTATTGATGAATTGACACGTAAACTTACATGTCATTTTTACCACTTCAATTATTGACTCATTTTTTGCAACAAATTATAGTCTTTGTTCCGATTTCTAAAAAATAGCTTATAATTATCGACCGGGACGGGCCAGGATTTTAAAGAGTGGAGGCGAAAATTTTCAAATGGTTGGAGGGGGAAGCTCCCTCCCTGGCGTTCGGGCTCGAATTTTTTTGAATAAAAATGATTGAAACGACGAAGCAATAAAACAAAAACTGAACATAGTTAACTAACAAGTAACAACTAACCAGTGTAAGACAATAAAACAGTAATCACTAACCAAAGACAGAGTATTAATAATAATAGAATTCAATTTACAAATTTGAACCCAATTTTTAATTTAAACCTCCTACTCAGATAATTTAACCTTAAATTTCATCCAATAAACCAAAAACTACAACGCCACTGCAAGCTTTAAACCTCCTAATCAGATATTTTGTCCAATGATTATCGATACAATCACTCCACTGCAAACTTTAAACCCCAAATACAATCATAATGTAAAAACTTTGTTGTAAGTAGTAAAGCCACCATTCATTGAAATAATGTTTGACAACACCTAATTTACATGTTTATTCATCCATGAATACACGTTTATAGTGTTCTTTCCTAAAGACATTTTTGGTTGGCTGAAAAAGGGATTTATCCATATTGGACTCAATTTTTTTTCCCCAGTGAGGGTAATAAGTGTGATATTTACGTTTATTTTATGCACTTATATCCTTGAATAAGTCATAATGGGATTCTATCTAAGTATTATTAATGCATGTTGTGTTTCATGTTGAATAGGATCCTAAAAGAGGAGAAAAGAAGGAAAAATGACCAAAATGCGCTTAAAACTGAAGTTTGGGGACTTAGGCGCAAATAAAGTTACGGCCGTAAGAAAACCATGTCACGGCCGTGAAAGAATGTTGAATCAAAAAGAAAATAAGCAGAAACATAGTTACGGCCGTAAAAGAAATGTTACGGCCGTAACCTTCAAAAGAAGAAAAATGTTCAGAAACCGTGTTACGGCCGTAAATCAGAAAGTTACGGCCGCAACGTCAACTTTGGAAAATATTCAGAAGCCGTGTTACGGCCGTAAATCAGAAATCACGGCCGTAACTATTCCAGTCAAAATTTCCATATTTTAATTCTTTCCATAAATTTGAGATTTCTTGCTCCCAAAGCTAGGGCACGAAAATTAAAGTTATAAATAGGGAAGTTCATGACAAGAAGAGGAGAAGAATTTATTTTTGAGAGCCACCAATATCAAAGTTTGAAGAGAAGAAATTCTGGGCAAAATCAAGGTTAATCAAGACAATATTTTTGGGGAATTCTTCATGGCAATGCGTGGCTAGTCTTCTCAACCTAGTTCAAGGGGGAAGTTGTGTTCATATTATTTTATTATTCATTCCTCAAACTCGTAACGTAGTTCTTGTTTTTATATTTTATTTATTGGATTTCTCATGAACATCAATTTCGTCAAGACAATTTATTAATTGATTAAGGCCTTGTCTTTTAATTATTGTGTTGATGTTTGCTAATTTGGGTAATTGGATTCGTATTTGTCTTGTTATTCAATTCATAGTAGCAATTGGTAATTTTATATTTCCATATGAAAATCCAATCTAGATTAATCAATTCGAGCATATGTAATTGATAATTTAGTTCACCTAATTCTTCTTGTTTCCACATAGTTAATGAATTAAATCTAGGGAGCTTATTCTAGGTTGTTCATTCACTCTAAATTAATTGGAGAACTAGTTCTAATTGATTATTATTAAGGAAGAATTGGATTAATCAGAGCTTTTTGATTATTCCGGGTGATAAATAAAACAAAGGAAATAGTACATGCGTTGCTTGGGGAATGACAATATCATGATAGGGCACAACCGAACCTGAGAACTAGGATTCTTTATTATTTGATTTTTATTCCAGCTATTTTACATCTTTATTTGATTATTTAGATTAATTGCAATTTTCAACTCAAAACCCCCCTTTACGATTCTAATTGACATGGCATTAAATTAGTTCCCGTTCCTCGTGGGATCGACCCTTGCTTCCACTGCTATATTCTTAGTAATAGTGAACAAGGAATTTAATTATTATTTTGGTGCATTACGACACGCATCAAGTTTTTGGCGCCGTTGCCGGGGAATGGTTAACCAATTTTCTGTTTAATCAATTAGAATTTTATTTTCTGCATTTTTATTTATTTATTTTTGTTTTCGGTTTAAAAAAAAAAAAAAAAAATTTGAAATTCCGAAAATTTTATTTAATTATTCATTTATTTATATGCATAAAACTCGATCCACTAATCCTGAATATTTTCTATTTGATCCAGACATCGAGCGAACTTTTCAACAGCGAAGAAGGGAAGCACTAGAACAAATGGCAGCAAATAACCTCAACAACAGGACACTTAAACAATTGGCCACCCCAGATGTCGCTCAACAGCCACTCCGTATCACTTTTCCGACAGTGGAGGAGGGAAAAACTTGTGAACTCAAATCTGGACTCATTCACTTGTTGCCAACTTTTCGAGGACATGCTGGTGAAGACCCTTACAGGCATCTCAAGGAATTCCACGTGGTTTGTGACAGTATGAGACCCACTGGTATTACCGAGGAACAAATTAAAATGAGGGTCTTTCCATTCTCGTTAAAGGATGCCGCTACTGATTGGCTATACTGTTTACCATCCGGATCAGTCACCACCTGGAATGACATGAAGAGGCTATTTTTGGAAAAATATTTTCCTGCTTCTCGGGCTGGAACAATCCGGAAGGAAATTTGCGGGGTTCGTCAAAACAATGGTGAATCGCTGTATGAATATTGGGAGAGCTTCAAGAAGCTCATCTCGAGCTGCCCCCATCATCAAATCAGCGAACAACTACTGGTGCAATATTTCTACGAAGGACTACTACCAATGGACAGAAGTATGATAGATGCCGCAAGTGGAGGTGCCTTAATGGACAAAACACCGGAACAGGCTCAGGCTTTGATTTCCAACATGGCTGAAAACACTCAGCAATTTAACCCAACCCGAGACATGCAAGTTCGCCGCGTGAACGAGGTAAGTAGTTCCAATATAGAAAGTCAACTGTTTGAACTAACAAATCTCGTTAAACAACTTGCTGTAGGAAGTGCACAACAAGTCAAGGCATGCGGGATATGTGCGAACTTCGGACATCAAACTGATGCTTGCCCGGTATTGCAAGAGGAGAATGGCGAACAGGTAAAGGCTGCAGAAGGGTTTCCATTTCAAAAACAGCAATACAACCCGTACTCCAATACCTACAATCCTGGCTGGAGGGACCACCCAAACTTGAGTTATGGGAATAACAAACCTCCAGGTTTCATCTCCAACAAGCCTCAAGGGAATTTTCAACAACAAGGAAATTTCCATCCACAGGGACAATATCAGCAAAAGCCACAATCATCAGGTATGTCTCTCGAAGAAATGATGAAAACTTTGGCCACTAACACTCTACAATTTCAACAGGATGCCAAATCCAGCATTCAAAACCTGGAAAATCAAATGAGTCAAATGGCCATAGCTATCAACAGACTGGAAGCACAAACAGGAGGAAAATTGCCATCTCAACCCGAGGTGAATCCGAAGAATGTAAGTGCAATTACTCTTCGAAGTGGAAAAGAAATTGAGGCGCCACAATCAAAGCCAACCGCGAGTGAAGATGAGGAGGTTGAAGAAAAAGAAGTCGAAAAGAAAAATAGCATTCCACAAAACTCTCAGGTAAAAACCGAACCTATTGTGAATGCGAAACTAACTCCACCACCTTTTCCAAGCAGGTTAACGAAGGCGACTAAGGAAAGCAAGGAGAAGGAAATTCTGGAAATGTTCAGGAAAGTGGAAATCAACATTCCACTGTTGGATGCAATCAAGCAAGTGCCCCGATACGCGAAGTTCTTAAAGGAGCTGTGCACCAACAAACGAAAGTTGATGGGAAATGAAATGGTAAGAATGGGGGAAAATGTGTCAGCACTCTTCCAAAGGAAACTGCCCCCAAAATGCAAGGATCCAGGCATGTTCACTATACCATGTCAAATAGGTAACACTAAGCTGGATCGTGCATTAATAGATTTGGGTGCATCTATAAATGTAATGCCTAGGTCTACATACAATGCATTAAAACTTGCTAATATGATTGAAACTAATGTTATAATTCAACTAGCCGATCGTTCTAATGCTTATCCTGACGGGGTAGTTGAAGACATTCTAGTGCAAGTAGGCGGGTTAGTATTTCCTGCAGATTTTTATGTATTGGACATGAATGATGACCACTCCCCCAACTCCACTCCTATTTTGTTAGGGAGACCATTCCTAAAGACATCTAAGACTAAGATAGATGTTAGTAGTGGCACACTTTCCATGGAATTTGATAATGAAATTGTTCAATTCAATATTTATGATTCCGTGAAGAATTTTGGTGATGATCCTGTTTATTCTGTTAATGTTAATGACTCTTTAGTACAGGAAGTTCTCGATATTGGTGGAAAGGACTGTCCAAAGTCTCCGAAATCAGGTAAAATCTCATCCATCTCATTACCAATTTCTGATGAAAAACCTCTACCCCCTATTTTGCAGATCTTAATGAAGAGCATGAAGAAAAAATTGAGTTTTGGGAATCCACCTAATCCCGGTTGAAGGAGGAAACAACAAGTCGAGCCAACGACAGTAAACAAAGGCGCTGCTCGGGAGGCAACCCGAGAGGGGAGTTTCTTTATCTCCTCAACTTTTTATTTTCGTATTTTCCTTTTTGGTTAATTTTAGTTTATTTAGTCATTTCATTTGAAAAAAAAAAAAAATTCAGTAGCCTTGTTACGGCCGTAAGTTAACATTTTTACGGCCGTAACTCAAGTCCAGTTATTATACAGAGGCCTTATTACGGCCGTAATTACATTTTTACGGTCGTAATTGTTTCTTGGCAATTTTTTTCAGACTGTGACTTAAGGCCGTAAGTCATACCTTCACGGTCGTAAGTATACCCTTTTTCAAAATTTTAAAACGGTCCCCTCGCGCATAACTTCCCTTCTACTGTTTAGCTTTATTTTTCAATGAGGACATTGTTTTGTCTAAGTGTGGGGGGGATTGAATTGATTGTGAGCTTAATTTCGTTATCTTCTTTCTGTAGTCGAAACATTAAAATTCAATTTGAGTCAGCATCCATTTTAATCTTTGATAGGAAGCGACCCCACTTTTGGTTCATTTTTTTGAAAAATCATTGCATAATTGGATATAAATTGAGCACATAGAGATGATCTCTCCCAAAACTGCACAATAGGTTGAAAATAAAAAGAAAATTTGTCAGATGTCTACAACCTAGTCAACCCAAACAGGAATAAATGTATTATCCCTTCATATATAACCCTGAACGTCCCAATTATTATACTTTTGTGAGTAGTCATGGTTTGAATACTTTTAACCGTTATCCTCGAACAATGGACTTAGAATTGGAATGAAGATCGAGCAATGACCCATAACTCATAATTGGATGGGAGGAACACATATAATCCGTAATTTGTGAGCTTTTGAGCCTATGAGCTACTTTTACTCTTTATATTAAGCTCTATTTTTTTTGATGTGTGTCCTGCATGGTTGGGTTATGCTTGGATGTGCTTTCTTGTGCATACCGTTGTAGCTTCTTGATTCAAGTGCAAATTATAGCAAAGGCAATAGGTTAAGCCAAATTTGACTTTCTAAAAGAGCCTACCTTGCTACATGGACCATTAGAAGCCCGTTTGAGCCTTAGCCTTTCTTTGAATTTCATACCACGCTACAAGCCACGAATACCCTTTCTTTCGCATTATCTCTGTTTTGATTTGAACCCATAGAGAAGGGATTCGCAAGCTTTTGTTGATTGAGGATTGTGCTATGGTCTAAGTTCAAGAAGTTGGAATGGTTATCTTGTGTTGAGCATTGGTTGTGAAATGGACTGAATTCAGGGGATTGAAATTCCATCTTGTGATTGAGAAAGAAAAAAAAAAGTGTATTCTTTCTTGAAAAAAAAAAAAAGGGGGTTTTAGTCAAGGAATTTATTGGTTGAGAAAGTCAAGCACTCAACTTGTGAAAAGAAAAAAAAAAGAAAAAGCAAGAACGAGATTCAAGTGTAAATAAAGTTGGGTAGTGGGAAACAATGAAGATCATATTAAGGGAGAAGGAAGTAATGTTATTTTGAAGTGACTTAGTTTGCGAAATTCCTTCTCGACTTAGCCTAAATATATCCTTTTATCCTACCTAACCCGAAGCCCCGCTACAACCAAATAAAGACCTTCGCTTTGCACTTGTGTTATTGTTGGCTCCGGTTATGACAGTTAGGCAATCTGTGGTACTGACTTTTCCATACAGAGAGTTGAGCGAAAATTCTAACCCTTATACACTTTGTGCGAAGAGAGAAATATCGTGTGAGGGTGTTAACTCCCATTACATTTACTTATGAGTGGTTTGAATTGCTTGGTCTAGGGTTGGTGCTATGCATGTGGTCGGGGGTACTGTGTTGACTGAATTCACATCATGAACAACTCAGTTTACACGAATAATTTCTTCCGGAATTGGGCGAAACTATTATCTTCGTAGTCACTCATAAATGATTGGGAGGTGAGTGAACACGAGAGGTGCAAGGAAATAAACCATATCGAGCCATGATTGGGATGGGAAATAAAGGGCGTTGCATCTCTAGCACACACAAACACAATCCGATCATGCAATGGAACATTTTTGTTAAAGAAAAGTGGGTTGCAACCTAAAGTCTCTAAATTGTAATCTATTGTTTGAACCCTATTCTTTTCTTTGCAATTCTTTGATTCGAGGACGAACAACGGTTCAAGTGTGGGGGGATTTGATAAGTGTGATATTTACGTTTATTTTATGCACTTATATCCTTGAATAAGTCATAATGGGATTCTATCTAAGTATTATTAATGCATGTTGTGTTTCATGTTGAATAGGATCCTAAAAGAGGAGAAAAGAAGGAAAAAGGACCAAAATGCGCTTAAAACTGAAGTTTGGGGACTTAGGCGCAAATAAAGTTACGGCCGTAAGAAAACCATGTCACGGCCGTGAAAGAATGTTGAATCAAAAAGAAAATAAGCAGAAACATAGTTACGGCCGTAAAAGAAATGTTACGGCCGTAACCTTCAAAAGAAGAAAAATGTTCAGAAACCGTGTTACGGCCGTAAATCAGAAAGTCACGGCCGCAACGTCAACTTTGGAAAATATTCAGAAGCCGTGTTACGGCCGTAAATCAGAAATCACGGCCGTAACTATTCCAGTCAAAATTTCCATATTTTAATTCTTTCCATAAATTTGGGATTTCTTGCTCCCAAAGCTAGGGCACGAAAATTAAAGTTATAAATAGGGAAGTTCATGACAAGAAGAGGAGAAGAATTTATTTTTGAGAGCCACCAATATCAAAGTTTGAAGAGAAGAAATTCCGGGCAAAATCAAGGTTAATCAAGACAATATTTTTGGGGAATTCTTCATGGCAATGCGTGGCTAGTCTTCTCAACCTAGTTCAAGGGGGAAGTTGTGTTCATATTATTTTATTATTCATTCCTCAAACTCGTAACGTAGTTCTTGTTTTTATATTTTATTTATTGGATTTCTCATGAACATCAATTTCGTCAAGACAATTTATTAATTGATTAAGGCCTTGTCTTTTAATTATTGTGTTGATGTTTGCTAATTTGGGTAATTGGATTCGTATTTGTCTTGTTATTCAATTCATAGTAGCAATTGGTAATTTTATATTTCCATATGAAAATCCAATCTAGATTAATCAATTCGAGCATATGTAATTGATAATTTAGTTCACCTAATTCTTCTAGTTAATGAATTAAATCTAGGGAGCTTATTCTAGGTTGTTCATTCACTCTAAATTAATTGGAGAACTAGTTCTAATTGATTATTATTAAGGAAGAATTGGATTAATCAGAGCTTTTTGATTATTCCGGGTGATAAATAAAACAAAGGAAATAGTACATGCGTTGCTTGGGGAATGACAATATCATGATAGGGCACAACCGAACCTGAGAACTAGGATTCTTTATTATTTGATTTTTATTCCAGCTATTTTACATCTTTATTTGATTATTTAGATTAATTGCAATTTTCAACTCAAAACCCCCCTTTACGATTCTAATTGACATGGCATTAAATTAGTTCCCGTTCCTCGTGGGATCGACCCTTACTTCCACTGCTATATTCTTAGTAATAGTGAACAAGGAATTTAATTATTATTTTGGTGCATTACGACACGCATCAGAGGGCCTACACCTCTACTGAGCCTATACTGGCTTTGTGGCTAATTATCGGTATACTTATTAGGGATAATTGTATAGATTACTTACTTTAGATAATAAAACTGATTTTTACTACCCAAATAAAAAAATTTGAAAAATACTTCATTGTTACTAAATTTTTTTTGAAAAGTATCATAGGTATCATACTGTGATACTAACATATTTGAGAAGTATCAAAAGTGTCAGATTGTGATACTTCACGTGATTATGAAGTATTTTTCAGTTTTTATGATTTTATTATAAGTAATTTTCAATTTTTTTAAAATTCAAGTAAATTTCAATTTGATCTCTAAAAGTAGTGTAATTATGTGAATAGCCCTACTTATTATTCATACAAAAGAGACCCACAATTTTTTTATATTATAGAGAAATTATTAGTAACTTATTAGGAAACTCAAACATGTGTATTATTTTCATTCATAACTAGCAATTGTCCTTACGATGCACGAGACTTCTATCCATGATAATAATTTAGGATTCATTAAAATATGTTGATTATACAATAATATCAAATAAAAAATATAGTACAAATAATATTATATTACAAAATATTATCGAAATCGAAATCTTAAAAAAAAAAAAAAAAAAAAAAAAAAAAAAAAAAAAAGCTAATCAAAATAGGAAAAGAAACAATGCCCATGCATCTTAAAATTTGACGTTTAATTAAATTTTTTGTACTAAATTTGTTTTAATTTTATTTATATTCATCACCAAATTTCTTTTTAATATATTTTAATTTTTTATTAAGTTTAATTTTTAATATATATATTAAAGAAATGATAAAAGTTGTATGATGCTCAAGATATTTCCTTTTTTTTTAATTGAACTGAAATTAAATGTTTTCACTTTAATGCTCTAAACATTTAATGCCTTTTTTTTTTGGCAAGAAAATTTTCCGTTTAAGAAAGTTAATTTGACCAGATAAGTGTGTACATAAAATGGTGACAGCTATCCTACAATAATAATAATAATGATGATAATGATAATATAGAATATAGAAGAGATATAAAATATAGATATAGATAATGTTATCATCAACATATTATTAATTATTGTATTCCAATTAACTCGTAAATTTTATGAAACGAACCAAAATCACTCTTTTATTCAATACCGACCCTTAATTTAATCCCTAATTTTAGCATTACTGTGACCCTATATGGTTGTGTTCCTATAAATCATACCATCAATATAATTATTCTTTGTCATTTATTTTCTATCTAACCCCATAGAGCTTGTTTGATAAATCATATCATCAATATAATTATTCTTTGTCATTTATTTTCTATCTAACCCCTTAGAGCTTGTTTGATAGTATGAAAAATTTTGATTTTTGTGATTTTTTTTTTTTTTTTTCGATGGTGGGTGTGTGGTTTAAAAATGTTTGAAAAGTCAAAAATTGTGGACTTGATTAAGAATAGTTGGTTGAGATTGAATTTGAAAAGTTGAGGCAAATTTTTTTTCGTGCATCCTTTTGTTTTTTTATTTATGAGGAAACTCGCAGTTGCTGTCAACGAGGTAAACCTTCAAACTGACACAATAGTTTGTAAATCAGGCTAGTCAAGTAAATCGTACTAAACAAACCTAATGCAACATACTCGAGCGAGAAAGTATTTGTAGGAAAAATCTAACTCGTAACCATGATCATGTACTCTACAACTCCACCACCCCATAAGGGATAACTTTTGAAGGGTAAGGTGGGACGGGGTGGGGAAGGTTCGGGCCAAAACTGCTAGTCTGCTACGAACAAAAAAAGGTTACACTATAAATACATGGATCATATGGTACAGTTGAAATTGCAAGCTTCCTCCCAACCCATAGTCCCATACCAACGAAGTATACCATGTGCATCTCTCTTTCTTTCTAATTGAAAACTAGGCTATTTTGCCAAGAAATCCCAGTTCTTGAACAAAATACAGACATATTTTATCAAATTTACAGTATATATATTCAAATATGGCAGTGAATATAACCTCCATCAAAACTTCATCAAATGGAGTTTGGGAAGGTGATAATCCCTTAGACTATGCATTTCCTTTACTCATTCTCCAAACTACCCTTATCCTCGTCCTCAGTCGCCTTCTCGCCTTCCTATTCAAACCCCTCCGTCAACCTAAAGTCATCGCCGAGATAGTTGTACGTTATCGATCTTCTTTTTGCACGATACTGATAGTAATGTTTGTTATTGATTTTTTATTACATCGATGATGCTGAGTATTTTGGTGAAAGAAAAGGAAATAAATAAATGGTAAAGAACAATTTTGTCTTATTGTTTCAAAGATTTAATGATTTTATAATGTTGAAATTACTTTACAGGGTGGGATCCTTCTTGGACCTTCGGCTTTTGGCCGAAATCAAGAATACATGCAAAGAATATTCCCAAAGTGGAGCTCTCCAATTCTTGAATCTGTTGCGAGTATTGGCCTACTCTTCTTCCTATTCTTGGTTGGCCTTGAACTTGATTTGAATTCCATTCGCCGGACTGGTAAACGAGCTTTTGTTATAGCGGCTGCCGGAATTTCGGTCCCGTTCATCTTCGGAGTCGGAATAGCTTACGTTTTCCGTAAAGCCCTCGACGGAGCAGATAAAGTTGGGTACATTCAGTACGTAGTCTTCATGGGAGTGGCTCTTTCTATCACTGCTTTCCCAGTTCTTGCTCGGATCCTGGCGGAGCTCAAACTCCTCACCACACGCGTCGGCGAAACCGCCATGGCTGCGGCGGCGTTTAACGACGTGGCAGCTTGGATTTTACTAGCCCTCGCCATTGCTCTGGCAGGTAACGGCGGGGATGGCCCCCACAAAAGTCCACTGATTTCAATTTGGGTTTTGTTATCTGGGGTTTCATTTGTTGCTTTCATGATGGTGGCTGTCAAGCCCGCCATGAACTGGGTGGCGCGTCGGTGTTCTCCGGAGCAAGACACGGTGGACGAGGCGTATATATGTTTAACATTGGGTGGCGTACTGGTGGCGGGTTTTGTTACTGATTTCATCGGTATACATGCCATATTCGGTGCATTTGTTTTCGGATTGACGATTCCTAAAGGAGGAGATTTTGCTGAGAAATTAATCGAAAGGATTGAGGATTTCGTATCGGGAATGCTGCTGCCTCTGTATTTTGCTTCGAGTGGATTAAAAACGGACGTAGCAAAAATTAAGGGTGCCAAGTCGTGGGGGTTGCTTGTACTGGTGATAACCACCGCCTGTACCGGAAAAATTGTAGGGACATTTACGGTGGCAATGATGTGTAAGATTCCGGCGATGGAGTCTATTACACTTGGAGTTTTGATGAATACAAAAGGACTTGTAGAGCTAATTGTTCTCAATATTGGCAAGGAGAAAAAGGTCAGTGCAATTAGCTCTTCTATTATTATTATTATTATTATTATTATATTATAATTATGTTGAGTTTGATAGCAAGTATAGAGTTTGAGTGAAAAGAAAATAAATTTCAGGAAATTGTATGTTTTATGTGATTAATTGATTTAATTTTGTAGGTGAAAAAAGTAGAAAAATTTTCAATTTTTTTTATTTGATTGACATTATTTTTCATGGCAAATAAAACAAAATTTTACTATTTTAATAATTTTTTTATTTTTCACACATTTGTATTGATAATAATAATGTAAATTTTTTTTTAAAAATAAATTAATTAACAATAAAAAAAAAAAAATGATCCAACATATTGCAAATTATCAATGAAGTTCCCTAGAAAATAAATTCACTTGTCCACCATGTAAAGTGAATTCATTATTTTGAAGGAATTCGCATAGTTGTGGTGCAAAAGGAGGAAATCATTTACATGGAAAATAATTGGCAAACAAACATCCAAACATGGAAATTGGATTTTTCATGAAAAAGAAAAACTATCAAACGATTTTTGTTGTTGTTGTTGAAATATTATTTCTTTGGCGAGTTCAACCCTTGTTTGGAGAAAACTAAAATCAAATTTTTAGTAAATTTTGATAAAAGTTGATGATATATGTATTTGAGAAGTTGCGAGTTCCATAAAATATGTGGTTAATATTGATTGTTGATTTTAAATTGGATTAAAATTAAATTTTAATTTGTACTAAATAGAAGTAAAGATATGATCATCTTTATCAAGATTCACTTCTCATTTCACTTTTATGAATTTGAGCAGAAGAAGAGTAATGATGTTTTGTGTCTGTTTTTGGAGTGATTTTTGAAAAGCAGAAGTCATTTTTCACGAGTATCTTGAAATGTGAATAGTTATTTTTGAACACATTTTGTTAATTTTAAAGTGTTTTGTACGATTCAACTTTTAGATGAAGTAGGTTGAAATAAGCTGTTTCGCACTTGTGCAGGTTCTAAATGACGAGGCATTTGCCATACTAGTTCTCATGGCACTATTTACCACATTCATCACAACTCCAACGGTTATGGCAATCTACAAGCCGGCTCGCGGTTACTCCGGCAGGGCGCACCGCCGATTGCAGTCTACATCGGACAGCATCAAAGACGAGCTCCGAGTACTCGCTTGTGTCCATGGCCCCGGCAACATTCCCTCGCTCATCAACCTCATCGAGTCATCTCGGTCCACTAACAAGGTGTCCAAACTCAAACTCTACATAATGCATCTAGTCGAGCTCACCGAACGCTCCTCCTCGATCATTATGGTCCAACGTTTGAGAAAAAACGGGTTTCCTTTCATCAACCGCCGGCGTCGAAGCGGGTTCCACGACCGGCTTGCGGTGACTTTCCAAGCTTATGGGCAACTCGGACAAGTCAATGTTAGGCCTGTTACTGCCGTTTCACCATTGCCAACTATGCATGACGACGTTTGCCACGTGGCAGAAGATAAATCAGTGGCTATGATTATCTTGCCCTTCCACAAGCAATGGAGGAGAATCAACGATCACGAAGAAGTTGAAAATATGGGCCATGGATGGAGAGGGGTTAATCAAAGAGTGTTGAAGGAAGCACCGTGTTCAGTGGCGGTGCTTTTAGACCGTGGATACGGCGGAGAAGGAACTCAAATGACACCGGGTCCCACTTCCACGGCGTTACAAAAAGTGTGCGTTATATTCTTTGGCGGGCCAGACGATAGAGAAGCATTGGAATTGGGTGGTAGAATGGCGGAGCATCCGACGGTGAATGTGACGGTAATAACATTTGTTCAAAAGAATGAAATGGACGGCCGTGATCTCGTGCTACGTCCATCACCTAATAAGTGTAGAGAAACTAGTTACACCTTCACAACTGCAATCACCAATCTTCAAACTGAAAAGGTAATTTTAATTTTTGATCATTTTTTAAATAATTTGACCATATATATGGATTGATTGGTTCTGGTGAATTTGTATTGAAATCAGGAGCATGACATGAACGCAGTGGCAGAATTTAAGACGAGATGGGAAGGTATGGTGGAGGTAATAGAAAAAACAGGAAACAATATAGTTGAGCAAGTTTTAGCAATTGCGAAAAGTGGTGAATATGACCTAATTGTTGTTGGCAAAGGTCGTTGTCCTTCTACTATGGTGGCGTCCCTAGCAGATAGACATGCTGAACATCCCGAGTTAGGGCCTATTGGAGATGTGTTGGCCTCAACAGGGCAAGGGATAATATCATCTGTGCTCGTCATACAACAACATGATATGGTCCATTCTGAAGAGCTCCCAGTGTCGAAGACCACTCGTGGAGAGGTTGATAATAACAAAGATGTTGAGCCATCGAGTTTGGTATAGGTCACTCGTGCAGTAATTCCAAGAAGGATTTTATCAAAATTTGAAATAATAAATGGATTGTAGATATAGTATTTTATGTTATTTCTCGTATCTCACCATATATTGTTAATTGTAATATACCATTTTCTCTTTAATGCAACAAATATAATAATTCCAAAATAAGAGAATAATAAGTTTAGAAGAAGTCAATATTTGTGGAATACTTTGGATGATTCATAAAATGTGGCTAACCAAATTAGCCAATCTCCTTCTACAAAGAAGCAAGCCCAAACATTCTACTTTAAACTACCGATAGAATTTCACAAAATTATGAAATTTCTATATTTCAAAAATTGATAAATTTGCGAGCACAAAACACATTAACCTCTATTAAGAGTGAAATTTCAGTGTACGTTTAGGAAAGTTTTCTTTTTCCTTTTTTTTTTCTTACAATTTCTTTTTCTTTTTTTTTTTATATTATAAAATAAATTGTGGATTCTAGGAGATATGTGAACACAAATTATGAATTCTACAAAACGTGTAAATAATAATGTTATAAACTAGCAATAAAAGTAGAAAGAATAATAAAGAGTCAAAATTCTTGTGTTTTATTAAGAATCAGAACCCCATATATATATATGGAAGAATTATGAATATACAAGTTAATAATATCTAGGGTTGTATGAATACAAACGTCATTCACTAGTACATACACTACCCTTGAACGACAAAATATTCATTTCGTTAAATTTTTTTTTTTTTTTTATTTTTTTTATTTTTTTATTTTGATAAAAACCCAATGAAACAAAAATATTAAACGAAGGAAAAATAGTACCATTATTTTGGAGTAAATAAATGTCGTCTCGTTAAAACCTTGTCATGAAAATTCAATGGGACAAAACCTAGACTATGGAAAAGAGTACAGCTGTAGCGACCAAGAATTTTCAGTTAATTATTAAATAAATATTAAGCCTCTGTTCGGAGGCTGAATTTGGTTTTTAAACAAGTTTTTTTTGTTTTTTTTGAGGTATATGTGTGGTTAAAAAGTAGAGAGAGAATATATGTATGGTTAGAGATTGATTTGAGAAATTGTGTAGTTTAAAATTTGATTTATAAACAAAAAAAAAAGTGTAAAGATCCGAACACAGGCTAAATTTCTTAAAAATGTATCACTATAATTTCACCCAAGTTCAGTTAAAGCATATTCATCTAGCCATGTTAAATATTATTTTTTTAGTCAGTAAATTAATTTAAGTTCAAATTGATTTAAGCACAATTTTTTTCCTTTAAACCCAAATTATTTTAAGTCCAAATTCCAAATTTATTTTAATTCAAGTTTTATCTTTAAGTACTTAGGCCCCGTTCTCTTTACTGTTTTGAGCCCGTTTTGAGTTTTTGATTTTTTGAAATATCGAAAACGGGTCCACTTTGCCCATTTTCAGAAACGAGTTTTCCAAAATACCAAAAAAATTAAAAAGAAAACTCAAAACGAGTTTATTGCGTTTTGTATATTTTGTGTTAAAAAGTCCAAAACGACCAAAACACAGGTTTTGAATTTTTTTTTTTTTTTTTTTTTATTATTATAAATGTGAGACACTTTCTTCACTTGAAGTTCATATAATATTTTGCCATTATATATAGATCCATGTTAATATTTTTTTTTTTTTGTAATTTTTTATTTATTATTATTATTATTATTATTATTATTATTATTATTATTATTATTATTATTATTATTATTATTATTTAAATGTGAGACACTTCTTTCACTTGAAGTTCTTATGTTATTTTGTCATTATATATAGATTCATGTTAAGATTTTTTTTTTTTTTTTTTGTAAATTAGTATTATTATTATTATTTTTTTTTTTTGGTAAAAGTGAGAGATACTTCTTATGTTATTTTGTCATTATAGATTATGTTAAGGTTTTTTTTTTTTTTTTTTGGTAAAAGTGAGACACTTCATTCACTTGAAGTTCTTATATTATTTTGTCATTATATATAGATCCATTTTAAGATTTTTAATTTATTTAATTTATTTATTATTATTATTATTATTTTTTGTAAAAGTGAGACACTTCTTTCACTTGAAGTTCTTATGTTATTTTGCCATTATATAGATCCATGTTAAAATAAAATAAAAATATTCTTTTTTTGTAATTTATTATTATTATTATTATTTGTAAATGTGATACACTTCCTTCACTTGAAATTCTTATGTTATTTTGTCATTATTTATAGATCCATGTTAAGATTTTGTTGGTATGGGATTAAATTTTTATTTAGCTGAAATAATATTAATGATGAATTTATTGACATAGAGAATTAACTGATTTATTAACATTAAAATTAATGATATTCAACAAATCAATCATTTTTTACATATAAAATATTAAAAAATAAATATATCAAAAAATTACAAAGTAAACGCATTTTTCAGTTTTCTATTTTTGAAAACAGTTTTCCAAAATCACAAAGAAAACATGTTTTCAGCAATCTCAAAACAACCTCGATGGAAGGTTATTTATGATAATTTGAACATTTTAATTATAGAGTTTTACAAGATATGCTATCAAGCTATAATATATCTCTATTTATGATCCGATCGCATTTTTGCAAGGGATCATTTGATAAAACATGATTGGTCACTTTAACGTAGTGGAGGTTCCACTTGAAAACATTGATTCATGTGACATAATGCTTGAAAAATCTTTTAAGATGATCTCTCGTGGTTAAGTGTGGACTAAATTCACCATGATGAACATGTCCTTGAAAGGTTCAACGTAAGCTATTCATAGAGTAAATATTATTTTAAAGCAACGGACAGTATGGTAGGCCCTCTAACCTTTTTGCTTTTGAGCAAAGATAGGATTAGGGAGGAGTACCCTTCCTTGGAAACTCTATAATGGAGTAAGACTCTATTCATTGTGTTATGGTTAGTAATTGAGTCTATCTTGATTATAGATTCTAGAGTAACTAATCTCTGTTGCAAGTTGTTGCAATATGGTCCTAAGTGATCAAATGGCTCAATGAGAGATAGAGTATACTATAAGGATAAGCATGAGTACGGTAATATGGAAAGAGCCATTGGACTTTTGTGTTTGCGAAACAATTTTGATTGTTATTTTGTCTCTATATTATTTGAGCGGAATTATTTAGCACTTAATCTCCAGTTATTAGTTGGAATTAAGTTAAATAATGCTCTTATTATTGCGAGACAAATGGTTAACAATCTTAATGTCTTATAAATGGTTTCTTTGTGTAATATTACCACAAATGATTAGGGATAGGTGATTCCTTATATTAATGACTCTTTGATAAGATCTTAAGAGAATCATATTTATCTAAATAAGATTCAAAGACCGGTAAAGATAGATCTTTAATTATTTTGGAGGTGGAATCTATGTGGGCTTAAGAATCTCATTTAGAGGGTAAAATAATTAAGATCTTAGGCTTGGTCGTACTTATTCAAAACTCGATTCTAATACTAGTAAGGGATGGACCTCGAAAAGATCAGAGGTGGAATCTATACCATTTTCTGAATCTTGTTTAGAGGATTAGTTAACCAATAGTCCTCATACATTAAATGAACGTAAGAGTTTGGGGTTTAATACACTTCGATATGAGTGGATACTTTTGTGTTCAAGGTACGAGAGAGTGCGAGTAATTCATCACTTTCACTGATGATCACTCCAGATCTCGATTCTATCCTTAATATCTCATTGATCCGAAATCTTGAAGAAATTCTAGAATTTTGGACAGAAGTTGAGAAGTGATTAAGAGAATTGAGATACTTCGATTTGATCAAGGTTTGTGTATCTCTCATATGAGTTTAGGAACCATTTACCGAAAAAAGGAGAACAAGGTAATACCAAATCAATGATGAGTTATCCTCATTACTAGTTTCATTTGGGAATGTACACCGGAGATAGTCAGGTTCCTTCATAGCCTAGAACCATTTATTCATTTCCTGAAATACCTCTAGAGTTGTGGCATGGGTGCAAGCCCAGTCTATACTTTTGACACACAAGCTGAAAGGGAGGATTGACAAAATGGAGGCAACAATGTAGGTTTGATTATTTATAAGGTATATAACGAAACTAGAAATTATTTCTTCTATAGTCCTCTGGTCAAGAAAGTGTTTGTTGAGTACAAATATAACTTTCTTAGAGGATAAGACATATAGAAGAATACAAATCCACAAGTAAAATTCTATTGGATAAGATGTTAGAACATTGTTCAAACAACTTGATTCCAGATTTTCACATAGAATTAATTTTGATGATTTGGAACTTCCTACGGAACCGATGGTTACCGATCCTAGTGGGAGAAATCGGCAAGTGGTTCAACCACTATTTGTAGCTGGTGATCCCAATGGACAGGGGAAAACCAAATGTTGTAGTCGAAGAAGTTCTCACTGTTCCACATCCTCTTTATGTTCATAGGGAGGTAGTGGAGAGGTTGATCCCAGTCACGGATATAACCAAGTAGTGGGAGGAGAGAAAGTAACTCTGTTTGGACATAATGGAAATACACTTCCAGCGACTAATTGGAGTGGGAGGGTTGTAAGACCACTTTCTTGACACTTATTCTATAGAAAGTCTTTTAAGACAGTCTCTACTGAAATAAGAGAAGGACTCCTCCTCATTTAGGGAAGTGGTAGAAGTTATGAAATTGAAATCATGGAAGGTGAGCATGAACTTGGAATTGGATTCCTTGTACTACAACAAGGTTTGGATATTTGTAGACACACCTAATGGGGTCAAACCTATAAGGTGTGATGATTCTTTAAGATGATAAGAGAATGGTAGATGAGAAGGTTGATGACCACAACGCAAGGCTTATGGCTCTGGGTTTGTGAAACCATTCTTTCCAATCGCCATGCAAAAGTTAACCTAAATCTTTTATCCATTATCGTTCATTGTGAAAATGAGGTACAATAGATGGATATTAAGACGTCGTTTCTTGAATGCATCTTGAGAAAATCATTTACAAAGTGTAACCTGATGGGTTCATACTAAATACCATGAAATTAAAGTTCATGACTTACAAGTTTCCAACTCTGAATTTAGGTAATTGTTCATGATATGGAATATAGAATTTGATCGAACCATTGTGATACATGTTCTTGATATAAATCTTGATATATCTTAAGTATACTGATGTATACAGAAAGATGAGACAGTTTTCTCGACTATTTATTTGAACGACACTCTACTTATATATGAGAGTATTTTCATTAAATAGTAGTTGGTACCAGCAATTAAACTTGAAGGACTTGTAGATGGCTGTCTATTTTTTTTAGACATTTGTATATTTCGGAGTGGGAGAAAAATGGAATAGAATAGTCTTAAGTTTCATATAATAATAAGGTACTATCTAAATTTGCAATGTTAAAGTCTTGAAAGGAATAACTTTCATTGTGGACTTTATCTATATTATGAGTTTCACTACAACAAAAGTGACCTTTTACGACATGAATTTACGGCGTGCATATAGGGCATGCCGTAAATCTTAATTATTTATGGCGTGCATAAAATGAACGCCATAAAGAAATGTCTTTTACGGCATGCATGATAAGCACGCCGTAAAATTTCATTAACTATCACCTTTAACGACGTGCAAAAGCAAAACCCCGTAAAATTTGAAAAAAAAAAACACGGCGTACATATTCGCATTCCGTAAAAAATATTAACAGCGTGCAAATGCACGCCATTAATATGTAATACAAAACACGGAGTGCATTTACGCAGGCCGTGAAAAATCCCTAAAATTACCAAACACGAGTGAAATATTAGGGCGCGTATTTTTCTTCCCGCTTTCTTCCTTCTTCTTCACAAGCCAAAGCCTAAAATCGCTCCCAAGCCAAAACCTAATGTCTATTTCTTCTTCAAACCAGATCTTCTACAGGACGCTGGACCTACTGCACGGTGGTGACCCAATCAAGAATTTCCATTTGTTGTTTTCGGGCTGAGAGGATAATACCCACCTCGAGTTTTTGCTGGAGGAGAGTTCAAGGCATCAATAGCTTCCATTCTCAAGGGCAGTTGCTGAAATTGGTCTAAGGTCAGTCATCATCATTCCCTTCTTCTTGTTTTATTCTGATGAACGAAGATTTTGAATGTGGTAGCCAGAGCTGCTTCTACCTAAAGGGCAGACGGTTTTGATTGCTCGATTGGGATATTTTGATGAGTTATCGAATTTCCCCTTTATGTTCTCAAAATTATTGATAATAGAGAATCGGTTTGAGAGAGTTTTTCCTCATCTTTGAATTACTAAAAGAATTGCTAAGAAAAATAAAAAGCTTCTGATTTCTTTTTCCAGTATTCAATTGAGGGATTTCCCAAAATTTATCAGTTTTTACATATCCATAAAAATGTTTGAACTTGAACCAGTGTCTGCTGGACAATTATCCTGGGGGTCATATTTTAATATTTTTAGAAAACTTCCAAATTTCTTTGTTTTCTTTGAATTGTAACCAGATGCATAAATAATTTTTTGTTTATTGAAAAGATATTGATTATAAAGAAGGAATGATGTCACAAACCTACCAACAATTAAATCCTTGTTTTGTTTTTAGAAACTTAATTAAGCAAGTTTAGTGGCAGTTTAGAAAAAAAAAATGAAAAATGACTGAAGTTATGTACTTGTGTTTGGCATCTTGGACAAAAGGTAATGCAATCGGCTTTTGGAAATTTTCATGGTAATTCAATTTAGAAGAACCATTTTCAAACCCCACTGGTTTACAGTTTTGTGCCTAATATGAATTGATCATGGCCCTTTGGTTGGTTGTCAATTTAGAATTTACAAATCAGTGAGTTAACCATTATGCATAGAAAATATGATTTTTGGCATAATTCTTTCCAGAGAACTCTTCAAAGCAGACACGCGAGTTTATTTAACTGTCATTGGTCGATGGAATGGGACATAAAATTTCAAGATTCCAACATACAACAATCAATTAATCTAATGAAATTTTTGTATATTGGTTACTATTGTTGAAGTTTTTGTCATTGTTCAAGTTGGATCTTTGGTGTATGGAGTATGTAAATAGAGACTTCCTCTAGCATGCAATTTATGTCATTGCATTCAAGCCTGTTATAATGTATCAGCTGAACATTGCATTTCAAGCGTGTTATAATTTATTCACTATAACTTGATTGTTTATTCTGTATTATAAGTTTTTAGTGTAAGAAATTTGTACTCTATACTTCAATATTGATAAATGTATTTTATACACTTATTTGTATGTCTAAATTAGGTTTAATTATTGTCGTTTTGGAATATTTGCTATTTAATTTGTGTTTATCGTTTACTTTTCAGAAAATATCCCAAAAGATGATGAATGATGAAATCAATGGGAAAAACGCATAATTGGATTTCTAATTGAAGCTAAATTGGACAAGTGAGGAGTTTGTGACAACAACCGGGAAACATGCTTGGTGCCAAAGTGACTAAATCAGAGGTTGGAGTACCCAATTGAAGGAGTTGAAAGTTGAAACGATCAAATCAAGAGGATACTAAAGTATGAGGACTAAATCGCCTAAATCAAAAGTTGAGGACATGAGGTGCAATTAAAAGGCAGGGACCAACTTACATTGCTGGGAAAAGATGGAAAATTGCAATGCAACGTCCTTCCTCATGATCGCTGGATTCCTACCACGCAATTGCGAGGTGCCTCGAATTTTTCAACAGAATGTTTTACCCATGTTTGCGCGATCGCTGGGTTTTATACCACGCGATCGCGTGGCTTTCCGGCTGGGCCGACTGTGGATTTTTTCTCGCGATTTTCAACAAAATTCTCTCTTTCTTGACCTAGATTTCTCCAAAACCTATATATACAACACATGATGTACGAAATCTGGACCTTTGCCTCTCCATAGAACAAGCCACAATAGAGAATTCAACATCAATTTCTGGGAGAATCACACATTGCAGAGGGACGTGAATTGAAGACAATTGAAGAATCAAAACTTGGTGCAAGATTTCCAGTCTTTATATTATTTTTAAATGAACGTTTATATTTATTGTTTTTGTTCTTTCATAATGATGTGTAACTAATTTTAATGTTGGGATGAACGATATAGCCTAGTTAATTATTTTAATTCCATATTCCTTGTTTTAACGATTTAATGCATGTGTTGATTTATTACTGCGTTTAATGCGTGAATGAACTGACCACTCTTTCATGATTTAATGTGTTATTTTCATAATCCGAGAGATGAGTTAATAACATAGATCTAGGTAATAAATCTGGTAATTGAACGAGAGATAGAGATATACTCTTGTTATTATTGCGGTCGTGTGTGAATTTTTGTGTGTAATGCATCTAGATAAGGAATATTCGGACCCGCTGTAGAGATACAATGTTGACTTATTTAGGTAGGATTGATTTAAACTCGAGAGAGGAATCTTAATTTGAATTAGTGAATTCGATCGAACACATATTTAGAAAATAGAACCTGGAATTGGAATTGATTTAATTGGTTAGGTGAATTCGTGAATCCCAACTATATTACAATCGTATTTGAAAACAAAAAATTTCTGCAATTTAAAATTCTTTAGTTTAATTGTTTAGTTTTAGTTTCAAACATCAAATTCATTTGTTCATTCAAATAAAGTTTAGAATTAAAATATTTCGGTAATTAATAGTAGTCTCTGTGGGACGATAATCCGGACTCTAAGGTCCACTATATTATTTCTCACGATCCGTACACTTGCGGGGATATCTCGCATCGCGAGATATCAGTGAACAAATATCATGAACAAATTTTCAAAATCAAACCCATTTGCAATTTTTTCGTTTCACACATTTCCTTTCCTCACATTATTAGTAAATATCACGTGTTATCAAACAGATATCACCTTCAAAAACCATTATAAGCCTAGGTGACTGCTGCATTTTATTTTTTGAAATGAAAGGTTCAAGAGTATCTATGGGAGAAAAATAGATAATTCCAATTTGGCTAGCTAGTCACTTTGCATAGTTGTGTTCTAGAATTGCATCTCCAAATTCAATCACTGCAAGGGTACTGGTTGTAGGAATATAATTTTACAAGCACGTGACTATTCTTAATAATTGGAAATATTATGTCTAGAATTACAGGAATGACACTGTTACAGGATCGAGATCTAGTTAAATGTATTTTAGAATGTGAATTGCAATTCTTTGACATTAGAACCTGGAAAATCAATTCATATATGTTTGGAATCTTCATTTAAGAAAACCATTTATAAATAGCATTGTGCGAATATTGAGTAAAAGAGCTATTCCGAAGAAACGGTCATAACTTTTTGCACCGGTGTCAGATTTCCTATTATAATATGTTTTCGAAAACGTCTCTCAGCGCTCCATAGTGCCTTAATAGGGGTTTACCCAGTTGAGGTCATTTCCATCCACAAATTCACAATTTAAGGCTTGCTACCGGGGAGTCAAAATTTTTAGCATTAATTTTGGGTTTTGGGTTTTTAAGTACTTTACTTTCGTGGATGTTTATTTTGTTCTTTTGCTTAAATTAGGGGTTTAGAGACTATTTAAACGCTGTTTTTTTTTTTAATAAGATAATTGAAGTTTGGTAGCTATTATTTTCCTGTAAGTTATAATTTTCTCTCATTTAAGTTTACATTGGTAAACCTAGAATTTCTGTTCTGTGTCATTAGTATTTATGAGTTAATCATCATTGATTTAGATTAGTTTTTCCTTAGTTGATTAATATTTGCATTAGTGGTGGATTGTTCTAGTCGAGTTTTACGCGCTTGCTTTCGTTTGCTGATAAAATTTTATCAGCAAACTAATTTATAAAAAATAGTTTGTCCCCGCCCTTTTTTGATCGTTTATAAAGACTTTCCAAACATATGCTAAGAGTCCATTTCTAATAGAGGGGAAAGAGGGTAAGGAAAAACATATGCTAAGAGTCCATTTCAGATAGTTCTATTTCATCTGTATTGTGAATTTTTCTTCCAACTACTTCTTGATATAATAAGCTTGTAAATGTTATTCAAATATAATAATTTTTTACTTGATCTTTTTACTATGTTCATAACAGGTTATATCTTAATAGTGTTGATATATTATCATGGATAAAGATTGGGTACATCTATCAAGGTTATCTTATCTCATTAGTTTTAGAAAATTTTAAAATAAGCCTCTAAATGCTTTTTAGATGATTTATATTTAGTATTTTGTTTAGGGTTTCAGAGGCATATTAATATGGTGTAAGAAAGTTTGCAAATACGGTGCAAGCTAATGCGGGACATCTAGAAAAGGTCTTATGCCCTTGTAAATGTTGCAAGAATTTGTTCCACCAACATTTTGATACAATGTACGGGCATTTGATTATTAATGGGATGGATCCTACCTATACTACATGGGTATTTCATGGGAAAAACTTGAATGCAACATCATTGCCTCATCAAGATAGAGAGAATCTAGAGACATATAAGATGTATAGGGATGCATTTTTTGAGGATGATAATATTGTAGAACCTGAGTGATGTGATGCCGGGAGGGGGTCACGACGAACACGCGGAATGACGCTTGGAAAGTTCCGAATTCAGGTTGGAACGGACGGTAACACTACGACCCGAGCCTCACGACGCAAGAAAGAGGGACATATTAAACCCGAGACCCGTTACGATGCGGAAACAAGAACCGTAATGGTTTGAACGCCACAAGGAATGTCTAGATCCTTGATAAGTTCGATTTGGTGAACGCCACAAATATCTCACAATATTTGATAAGTTCGAAAGTTCATTCAAGAACAATATTTGGGAGGGAAATAACTCAACACAATTTTCATTAATCAAAATCTCATTATAATATTACAATGAAGACGCCTTTATATAGGCTACAAGAATAAAAATCCTAGTCTACTAGGAAACTAAATAAAATCTAATCTAATTAGGGAATTGATAAATTCTATCAAAATAGACTCCTAAAATACTAAAATAGGAAAAAGGAATTAAAATATAAAAAGGAAACAAAAATCCGCATGATTTTACGCTAATCTGAATTTACGGCTGTGACAACATTCCTTACGGCCATAACTGTACTTTTTCTTAAGGATTACGGCCGTGACCATAAAATTACGGCCGTAACTTTGAAAACCTGAAATTCTTCATTTTGATCCAAGAGTGACTTACGACCGTGAGAATATTTTGTTACGGCCGTAACTTTGCTTCTGCATAATTTTTTTATTTTCTTGGTTTTCAACTCGATTCTCGGCTTGTCTCTTGGCTTGCTCACTTGGTTTAGCCTCGAACCTTGTTCACTCTCGCAATGCTTGATCTTTTAAGCTCTTCGAACATGCTGGAAGGTTTGTTTGGCTTGATTTGTAGTTCTTTCCGTCAAGCCCGCCATGATTCTCATCACCGAGAGTGAAAATAGAGAGAGGGACTTTTCAAATTTATATGAGGGCGTTGAAATTCCTCTATACCCTGGTTGCACAAAATACACAAGGATATCTGCCATCGTTGTCTTATACAAGCTTAAAGCTACACATGGTGTAACTGACAACGGTTTCAATGAACTTCTTGATATTATCAGAGACATTCTACCAGATGGGAACGTCCTTCCCGATTCTTGTATTTGTATTTGCATATATACATAAAGTCCCTCTGTTAAATTTAAGTAAATGTGTTTTATTGTATTTGTTTAATATATTCATCTAATCAAGGAGGTAAGAAATCAATGAGCTAAAAAAAGCTTCAATTGTTGTTGCCACAAGAGAAGGAAATGAAGGTATAAGAATATCAGAAGGAGGTTCTAATCCTATTTCACACAGACAAGAAAATGATTTGCAAAATGATGTAGAACTCCTAACTAGCAATACTGAAAAAGGAAATAAGGGAAGAGGTCGAGCGAAAGTGAATTGTCTCAATAGGGGAAATGTGCAAAGTTAACTATAGAGTTTGATGAAAGAGGTTAGCCAAGTTGTAAAGGTTCAAATAAGTTGTCATAATTTCTTGGAACAACTGCAAGAAAACTTATACCAATCACATGGAAAAGTTGGAAAGATATCAACGAAAGTTTTCTAGATGACATATGGGGGCATGTGCAGGTGATAATAACTTCAATTCACACATATAATTTAAGTTAAATTACTATTAATGTTGTGTATTTTGATGCAGCAAAAGTTTGACGTTGATAATTGTCATAGAAAGTACATCATGCAAAAACTAGGAAAACATTGGCGAGATCATAGATCTAATGTTTTGAAAACAATCAATAACACAGGAATGAAAGATGGCATAACAAGAGCTGCTGCCCTCCTCAAGCCCGATAATGTTAGCTCAATGGAAGAATGGCAAGCATTTGTCAAAGAACGTAATTCTCAACCATACAAGGCAAGCGTCCATTGCTTAACTCGAAATTGTTGGTTGCATATTGATTTAAATTCTATTGTTGGGATTTAAAATTGTTATGTTGAGAAGTTGATGATTTTTTTAGAGTAGTTGATGACATTGAGATTTGATTAAGTTATGGTTGATGTTTTGAATCATTGTGGTTAAGTGTTGATTGTTTATGATATTGTGATCTCCCCCTACAGATTTGCTAAGTTCAATTTATAGGGGAGGTTCTGTCGAAATTTTTGTAGAAATTATAGTAGAAAAATGATAATTTTAATATTCAATTAGTTTGTTTGTCGTAGGAAACCAGATTTAATAGTTGCATGTGAATGTTTATAGCTTGTTATTCATGTAGGCCTTTATTGATTTTCCAGGAGAAGAGTGAAATATTCAAAAAGATGAGGGCTAGTCAAGCCATAATGCATACAACGAGTAGAAAGGGATTTGCTCGCTTAGAAGCTAAATTAGTAAGAAAAAATGTTAAATTTGTTTTGAAAATCATGTCTACAAATATCACATATATAAAATATGTAAAAAATTGCAGCGTGTTGAAAGTGAAGACCCTGATTCCATTACAAGAGATGATGTTTACATACGAGGACACACACGGAAAAACGGTGAACCAATTAATGAATTAGCTGGAGAAACACTGGTAAATGTTTACTATGGTATTTTCTTGGGACATTCAAAGTTTATATTTATTTATATTTAATAAATTAATTTATTTCCTAATATCAGCAAAAAATAAAAGTATATTCAGAGATGGTGAACTCTCCAAGTAAACACTCTCTAAAAGATTATGGTGTTGTAAAAGTACTTGGTCCAAAACTTCAAGGACGGGTAAGCGGTCTTGGTTTTGGTGCGACTCCTTCGAAGTTGAATGCTTTGGTTCATAATCATAACGTGCAATCTCAAGCTTTGTTTCAAATGAAGGCAAAAAGTGTGGCACAAGAAGATAGTGTAAGTGGAAAACTATAATTAATGAATGCTACTTTATATTACATAGACTTTTCTATATTCAAAATAATCAATTGTACAATTTGATATTAATTTTACAGTCCATAGACAAAAGCTTGAATGATTCAGATAGCCTTAAAAATAAGAAATGCAAATTGTTATCTTGGTTTGGAAAATGTGATGTTGTTGCAAAAGGTGAAATCGCATCAACAAATCCAAATGATCTGGTGCATCATGTACCCCTTGGTAATGACTGTTGGAGAGTCTGGGTTACTGAAGTAATTGATAATGTCAGTTTATATCGTCCTACACATGAGTTTTTCCTTCTTGAAGATGCATTAGGAAGTACAACTGCATGGCCAATTAAGTACATCAAAGTGGATTAGTTGAAATGACAACAAAGGTATGCTTCACTTCTTGATATACTTTTGATATGATAATTATAAATTTATTAATCATATTTTATTGTGTGATGTGTAGGAAGTTGATTATTTTTAGTACGAGACTCTTTGGTCAAAGAAAAGCTTCGATATGGATAAAAAAATTTTACGACTTTTTAAGCTTTTTCTTGAAGTAATTGTCTATACACTTTTGACATATTTTTATTTAAATTTCTGAGTAGGTTATGTGGGATCTAAATTTTTGTATATTGTATTGAATGTTACTAAGAAATTTTCTATTTATCGAAATTGCGTTTATTGATTACTTATTCATTATTGTGTATAATTTTGTTTTATTATTATATGTTTTTGGAATTATAATGTACATTTCTATAATAAAAAAAAATCAATTTACAATTTACGACTTGCACTCTCGCACGTCGTAAAGTTAGTTTTACGCCGTGGCGTGCGCGAGTGCACGCCGTGTAACTATATACGCTGTGCATGAATGCACGCCGTAAACTCAATTTTACGGCGTGCAAATTTGAACGCCGTAAAATTTTACGGCGCGACCTTTTACGGCATGCGATTGCACGCCGTAAAAACAAATTTACGGCGTGCGGTAAGCAATGCACGACGTAAAATGCTTACTTTGTTGTAATGTTTTCTCCTAAGACTCATGGTAAGATAGAGAAGGTTCCTTATGCTCCAACTAAAGGAAGCCTTTGTACTAGATTGGTCATATCTTATGCTCGGGATATTGTTGATAATTATTAATTTGATTCAGGATCAAATTATTGAATAGAGGTAAAGCATATACTCAAGTGTTTTTGGAAAACGAGTAAATATTTGCTTATCTATCCATGGTGTGTTCCGATGGATTAAAACTAATTAAGATCTAATTTGATCAGGATTCTCGAGAGTCGTCAAAATTGGAATATAACTAGGAGATAAGGTGGTTAATTGGTTGAGTATAATACAATCTCGGATTGTTATTTATACAACCGTGACTTACATCGAAAGGGGTTACTATCTTGATTGGGAACATGATCATTAACGTAATAATGATGTTGATAAGATGGACGATTCGATGTTTCATGTATACTCTAAGGGCGAGTGGGAGATTGTTGGAATTATATATGTGCATAGAGTATAATTCGTGACATTTGAAATAAAATATTAATTGATTGTATTAATATGAAGTTGCGTTTGTCCGCAGGTCAATTTGATAATACAGACTGAGTGTTTAAATTTTTAAACACAGAAAGATTCAATTTGTAATTCGATCTAAAATTAATGTTCATAATAAGTAAATAGATATGGAATTCTTTTTTATAAGATCGTCTCGATTTTATTAAAGTCTATCTTTGACTTTGGTAATAAAATTGAGAGTACGTTTGAAACGTATTGGACGGAATCATGTGAAATTAATTTATAACATTGACCATACAAATTTAATTTCACTTGACTATCGTACGTGGGACCTTAATCATAATCGAATAATGGACTTCGATTACTAACTTGAAGTTCTTTAAGGTATCAATGGATGAGATCAAATTGCTGATCAATATCTCGGTACTTTGAGAGTTAAAGTGAACTAACAAGGAATATATATTCGTATTATGAAATCCGCCACCTTTTAGGTATGATCATAATCTCACTGGTTCTTTTAGTGGACAGTTGAATTTGAGCTTAGTAAATCGACAGTGACTGTTGAATTCTATGATATGATGTGATCACATTGAACTGTCAGATAGAAGATGAGAGATGAGAGTTGACAGTTTATGAATAATAAGAGAAGGGCATTTTGGTCATTTTAACTTGCTCCGAATATTCGAGATGATCGGCGAGGGTTACAAATAGTTAGGGATGACAACAGGGTGGGGAATACCCGAATCCGACGAGGACTCGCCTCGAACGAGGCGGGGAATTTTCGTCGAAGACGGAGATGAGGATGAAAAAGCATCCCCGAACCGGGGATGGGGCGGAGACGGGGATGACCGTCTTATCCCCTTCCCCGATTAACAAGTTGCATTAAAATTTAAAAAGTTAAAAAAAAATCCTATATTATCTGTACAAAAGTCCTATTGATGTCAAAATTTTTTGCACCAAAAATTTATTACTTATCAATTCATAAATTTTAAATACTTATTTTAAAAAAGTTACTGATTATTAGTTATTAAGCTTATCGAGTTGTATTTTCTCATCTAATCAAATATTAAATAAAGACACAAATAAAGATGAATATATATTCGATTAATGTCCAAATAATGTGTAAAGATTATTAGATTTAGAAAATGTTAGGGTTGGTCATCATGTTTCCTTCTATTGTCTGCAAAAAATTATTTAGAAAAAAAATAGCAAACAAATGGAGATGTAAACGGGGATTTTCTCGTCCCCATCCCGCCCCATCATCGATTAAATGGGGACGGGGCGGGGACGGGAATGATAAATCATTAACGGGGCAGGGACGATGAAAGGCATCCTCGCCCCATACCTGCCCAATTGTCATTCCTACAATTAGTCTCATAGGATTATTTTTCTTTACCTAGTTTGCAAAATGACGAGACACACACTAAAGTGTGTAGTGTGCGTTTCCTCCTTTCAAAGAAGCTCTAATCCTAGTGTAATCTAGACCTAGAGAAAGATGACCACACAGCTGCCATTGGAGAATACAGGGGAAAGCTTAAGAGTTTGAAATTTTGATGGAATCAAGAAGCAGTTGGAAAATAGATTATTGTAAAGGACGCAACAAGGTAACATCTCTTTCATTTTGTGTGCACAAAATTATTTATTCTAAGTTAAATACATAGAACTGAAAACCCTACAACGAGATTATTTATCACAAGAAATCATTTTTGTGAATAGAACAACTCGAATCCTCAACAATGGACATGCAATGCAATAGCAACCACGGTTTTAATGGGCGAGTCACAAGAACCTCCCTTCCCATGCCCTTTCATTTTCCTTTAGTCAAGTGGTCTATTTCAATTATTTAATATGCTTTTTCTCAAACACAACCTTGTCGGTCCGTTTCATTAAAAACGAGAGATGAATTTAAATGAATGTAATTACCAGTAATAGTTGTGTCTAAAGATGTTCGAAAAAAATTAAGTGTCCTAACAACACAAAAAGCTTGTTTGATTTTCATCAATTTTTTCTAATTTTTGTATAGTATTCAATTTCATCCATCAATTAAAAGTCAAGCCCACAATATTTGACTTTTCAACCAAATTTCAATAATCCATTTTCCTAAAAATCACTATTCGTTTCAAAAAAATTCATTTTAACTAAAATCAAACACACACAAAGGAGATATTGGAGACGAAAATTTTGACTGTCAACACAAGATGTGGAAGGAGAAAAATCATGTCTAGATAGTAGGCGAAGTGGGGTCATTGACCCCGAAATACTAAAAAGAGTCGAGATTCAAGAAGTCGGACTATTGATAAAACAAAAAAATGATAAAAGACTATAAAAGTTGGACAAAATTAAATTTAAGTTATCGAAAATTCAAATCAATATATATATATATATATATATATATATATATATATATATATATATATATGCAAAACAAATCAAATTCAACAATGCAACTATTTATTTTTGGGGAAAAAACCCGATAAATCTGATTTTATACCCGGTTCTAACGGTTCCATTCCAATCCAATTTTTTAAATAAAGCTAGATATACGGGTGTGGGTTGAAATAAGTTTGTTGATGATGCTCACGAGTATTTTCACATTACAAAATGTTGACCGTTGAAGATTTGGTACCAAGCACCGTCTGGAATTAATATGAAAGGAAGAAAATACGTATACACAAATGATTCACCAAATTGATTACCTATAATCCTCCAAAATTCATAATAATAACATTCAACCGTACATCTACATCCATACTGCTTGTTTAGATCAGTTTGACACTGCTTTTCCTTTAACTTTTGCTTAGTGTAAAAGAGTTTTATGAAAGAAAAAAAATTATCTTAATTTTATTTAAAAACTAATTTCTATGTCCTTTGATAAAAGTTGAAAAAATGTGTTGTAGAAATTTGTGAGACCCGTGAAATATGTGATTTTTATTTAATTGTTGACTTTAACTTAATTTGAACCAAAATGGGGGCTATAATTACTTTCTATTTCGGAATTGCTTTTGGAGAGAGACGTATTGTACTAATTTCATTTGAATTTTTTTCTGACCGGTGGATACGCTTTAAGAAATGTAAAACGGATTAAAACTCAAAAGTACATCCAAAGAGGCCCTTATCCATTCATTTATTTAGGTTGAGTTGAACACAAACAGAAACCCACATTTCTCTCTCAAAAGCCAGAACGTTTTAGAAGAAGAGATGTTTAGGTTGATAACGGGAATTCCAGGTCCGAGTGGATTTGGATCAGGTTCGACTGGCGAACAAGTTACTCAAGGGATTGATGCAACTGCTCTTACTGTCATCATTACAGGTTCATACATACATAGTTACATACAAATATATATATACACACACACACAAAAGTACTGATAATCTGAAAACTGCATGCACAAGAATTTGAGCCTGCAATTTCTGTCTTTGTATTTGATATAAAATAATATACATACATACATAGAGAGAGAGAGAGAGAGAGAGAGAGAGAGAGAGAGAGAGAGAGAGAGAGAGAGAGAGAGAGAGAGGTTTAGCCAATGCGATAAACAATTTAGTTTAAAGTTCTTTATTTAATAAGATTTTGAATATCTAGTTAAGTTATATCTAAAGGTGTTTGACAGTAAAAAGTTATTATTATTTTATTTTACTTAGCTCAACTCGATAATTGTTATTCTGTAGTTTGACTGATGAATTAACTTAGATTTATATTATATATATATATAGTAATTAAGAACTACTAATTATAATTTTATATAAGTGCTTTGAATTAAATCAACGCGCGAATATAGAACATATCCATGTTCTAATTCATCAGATTAATAAAAATCCATTATATCATAAATAATCCAGAAAGATTATTATTAAAATGCTTTATTTTATCATCATTAGTTAGATAATTTCAAAGAATACATATTTTAAAATCATTAGTTAAATACTAAATATTTAAAGTACTAATAAAATTGCTACATTGATGAATAATATCACAATATTAACATAACAAATTTTGTTCTAATTAATACTACTTTTTATATAAAATTAGTATTCTACTTATAACACACACACACACACACACACACACACACACACACACACACACACACACACATATATATATATATATAATGTAGCACAATATTCTCAGCCTAACAACTGTTACAAATTAAATGGTGAAATTCTTCATTATTTGCCGTAGTTTTAATGAATGAATATATTTTGATTGCAGGTGGTGGAAGTGGAATAGGGTTGGAGACTTCAAGAGTCTTAGCTGAGAGGAATGCTCATGTGATTATTGGTGCAAGAAACATGGAGGCTGCAAATGAAGCTAAACAACTCATTCTAAAGGATAATAATACTGCCAGAATTGACATTCTCAAACTCAATCTTGCCTCTCTTAAATCTGTCAAGGCATTTGCTGACCACTTCCTCTCTCTTAACCTTCCTCTCAACATCTTGATGTAAGTTCCGTACAGCTCTCCTTTTTCGTCTACAAAGATAGAATCGTTTGAAATTTAAGAATATATATTTGCTAGTTTTAGTAAGTAAACAGAAGAAATATTGCTATTCAGAAACAATGCAGGAATTATGTTCTGTCCCTACCAGCTTTCTGAAGATGGAATAGAGATGCAATTTGCAACAAATCATCTCGGTATGCAACTATTAATTATTGCTGAATCATAAATTGTGTACACGTACGTTGTTAAACATGGATTCCTTTTTTCTGATGATCGATTCCTTCATTAATGGATTTGTCATGTTAAGTTGTGGAACCTATTTATTTACCGAGCCTAATTATTGTTATTGCCGCTCCAAGGAGCAATACGTGAAATTCTATTGAAGAATTGGACTCCTTGTAAAATTCGATTTTGCCCTATTTAGCATTTGTTTGGTAAATTGTTTATAAATTAAACCAGTTATTTTCCAAATCACTTTTTAACCATTCACATTTTTTCTCTCCAATTTTTAACCACATATTTTACCTTAAAATCATAAATAAACCAGTTTATAAACCGTTACAGTATTACCAAACGGATGCGGGCCTAGACTTTTGAATAACCATAAAATAGGAGAAAGATACTACAGATAAGATAGGTGCGGGAACTTATCTTGTAAACTTATTTTCAATGTAGTGAATTACTGTAATGAAAGACGATGGCATAGTCTCACATTGAGACGAACCTCCATAAATCTTACACGTTCTTGATTGTTTAATTTATTTCTTCAAATTAATTGTTCTCGATGAAATAGAATTATTTGGTAACACTGTTTGGTTTATAAACTGATTTATTTATGATTTTGAGGTAAAAAATAGTGGTTGAAAATTGAAGAGAGAAAAATGTGTAGTTAAAAAGTGGTTTGGAAAATTGTGTGGTTTATAAAATGATATATAAACCAAAAATAGTACCGTTACCAAACGGTGGCTTTATTATCAACGTGTCATCAGGTCACTTCTACTTGACTAGCCTTCTCCTCGACAAAATGAAAGAAACATCAAAATCTACTGGCATTGAGGGTAGGATTGTGAACTTGTCATCAATAGCACACATCCATACCTATTACAAAGGAATTCGATTCAACAGAATTAATGAAAAAACCAGGTATTTTTTTCATTACTGCTCATGTACAGTAAACAAAATTTTAACATTTTTCTTTTTATTATTTAAACATGTCTAGCTTGTACAAACATATTCTTTCATACTCTGTTTGTTTTCAATGTCAGTTATTCCGACAAGAAGGCATATGGACAATCCAAATTAGCTAACATATTACATGCGAACGAGCTCGCTCGACGTTTGCAGGTATATATATTGCTTTATTCATTGCCATTGCTTTCTTCCTTTTCAACATTCATTGTATTCGTGCATGGAGAAAAGGAAATATGCATATTAAATGCGTGTTTAGTGTAAGAGAAATTGGAGAAATTTTTGAATGTGTGGTTGAAAAGTGTGTAAAGTGGTGGTTCCATAAAAATGTGTGGTTGAAAATGAATTTGAGAAAAAATTTAGTAAATTTCTCATGGACCGGACCACCGATATATAAAAGATTTGCTATTGAAGTGTTATGGTGATTCCATTTAGTTCTTTTTTAAGTGTGTTAAATACAATGTTTGTCATGCGTATTTGGAATCAGGCTGAGGGAGCAAATATTACTGTCAACTCAGTGCATCCAGGATTGATAATGACAAACCTCTTCAAACATTCTGCTATCTCAATGAGTAAGTAACACAAAGGAATTAATATTATCTATTCTTTTATTTATTATATAACAAAGATTTTCTTCACAGGAATTTTGAAGTTCTTCACATGTATCTTGTGGAAGAACGTCCCCCAGGTAAATCAGAAACTGTAGATATCTATAGTAGTATACTATTTTTACTTTGTCGAATCCGTCGTGTTCTACTGAAAGATTGGACGATGTTTTTGGAAATCACAGTATGGCACATTCTGATGTTTAATTTGCATTGTTCAGGGGGCGGCCACGACTTGCTATGTTGCACTTCACCCAAAGTTGAAAGGTGTATCTGGAAAGTATTTCGTGGACTGCAACGAGTCAAAGCCAAGGAGGTTGGCAAGAGATGAAGCTTTAGCCAAGAAACTCTGGGATTTCAGCAATAAATTGATCGACGCAGCTCAAACCAGTACCTGAGATTATTTACTTTGAAATTGAATTGCTTCTTTCATGTCAAGAACTCAGAATTAATATATAAAGATTAGAGAGTGCATTTGTCTATGTTCAATCCTTAAGACTTGTAGACAAATTTGTACCAATCTATGCCCAAGTAAATTTTTATTCAAACTCATTCACAAGCGATATCGCGGCAGCCACCCAAGGCAGATATACGATGATCCCTCCACCTGTAATTTTGTAACTATTGCCAGCAAAGTGATGGTCTGGAGATTAACTCGAGTGCTTTTGCCAATCTAAGATATTATTCCGTCAAGACGCAGCAGTTTTTTAAATAAAAATGCCTTGCAAATTCAAAACTAATTTTGATGTTTTTGTTATCAAGGGGCAGGTCTATCATGTTTCAAAATGCTGTATAGTATACATTACATCTTTCACTTCCTGAGTAAAACATGTCATTGCCTAAAACAAATGCAGAAAGAAGATAAATAATTAAGGAAAAACTTGCAAGAAAAGTACCAAATGCAAGAATAATCAACATAGGAAGCAAATCAAGTTTACAGAATATATTTCTGATTGCTTGGCATAATATTAATATTAATAAACCACCATCAATGAAGGTTACAATAATCCATGTATACAACCAAACGCTTCCTGCACTTTATAAAACAATTCAAGACAGCAAATCTTAGATAAAAGTAAGTTTTAGTCATGAATGTAAAACAGATAACAAAAATACCTGCCAAAGTTCGAGTTCAGTATCAATTTTCAGTTGCTCAAATCATAGCTTTCCGGAGCAGAAAGATCAGGCCTATCTCTCTAGTCTCTGTACTTATTAAGATTTGCAAGATGATTTCACACAATTTAACTCACTGTATGCTGTCAATTTTTCTTATTTAACATTGTCAAATTACTAAAACCATTGAACAGCCTCACGTTGCTGGAAATCGAGCTTCAGGACTTCCCGAACGCTACAGCGTAATAATGAGAAGCCCCAGTTGTAGCATGTGTGCCGAAAGGGGAAAAAAAATTGTACTAAGAAGCAGTGTTCTAAAAAGCGTAAAGCGTCGCGAAGCGGTGAGGTCGAGCATCAAGCTTAAGCGCATCTAGGGGCGAAAAAGCGCGATAATGCTCGAGCAAAGAGCGGGTAAAGCGCGAAGCGTGAATAAGCGGCAATGCCAAGCTTCAAGCCTAAGCGCGCCTAAGCGTAGGTTTAAGCGAGCTTTTTAGAACACTGCTAAGAAGAAAAGTTAACAAGGCTCACCCGCATATACAGCCTCTAGTTTTGAGTTGTTGCGTAAAATTTATGTCTCCCACAAAAACTTAACCATGGCGTGACGAGCTCGAGGTCAGATCTGTCTTTCCCTTTGATCCTTTCTCCCCACTAACATAACTCAACATAAGATCTTCAGGTCTTTTATCAGCTTCTAAGTCATCCACATCCAGAGGCAGAGCTTCTTCTAAGGGAATTGATGTTACTCCTTGGCAGATACTGTGATACTGAATAAAACCATCCTTAGCATGCCTTCCCATTCTCATGTCTACACATATCTCCACATATATATTTGAACAGTATCTTGCGTCCTTACTCCTTACCCATGCTCCTTACCTCTTTGAGGTGATAAAACTATGAAGATTTTCAAGGTCCTCTTGCCTTTGTCCAACATTAATCAACTCTGCATTAACACATTAATATGATCTCATATCAAGAATGTAAAAGGTATAAAAGATATTGCCCCTATTTGGTACAGATTAAAAGCTGCTATTTTTTTTTTTTATATCAAAATTTACTAAAAATTTGATTTTATTCTCTACAAAACAAGGACATTGTATTTATATAAAACATAGAAACATAACCAGACTGAATCAATCGTGACGTGAATCCATGCGGGAATCACGACGGAACTAGGGGAATGAATACTGAAACACCTGAAAAGTGTCAAATTCATGTTGTTGTAGACGGTAACACTACAACCCCGACATTACAACACAAAAACCTAAAGTACATTAAACCTTAGACCCGTTGAGATGCGGAAAGAAGAATCATAATGAGAGAACAATACAAAGGTCGTCAACGCCTTTGATAAGTTCGGATTGAACGTCACTAAAATGATTAAATCCTCAATAATTTGAAAAGATGTTAAATTAAGAACGAGTTTTAATGGAATATTCAACCTTTGTAATATTGAATTACTCAATAAATTATCAAAACATCAAATCTATGTTATACTGAAAATAAAAGCCATTGCGTCAAAAAAAAAAAAAAAAACCTTTTATAAGTGTAAGGGATGAAATAAACCTAGTAGTCCTCATTATTTGAAAATTGAAATTATTTTTAATTACATTGTACATGATTAAGCCTTTGTTTGATTCTAATTAAAATTCTATTTTAATCTCAAATCAAAGTTAACAATTAATTTTAATTACGCATTTTGTGGGATCCACTGCTTTTCAATTATATATCTCATTAACTTTTATCAAAATCTACTAAAAATCTTATTTTAATGTATACCAAACAGGGCTTGAGTAAATTCTGACAATATGTCAGGTAAAAAAAAAAAAAAAAAACAACCAAGCAAGCAAGCAAAAACATAATGCAGTCAACGAATGCTTTCCTTTCTATTTGATGGTTGTATCCTGAGAAGATATCAATCAACATAATAGGAGAGAATGTTTGCACATAAATGTAATTTGATTTCAATAATGGATTAAACAAAACCACTTATTATTTGTAGAGTATTGAAGAAAAGCAATATTGAAACCAATAATAACCATCTCATAAAGCAGAAGCACGGAAAATAATAAAATCGATTCAAAAGGTAATAGTCGAGTGCAACATATGTCTACCTAGAGAAATCCTGTATGCCAAAAAATTTAAGTCTGTATACATCTATTATCCCAAACTTGAATGGGATATATCACAATCCCATATCATATCTCTAAACAGACTTTCCTTTCTGTCTCCCTTCCCATAAGCCAAGCCAATTGCCATAGAATATTTTCTAGGTTAAATAACTTGCATGACATTATGCTTAAATGTCTGTTTCCTGTTTCCTAACCATAGCATTAGGTTCTCCATCTTCAACGGTAACCTTTTCTGGGCTTTCGGCTATTCAATACACTACCAAAAGTAGCCAGTGCATCCTGAAATTTACGGATTTTAAGGAAGCCCCTTACCATGGCCACCTCATTCTCTGAGAACCTTGCTTTTGCCATTATCTGGTTGACAAGTTTGTTAAGAACTTCCTCCATGTTCAAAGCTCGAAGCCCTTCAGCCAACAAATAGAATGAAGAAAACTCTGGGATAAAGCCTTTCTCTATCATCTCAAAAGCAAAATCAATAGCTTCTCCAATGGAACCTCCGGTAGAACAAAGCCCTCGAAAAACAATTTTGTATGAGATGGCATCAGGAGGATCATTCTTTTCCTCCATTTCCCTAAAGAGTCTCATGGCTTCTTTACCTCTTTTCCGCTTAAAAAGTGCTTGAATTACAGGATTATAAGCCTGTGGGGTCAAAACCATTCCTTTCATCTGGATGCTTCTGAGGAGCCGACTGGCAACCTCAGTTCTACCAGCTTTACACAGTCCCTGTATCAGAGTCCCATAGGTGACAACATCTGGTTCACACCCATTTGAAGTCATGGTTTGGACAATATCTGCAGCTTTTTTAATATCTCCTGCCCTGCAAAAGTGCGAAAGGAGGGAATTATAAGAAAATTTATCTGGTTTTAATCCTTCCATTATCATCTGATCCATGAGCTGAGCAGCTTCCTCCACTCTGTTGCTCTTACAGAGACCATCAATAAGAGTGTTATAGGTGACCAAATTTCGTGATACCCCTTGCAATTCCATCAGATCAAAAATCTCCTCTGCTCCTTCAAGTTTTTTGCTTTTGCAGAACCCGTCAATCAGTGTGTTATAAGTTACCACATTTCTCGCACAGCCACTTGATTCCATGTCTTTCAGCAATTGCAGAGCTTGATCTAGCTTCCCTTTGCTGCACAGGCAGTCAATTAATATATTGTATGTGAACTCATCCGGTTGGCACCCTTTTGCGCTCATCTCTCTGAATAGTTCCATTCCAATACTGAAGTTGCTGGTTAAGCAGAGACCTTGTATAAGAGAATTAAATGTAGATACATCAGGCAGGATTCCTTTACTTGTCAGAATACGTGCAAGTTCAGTAGCTTCTTGAACTTGGTTCTCTTTGCACAAAGTGCTAATTATGGTGTTGTATGTGACGGTGTTCGGGGAACAATCCTTCATAAACATCTGATTGAGAATTTCCATTGCATCTTGAACTTCACCCATTTTACAAAGCCCAGAGATCACAGTGTTGTAGGTGAACACATCTGGATCAAACCCCTCCTGAAGCATCAAATCCAAGATCTCTACAGCATGTTTCACATGTCCCACTTTGCATAAACCATTTATCAAAGTATTGAACGTGAATTTGTCTGGACAAAACCCCTCATTAGCAATTTCTTCAACAAAAATCAAGGCCTCCTCGATCCTACATTCTTTGCAAAACCCATTAATCAAAACATTTATCGTCACGTTACTCCAAGGGCATCGAGCTGCCTCCATTTGTTCTTTAACCCTCAGTGCTCCTTTCATATCTCCTTCCTCAATATAACCCTGCATTACCGTTGTGTAAGTCTTCTCATCGGGCACTAGACCATAGTTAGGCATCTCCTCCATCATAAGAATTGCAGGCCTAATTTGGTGTGCTTTGCATAGGGCCTTTATTAATATATTAAATGTTGAAACATCAGGTTTCACATCTTTATTCGACATCCTAGAATGCACGGTTTCAACTAGTATTAACTTGTTTCCATCAACAAGAACATTCAACAGGGAATTATAACTGTGAGTTCCCGGTTTCACCCCAAACTCATTCTCCATCATATCAAGAACACCGATAGCTTCATCGTAAAACCCAAATTTTGCATAACTATCAATCAAAATAAAAAAAGTACCTTCCACAATTTCGATTCTTGAACGCTTCATATCGTCCAAGATTCGCCCTATCATATCGAAGGACCCCGCAATTCCAAGCTTCCTAAGAACTTCTTCATACAAAGGCAAAGTGGGTGTGAAATTCGGCTGCTTTGATGCCCATTCAAACAGTTGAAAAGCTGAATTTTCATTATTTTCGCGGCGAAGGGTTTCTAACAGTTGCTTAGTAGTGAAGTCCGGAGAAATCCAAGTGGTTGACGTAGGTGAGGAATTCGAAGCTAAGAGTGAAGAGAATTTCATTTTGCGGTGCTGAGGAAATGGGGATTTTCTAGGTTTTGAAGTGAGAGGGAAAGGTTGATCTAGATTTCGAGGGTGAGTCCATGAATGGCACTTCAGGCAAGATGAAAATGCCATTGAAGCAATCAGACAAACGCCTGGTGTTCGAGTGAAAGATAAGTTGTAGATAATTTTGGTACGCTGTGTGTGGAAACTAGAATGGGCAAGCCCATGTTTGAGTCTCGTGAAAATGTTAACATTTTTTTCAAGAGAAAAATAAGTAAATAAGGTGACTATAAATACAAATTTTAAAATTGAGATAAAATTTGTATAATTTTAAAAATCAAGTTTTAATTAGAATCAATTAATTAAATTAAATAATTAAAATATTTTGTTAATTATATATATTAAGATCACAACATTATACATTTCAAGTCACAAAATAAAAATCCATTAAGTCACAAATAATTTTAGATTTGTGTCTCACGGCTTGCAAGGTTAATTGCATCTCTACTGGTATTAAAACATTTATGCGTTAGGGCTTAGATTTAATTTCTTGTAATTGATTTTTTGAATCTGACTGTGAGAAAAGAGAGAATTGGATTATAGATTATAAACTAGCGTTTCACCCTACAAGAGAGTTGGATTACAGGACATTATCTTCTTGTGAATTTAAACGGCAATCTAGGGTCTGATGGAGTCAACGACATTCTTGGAATGAGGACTGTTGAGTGCATTTTACATGCACATTTCATATATTTTTTGTGACACTTTTTTAGTAATTTGGACAAATATCTATTTAATTGTGAATATTTTGTGGTTAAATAGGTTCAACAATCAACTTCATGGAGAAAGCAAGAGAAATGAACTAAATGAATGAATAGTTGAAGAAATTGAGGAGAAAATAGTCAAATCCTTCAAAGAGTCAAAGTTTGGGGACCAAATTGTCACTTTCGAAAAGTGGTGGATCGCACGTACAATTGATCAAAGGACTAAATTGCAAGTTTTCAAAGTTGAAGGACTCAAAGGCACCTTTGAAAGGGCTCAACTGAAAGAGATCAGAAACTTTGGGGATCAAGTTGGTCTACACTGAAAGTTGGAGGACCCAATTGTTGATCATTGAAAGACGGAGCCACCAGATTAACCACGCGATCGCGTGGCTCTTACAAGTAGCGTTCGCGAGATAGGCCAATAATCCAACCCGAGAGTTTCAATGTCAACCACGCGATCGCGAGTCATTCAACCACGCGATCGCGTGGTCATAAAATGGAGCAATAATCACCCGGTTCGGCCCAAAAGCTGTAATACGCGAATCTACGCAATTTTGGGGGTATTTTGAAGGATTTTGGTCACTTTTGAACCATTCTTTTCCTTTTGGCAAGTCAAGAAACCCTAGGCTCTCTCTTCCTCTATTTTTATCTCATTTTCCTCTTGTAATTTCTCTTGATTTTGTATAGTATAGTTGATGAATATTGATTAAGGGGAGAAATACCAACATTATTGTGGAAGAATAGTGATATTTTGAAGCAAGAATCATTGGTGAAGGGAAGTGTTTTTGCTTAATCTTCATATTTCTCTATTTATTTTATTTTATAGTTGAAATGATGTATTTAATTCTTGAATTTTATTGTTATTTCACTATGGGCTAAACTATTTTGTGTTGGGATGTTGATGAAGCTTGACCTAGCTTAGTTGATTTTAATGCTTGTATTAAAAATTTAAGCTTTTTATTATCTTGTGCATTTATTGTTGTATTTGTTGACTAGCATTTATTGTGGCCACATTTATGCTTAGGTTTCATGGGATGTGCAATTATTGAGAAATTGTTGTGTATTCTAGATCAATACAATATTTGCTCTAGGTTCTTGTTTAGGATAGAGATATATCTAAAACCCTAGATGACCCATTGAGCTATTTTCACTTAGGTTTAATGCAATTGGTGTGTTTTTAATCGACATAGAGATATAGTAGGTTAATGCCACTAATTAGGGTTGATTTCACTCGAGAGAGGTAATTGGCTAAGCTTGGAAAATTGAGTCTAACATGATTAATGAATTGCATTTTTATTTGCTTGTTGTGAATTCAATTAGGTAATGGTCAAGTGGAATCAAGAATCCCAACACTCCTTTATCATCTATTCATCACCATTTTTCTAGTCATTTATTTACAATTGCAACTTTAATTCTAGTACGAGAATATTCCCAAACAAATCTTTATTGTGTGTGTTTCTTGTTAAAATTAATTATACTAGAGTGTAGTTGAAATAGACAATCATTGTTGGATTGATAAACCGGACTCAATTAGTCCACTATTACTTGTATGCGACTCGTGCACTTGCAGTGTGTTTCTAGCGAACAAGTTTTTGGCGCCGTTGTCGGGGATTGTTTCTATTTAAATTACATTTTAGTTGATATTAGTTTTAACTATTGGTTACTTTTATTTCTTGTACAAACTTTCTTTTGTTTTGTTTTGTGAAAGAAATCTTCTAATTTCTTGTGTTGTTCTAGGTTGTTAATTGTGCATGCGTCGAAGTAGAAGTCTTGATCTAGTTGAAATAGATCCGGATATAGAGGGGACTTTTCGACGTAGGTTAAGGGAACAACGCGAAGTTAGGAGACAACTTCTTACTGGGATGGAAGGAGAAAGAGTTAACATCGAGCTTGATGCTCCAGCTGCAATTCCTCCAAGGGGTGGAATCCCACCCGGTTTTGTTCCTCAAGCGGCTAGAGCTCAAGAGCGTGTTGTTAATGAAGAAGACATGCTTTTTGGAGATTTCATGAACCCTCCTATTGTCGAGAATCAATCAAGCATTGTCTATCCCTCCTACAATCATCCAAATTTTCAACTTCGGCCGGATGTCATCAATTTATTCTCCAATACTATCTCATTCTATTGGAGGACCGATGAAAATCCACATGCCCATGTGGTACGGTTCCTAGAAATTTTAGCAACTTCAACTATGAGGGTGTGAATGTGGAGGCAATCCGGATGAGGTTATTTGTACATACAATGAAAGATAAAGCAAGAGAATGGTTTGACACTTTGCCTCCGGGGAGCATCACGACTTGGGTGGAGTTTGTCCAAAGGTTCACTACAAAAATTTTCCCACCATCTAGAGTTGCTAAACTCAAGCATGATATTACTACATTTCAACAATTCGAGATGGAGAGCTTTCATGAAGCTTGGGAGAGATTCAAAGATATGCTTAGGAAGTGCCCAAATCATGGGATTACATTAGAGCAACAAGTCAACCACTTCTATGTCGGGTTAACTCCTCCTTGCCGTTCAAATGTGGATTCATCCTCTAATGGGTCCATCAAGACAAAGAGCATTCGGGAGGCTTATGATTTGTTTGAGATCATGAGTGAACAAAGTGCAATGTGGCCGGATAGAAGTGCACCAAGGAGTTCTAGTGGTCCACGTGGGGGTGATGATTATGCACTTGTCTTGTCAAAGATTGATTCCTTAGCCAAGAAAGTGGAAGGGTTATCTACTTCAACCTCTCGGCCCGTCAACATCGTTCAAGCCCCTCCGGTATGTGATATATGTGGGGCTAATCATCAAAGCTCTATGTGTCCATTTGTGGCAAGTGGTTCTTCATCTACCGAGCAAGTTGCTTATGCTCAAAATTTCCAACGCCAAGGATTCAATCCATATGCTCCCACATACAATCCCGGTTGGAGAAATCATCATAATCTATCTTATGGCAACAATCACAATGTGTTGAATCCAAAGCCACAAGAGAAGAAATAGGGATGGGAAGAAGCTATCACCAAGCTAGCAAATCATCAATTGCAATATCAAAAACGTAATGATGCCTCTTTGAAAAATTTGGAGAAGCAAGTGGGTCAAATAGCTAAACTTATCTCGGAAAGGCAACAAGGAGCGTTGCCTAGCAACACCGAGACAAATCCTAGGGAGAATGTTCAAGCTATTACAACAAGGAGCGGGGTGCAATTTCTCGAGATCACGGCCCCACAACCAACAACTCAATCAAGCAAGGCTCCCATTGAAGAAAATGAGCATATTCAAGCATTCGAAAAAATTGTTGAAGTGCCAAAGGAAAGTGAGCCGAAAGCATCCACATCAAAGGCTCCAATACCGATTAAGGCTTATGTGCCTCCTATCCCCTTTCCTCAAAGGTTGCAAAAGCAAAAGCTCGACAGTCAATTTGGAAAATTTTTGGAAGTGTTCAAGAAGCTACACATCAACATTTCTTTCGCCGATGCATTAGCTCAAATGCCAAGTTATGCCAAGTTCATGAAGGATATTCTATCCAACAAAAGAAGGCTTGAAGAGCATGAGACGGTGATGCTAACTGAGGAATGTAGTGCCATCATTCAAAACAAGCTTCCTCCAAAAATTAAAGATCCAGGGAGTTTTACTATTTCATGCACTATTGGTGATGTTAATTTTAGTAAAGCTTTATGTGATCTTGGTGCTAGCATTAATTTGATGCCTTTGTCCATTTTCAGGAAATTGAAATTGGGGGAAGCTAAAGCAACCACCGTGTCTCTACAATTTGTGGATAGGTCCATCAAATATCCTCGGGGGATCATTGAGGATGTTCTAGTGAAGGTGGATAAATTCATCTTTCCGGAAGATTTCATTATTCTAGACATAGAGGAAGATCATGACATTCCAATTATATTGGGAAGGCCATTTCTAGCAACCGGGAGAGCACTTATTGATGTGCAAGAAGGGCAATTGATTTTGAGGGTGCAAGATGAGCAAGTCACCTTCAATGTGTTGAAGGCCATTAAATATCCCTCGGAGTCAAACTCATGCTTTCGGGTGGATGTAATTGATCATCTAGTGGTAAACTCCTTCAACCGTGGGATTTCTAAGGATCCATTGGAGTCGTGCATCGCCCACTCTTTGACTATTGAGGATGATGATCATGAAGTTGAACAAATGGCTCATTACTTGGAGGCATCACCACAATATCAACACAAGAGGGCCCCCTACTTTGAGGAGTTGAAAAAGAGTTCTTCACCACCCCAACCATCTCTCGAGAAGGCACCTACCCTCGAGCAAAAGCCTCTTCCTTCTCATTTGAGGTATGCTTACTTGGGGGAATCTTCTACCCTTCCAGTCATTATTTCTAATTTATTGAATGAGGTGGAGGAAGACAAATTGCTTCGGGTATTGAGGGAGCACAAGGAGGCTATTGGATGGACAATCTCGAATATTCGAGGTATTTGCCCTTCGTTATGCATGCATAAAATCCTTATGGAGGATGATTTCAAACCTTCGGTGGAGCATCAACGTCGGTTAAATCCCAACATGAAAGAAGTGGTAAGAGCCGAAGTGGTAAAGTGGCTCGATGCGGGTATTATCTATCCAATCTCGGATAGTGCATGGGTGAGCCCGGTGCAGGTAGTGCCAAAGAAAGGAGGTGTTACACCGTGGTGGAAAATGAAAATAATGAGCTTATTCCAACGAGGCTAGTGACGGGGTGGAGAGTTTGCATTGATTATCGCAAGCTCAACAATGCTACTAGGAAGGATCATTTTCCCCTTCCATTCATCGATCAAATGCTTGAGCGATTGGCAGGTCACTCTCATTATTGCTTCCTAGATGGGTATTCAGGCTATAACCAAATTCCTATAGCCCCGGATGATCAAGAAAAGACAACATTCACATGCCCATATGGAACTTTTGCATATAGGAGGATGCCCTTCGGTCTTTGCAATGCCCCGCCACTTTCCAACGGTGCATGATGGCTATTTTCTCCGACATGGTGGAGAAATTTATTGAGGTATTCATGGATGACTTCTCAGTTTTTGGTACTTCATTTGATGATTGTTTGAATAATTTGAGAATGGTGCTAAAAAGATGTGAGGATACCAATTTGGTTTTGAATTGGGAAAAATGTCATTTCATGGTTCGTGATGGGATAGTTCTTGGGCACCGGATTTCAAGTGAGGGGATTGAGGTTGATAAGGAAAAAACTCAAGTTATCGACAAATTACCTCCCCCAACCTCGGTGAAGGGCATAAGAAGCTTCTTGGGGCATGCGGGATTTTACAGGAGGTTTATCAAAGATTTCTCAAAAATCACGAAGCCATTATGTTCATTACTGGAGAAGAGTGCAACATTTGATTTCTCTAAAGAGTTTCTTCAAGCTTTTAACACTCTTAAAGAGAAACTTATCACTGCACCTATTATTATGGCTCCGGATTGGAGTTTACCTTTTGAGCTCATGTGTGATGCAAGTGACTATGCCGTGGGGGCGGTGTTAGGGCAAAGGAAGGACAAAATCTTGCATGTCATCTACTATGCTAGTAGAACTTTGACCGATGCTCAATTGAATTAAGCTACTACTGAAAAGGAAATGCTAGCGGTGGTTTTTGCCTTTGATAAGTTTCGGTCATATCTTATTGGCTCCAAGGTTATTGTGTATACCGACCACTCGGCCCTGAAGTATTTGTTGGCAAAAAAGGATGACAAGCCGCAGTTAATTAGATGGGTTCTTCTCCTCCAAGAGTTTGATTTGGAGATTCGTGACAAGAAGGGATGGAGAATCTTGTAGCCGATCACTTATCTAGACTTGAGCAAATCGAGGAAATTTTGGATGAAGAGATAAGTGAGGTATTTCCGATGAGCAAATTTTCCAAATCATGGATCTTCTACAAGCTGCTAGTGTGCCATGGTATGCGGACCATGTGAATTTTCTTGTAAGTGGCATCACTCCCCCGGACCGCTCTTATCAACAATGGAAGAAGTTCTTTGCGGATATCAAGCACTATTTTTGGGATGACCCGTTGTTGTTCAAAAGGGGTCCGGATCAAATCATGAGAAGGTGTGTGCCCGAGGAGGAGATAGAGAAGATTCTTGAACAATGTCACTCATCGTCTTATGGAGGCCATTTTGGTGCCGTGAAAACTGCATCAAAGGTTCTTCAGTCGGGATTTTATTGGCCCACTTTGTTCAAGGATGCTCACACACTGGTGTCCAAATGTGATCGATGCCAATGCTTGGGTAATATCTCTAACCAAAATGAAATGCCCTTAAATTCTATTTTAGAAGTGGAGATATTCGATGTTTGGGGTATTGATTTCATGGGACATTTTCCATCGTCCTTCTCTAATCAATTCATTTTAGTTGCGGTAGACTATGTGTCCAAGTGGGTAGAAGCGGTGGCACTCCCCACAAATGATGCTCGAGTGGTGGTGAATTTTTTAAAGAAAAATATTTTTACTCATTATAGTACCCCTCGAGCTATCATTAGTGATGGAGGAAAACACTTTTGTAACCGCCTCTTCGACTCACTTTTGACCAAGTATGGAGTTAAACATCAAATATCCACTCCTTATCATCCGCAAACTAGTGGGCAAGTTGAAATCTCAAATAGAGAATTGAAAAAGATCCTTGAAGTGACGGTGAATGCCTCGAGGAAAGATTGGTCCAAGAAATTGGATGATGCATTATGGGCATACCGCACCGCTTTCAAGACCGCCATTGGTATGACTCCATTTCGACTCCTATTTGGTAAAGCATGTCATCTCCCTGTTGAGCTTGAGCACCGAGCATATTGGGCAACAAAATTTTTAAATTTTGATATGGAGTTGGCCGGCGAGAAAAGATTACTCCAACTCAATGAGCTTGATGAATTCCGCCTTGAATCATATGAAAATGCTCGGATTTACAAAGAGAAAACAAAGAGGTGGCATGACAAGAACATTTTGAAGCGGGACTTCCAAGTTGGGCAACAAATACTTCTCTACAACTCAAGATTTTGATTGTTCCCCGGTAAACTCCGCTCTAGATGGTCGGGACCTTTCACAATTGCTCAAATCTTCCCACATGGAGCGGTCGAACTTTATCATGGAAGTAAAGGGAACTTCAAAGTAAATGGGCAACGCTTGAAGCCATACTTGGGGGGTAATTATGAAAAGGAAAAGTCATCCATCCCTCTTGCTAACCCGGAGTAATTGTATCAAAAAGTCGAGCTTACGACTTTAACCAAGCGCTTTTTGGGAGGCAACCCAAATTTCTACTCTTTTAATTACTTATTGATATTTACTTATTGCATTTTTATTATGTCTAACTTGGTTAATCACCAACTTTTGTAGGTTCGAAATTTTTTGAAATCCTAAGCAACTTTGTCCTCAACAAGTTTTGGGGGAGATTTGCGTATCAAGAGAATCCAAGCTTAGGTCAATTTGGAACATCATACACGCATCAAACCAGGGAAGTTCCATCACCCATTCCTTTCTTGTTATTACGCCATTGTCAACATTGAGGACAATGTTTGATTTAAGTTTGGGGGTGTTGGGATCATGTGCTTTATGAACATTTTACATTGCCTTGTCGGCCCTTGATGTCTTGATGTTTGAAATTGTTTATTTTGTTGAGAATATTGACATGCTAGATAGCCTTGCCGGCTTATAAGACTTTGATGTTTGAAATTGTTGTTAATTCATGAGTTATGACCAAATGAGCTACTTGTGCTACTTTCTTTAAATGCTTATCCATGTAAGAACATATGTACATTGAGCACAATAGTCATGTTTGATTGTCGGTGAGTTTGGGAATTGTTGAAGGGCGAAGAGGTTAATGGAGTAGATGACCTAGGTTGTGAGCTTGTATTATTTATTTGTATCAACCTATCAAATGTTTCCTAATGCTCTAAATCTCTTGATCCTAATGTAAGACAAGTTTGGGGGTGGTCGACCCGGTAAAGGAGATGGCCTAGACGTGTGGTGATTCCATGCATGTGGAAGTAAATTTTTGTGTGGAGTATCTTTCTCCAAGTATAAGCCAAGTAATGACCATATGCTAAAGTTCTAAGCTCATTTTAATTGTTGCATTGCATTGCCCTATCTCGAAGCCTTTTTGACTCGAGTTATTAAGCCCGTAGGAGTATCTTGAAACTAGGTGCCTTAAGTTTGAAACCCGACCGAAAGCTCGCTACATGGGTCAATTAGAAAGCTTAATGAGTAGGGTACTCACACACACACTTAAAAAAAACTCTATCATTGCATTCGCTTAATAAGTCTACCCCACTTCGTAGCCTTATTTACTCTAGTTAATAAGTCCGTAGGGGTATTTTGAAACCTGGTACCCTTTGATCTAAAAAATCGGGGAGCTGCCGACCTAAAGCTCGCTACATGGGTCAATTAGAAAGCTTAAGGGAGTGGGGAAGTCACGAGGAAACATCATGTTAGTTGTTAGAAATCATGCATTTGTACTTGCATAAGGGCTTAGATGAATAGTGGGTTTGAATTGCTTGGTATAAACTTGAATGTCGAAGCACTCATTAGTGGAGAGTCCCTGCATTTCTAGGTTGTCGAGATTTTTGGTAAAACACACCCATGCTTTAGTGGAAAAAGAAAGAGTGATTTGAGAAGTACCCTCTAGAATTGCATCCCGGGAGTGGAAAGAAAATTATTCATTGGGGGATGAATATCACTAATGGGTAAGGAAAGAATTGACCACTAATGGTGGGATAGTTGTGACTTGAAACCTCTTTACTTATCAACATTATTCAATCTCATTGATGATTGACATTGACTATGCACACACGCACCGATCGAACATCGGATAAGCCAAACTCATTTTTGTAGCATTATTTGGGAACATAATTGTGAATTAATTATGCAATTTCACACTCATGGAAGATTGCAAGTATCTAGCATTGTTGATCATATTGTCACTTTTTGTAGATGCATATAAATATTTTTGCTCGAGATGAGCAAGAGTTCAAGTTTGGGGGTATTTGTTGAGTGCATTTTACATGCACATTTCATATATTTTTGGTGGCACTTTCTGAGTAATTTGGACAAATATCTATTTAATTGTGCATATTTTGTGGTTAAATAAGTTCAACAATCAACTTCATGGAGAAAGCAAGAGAAAGGAGCTAAATGAATGAATAGTTGAAGAAATTGAGGAGAAAAGAGTCAAATCCTTCAAAGAGTCAAAGTTTGGGGACCAAATTGTCACTTCCGAAAAGTGGTGGATCGCACGTACAATTGATCAAAGGACTAAATTGCAAGTTTCCAAAGTTGACGGACTCAAAGGTACCTTTGAAAGGGCTCAACTGAAAGAGATCAGAAACTTTGGGGATCAAGTTGGTCTACACTGAAAGTTGGAGGACCCAATTGTTGATCATTGAAAGACGGAGCCACCAGATTAACCACGCGATCGCGTGGCTCTTACAAGTAGCGTTCGCGAGATAGGCCAAAAATCCAACCCGAGAGTTTCAATGTCAACCACGCGATCGCGAGTCATTCAACCACGCGATCGCGTGGTCATAAAATGGAGCAATAATCTGGGCCGACCCGGTGCGACCCGGTTCGGCCCAAAAGCTGTAATACGCGAATCTACGCGATTTGGGGGGTATTTTGAAGGATTTTGGTCATTTTTGAACCATTCTTTTCCTTTTGGAAAGTCAAGAAACCCTAGGCTCTCTCTTCCTCTATTTTTATCTCATTTTCCTATTGTAATTTCTCTTGATTTTGTATAGTATAGTTGATGAATATTGATTAAGGGGAGAAATACCAACATTATTGTGGAAGAATAGTGATATTTTGAAGCAAGAATCATTGGTGAAGGGAAGTGTTTTTGCTTAATCTTCATATTTCTCTATTTATTTTATTTTATAGTTGAAATGATGTATTTAATTCTTGAATTTTATTGTTATTTCACTATGAGCTAAACTATTTTGTGTTGGGATGTTGATGAAGCTTGACCTAACTTAGTTGATTTTAATGCTTGTATTAAGAATTTAAGCTTTTTATTATCTTGTGCATTTATTGTTGTATTTGTTGACTAGCATTTATTGTGGCCACATTTATGCTTAGGTTTCATGGGATGTGCAATTATTGAGAAATTGTTGTGTATTCTAGATCAATACAATATTTGCTCTAGGTTCTTGTTTAGGATAGAGATATACCTAAAACCCTAGATGACCCATTGAGCTATTTTCACTTAGGTTTAATGCAATTGGTGTGTTTTTAATCGACATAGAGATATAGTAGGTTAATGCCACTAATTAGGGTTGATTTCACTCGAGAGAGGTAATTGGCTAAGCTTGGAAAATCGGGTCTAACATGATTAATGAATTGCATTTCTATTTGCTTGTTGTGAATTCAATTAGGTAATGGTGAAGTGGAATCAAGAATCCCAACACTCCTTTATCATCTATTCATCACCATTTTTCTAGTCATTTATTTACAATTGCAACTTTAATTCTAGCACGAGAACATTCCCAAACAAATCTTTATTGTGTGTGTTTCTTGTTAAAATTAATTATACTAGAGTGTAGTTGAAATAGACAATCCTTGTGGGATTGATAAACCGGACTCAATTAGTCCACTATTACTTGTATGCAACTCGTGCACTTGAAGTGTGTTTCTAGCGAACAAGGACAATATCACCAGCATTGCTTCCAGCAAATATTTTCGCTTTAAGCACGTGCTTTCCAAGCCTCATAATGATCAATCTAGTTCTATTATACAAATACACAAACCAATAAAATGATCTATATTTCTCAGTAACATGACAGGAGTGCCAACCTTAAGCTTCAATTCATGATTCGGCATGCCAGAACACCTTATCCATTCAAAAATTTAGATGTTTGAAGATTTTGCAACACGTCTACATTTGCATCAGAACTACATGTTGAATCAAAACTTAGATAAGTTCTAAATTCCCCCGAACTAAGTAATATCATATATTACTTCACACATTGAACAACATCTAGAGTAGGTGCTAGGAAAGCCCTTCCTTGTAAATGAGACATGTCAGCCAACTCGCATGATAGCCCAGGATAGTTACTACAAACAATTGCTTCCACTGGATTGTCAAAATCACTTATCAACATATCATTTGGGATTTCAGTTTCAATATAACTATCATTTGTGATGGGTGTCGAATCCAACAAATAATAATTTCTTGCTCACATTGAAATAAATTGCAATAGTGGTGAGCAAGGTCGAATCCAAAGGGATTAGTTAGATTTAATTCTTCAAGAAAATTAAAACAATGAATTAAAAATAAGGGGGTTTTGAATTTTTGAATATGAAATCAAATTTTAAATAAACAATTGCGAAATTAAAATGATGAAAATATCAAATTAAATAAATATCCAGCCCAAGGTATAATCTCAGTATCGATTCATAGAATTGATCATGGATGCAAAAATAAAATCATTTACTCATTCTCTAAATTGGTTATGGTCATTGATACGATCTAACAACCTATCTCTCCTTACTTTATCGATAATCAAGAGACGCTCGTTGATTATTTCCCTAATCAATAAACAACCCTAGATACGATCGTAGGATTTAATTTACCAATAGCATTAATTCCTAAAGAGACGACCAATTCTAACCAAAAAATTCACACACGTGGTTTATTTAAGCTAGGTTATATATCTTCATAACATGAGTCAAAAATCAGTCTATAATTAACTATGTTATTTGCCACTTGTATTAGAAAACCTAAACAATTACTGATTTAGATTCCTAATTGGCTAAGTATCGTTTTGACAATTAAAACAACGTGCACTTTGTATTAATAAATCAAAACAACAAATTTGATGCAAACAAAAGATATATAAATAGAAAACAATCAAAGGAACAATTTAATTTAATTATATCTCACAATTCTTGGTGAATCAAAACTTCGAATATCCTTGAACTGGAATAACAAATTTAGCTATCTATAAACATTGTAAATCAGAAAAAAAAAAAAAAAAGAATTGTAATTAAAACAAATAAAAGACAATGATCAATTGAAAGTGATAAACTGTGGCTGCATCTTCAATGCCCTTCAAAGTCTTCTCCCTGTTGCGGCCAAGCATCCTCCTTTTTAATTGTAATCCCTACTTTTCCTTAAGTAGTCCCCTTTTCTTTTTTTTCTTCCCAAACGTGGACTACTCCTTTTTCCTCTTTCCTTCCCATATTTTTTTTCCTTTTCTTTTAGTCTTGCCTTTTCTTTCCTTTTTTCTCTTTTCCAATTATAATCCTTTGTTTCCTCTAAAACACGATGACAGCTCCCACTTTTAACCTAATGTGCTGCCGAGAATTAGTCTAGCATTTGAGCCCATTTACCTCCAAAGTCCACAAGTCCAGCCCATTAAATATTTGAGGTTGCTGTCTTGCATAATTAATAAAGTGTGCCCACGTCTTATGCTAAGTTCTTCTCTGATTGTGTACTTTTGAGTTCCAAACTTCTTCTTTCCAATTTGTGATATTGAGTCTAATTTGATCTCAATTCTCCACATAATACACAAAACATAAAATATGATTAACATTCACAATTTAAGCATTTAAAATCAATGGAATAAGAGGAAATCTCACAAATTAAATAGCAAATATACACTCTATCAATTTGGTCCACCAATTGTACCGTCCCCAATACTGGAAATCCATTCGAAAAACAGCTTCAACTTGATACCATCAACATCAGTTTCAAGATTTTTCAGCCTCATATTTTGGGTTAGCCTCAAAATCTTACAGTTTCTCCACAAGTATAATGAATTAATATATGCAAACACAATATCTTGTCGACTTCCCTTTGGAATAACAGGTAATATCTGTCAAAATTCCCCACCAAAAACTACAATCTTACCTCCAAATGGTAAATTAGTGCTCATTGAATTACCAAATCTCAAAATATCTCTCATGCTTTTATCCAATTCTTCGAAACAATATTTGTTCATCATGGGTGCTTTGATAAGTGCTTTATTAGCACTTGTTTGGTTCACTTGTTGTCCTATTTTGTTATTGGTTTGATCCTATTAAAGTATTGTTTGATGCATTTTTATGTTTTATGTTGTGTAGGATCATAAAGGACTAAATATGAGGGAAAATGACCAAAATGCACTTAAGAATGAAGTTTGGGAACCAAGGTTGCAAATAACTTACGTCCGTAACATCAACATTCACGACCATAAGTCATTATCATGTGCAAGCATGAAAAAGGGTAGAAACTCATTTACGGCCGTAACTTCCATATTTACGGCCTTAAATTCAAAACACGAAAAATTTCCAAAAACTCACTTACAATCGTAACAACCTAAGTTATGGTCGTAACTTCGACGCAAAATATTTTCCTATTCTGAATCGTGGCCTATCTTTTGTATATCTTATGGGCAACCCTAGGCACGATTTTGGAGTTATAAAAAGAGGAAAATCACCACATAATAGAGGCTAGAAAATAGAGAGGAAAATTAGAGATTAAAATAGAGATTTTTGGGAGATTTTCAAGCAAGAAGTATCAATGGAATTCATGAAGAAAATTGAAGATTTCTCCGCAATCATGCTGGGCTAAATTCCATATCTTGTTCAAAGGGGAAGTTGTGTTATTCAATTATATTATTTTCTTCCTAAAAACTAGTAATGTGCATCTATTTTCTTATTTCAATTGTTGAATTATTGAGTTTTGAATGTTTTATTGAATTTATTTGATTTATAAATTTGATTTGGTCAATTAAATTGTTGAATCTCTGAATTAATGTGTGTGCTAGGTTCAGATCTTTGATCCGTAATTGTCATTGAATCTTTACTTTAGTAGCAAATAAATCGCGTGCAGGTTTATCAATAATTAAACTTGGGTTTATTAATTCGAACTTGTGAAATTAGTAACCCGATTCAATCTGACTCTTCTCGCTTCACACTAGTCTTGCTTTAAATTCTAAGAGCTTGTTTAAAGTTATCCATTAGTTAAAATTGAATCAAAGAGCTAGTTTTGATTTAATTTACATAAGAAAGAATTTAGATAATCAAAGCTTGTTGATTACTTAAGATTGATAAATTGAATTAGGAATAGAAGTATGTTGCATAGAAAAGTATAACTTTAATTGAGGACATAACCGAACCCGAGAACAAGATTTCCTCTCATTTCAATTCTTTACATAATTATTTGTTCTTTTTATGCTCGTTTACATTTAAGCAATTCAAACAACAAAACCCCCCCAATTTTATTCTAATTGATCGAATAACTATTTTTAGTTCACTGTTCCTCGTGGGATCATCTCTTACTCTCGCTTCTACATTATTAATTAATATTTGACGAGTAAGGAATTATTTATTATTTTGGTGCGTCGCGATGTGCAAAAAAATTTTGGCGCCGTTGCCTGGAAGCAGTTAACCAATTTAGTGAGAATTTTATTTTTTCTGCATTTTATTTGATTTAGTTTCTTTTCGCTTTATTTCTATAATTTTTCAAAAAAAAAAAAAATGTCTGTCTACTTCTTTACTTATATGCGTAGAACTAGATCGACTAATTTTGAATATTTTGATTTTGAACCAGAGATCAAGAGAAAATTTCGACAGCGACGAAGGGAAGCACAACAGCAAATGGCAGGCAATAACATCAACAATAGAACTCTTAAACAGTTGGCTACTCCGGATGTCGCTCCCAGCCACTGTGCATTACTTTTCCTAAAGTGGATTAAGGAAAAAAAACTTTTGAGCTCAAATCTGGACTCATTCACCTGTTTCCGACTTTCGAGGGCATCCCGGAGAGGACCCGTATAGACATTTCAAGGAGTTCCATGTGGTTTGTGATAGTATGAGGCCAACGGGTATTATCGAGGAACAAATCAAGATGAGGGCCTCCTCCTTCTCTCTAAAGGATGCTGCTACTAACTGGTTATACTGTCTACCATCCAGATTAGTCACCACTTGGAACGACATGAAGAGGCTATTCTTAGAAAAGTCCTTTCCTGCATCGACTGTTGGTAGTAGGAGCATCCTCTGCTGGTAATTGCATGGCCATATATACCTGCTGCCCGGATGCTACTATTGGGGAAGCCCATTGGATACCTATTGACAGTGGAAGAAATCGGCTTAGTCACTTCATTTTAAATTGTTCCATTATGGTAGCTTGATCAGGGAGGAAATTAAAGAACCAGGATCCATAATCTGGATTATCACTCTGTGACTGTGAATGTATGTGTAATCTGAATATCACTAATCTAATCGGTACCAACTTTGTATCATTTATGTATAATATTGAATAAAATTGGATTAAACTTACCAAAATATTTCTGGTCCTTGATTGTTTGATATGATATTCGTATGATTTAATTAAATGTGTCAAATAATTTACTATAGAGTACCATCTCGAGCTGCCCCCATCATCAGATCAGTGAGCAACTCTTGGTGCAATATTTTTATGAAGGTTTGGCACCGATGGATAGAAGTGTGATAGATGTCACAAGTGGAGGTGCATTGATGGACAAGATACCGAAACAAGCACGGGATTTAATCTCCAATATGGCTGAGAACCATCAGCAATTCAATTCAAATAGGGATACGCAAGTTCACCTCGTGAATGAGGTAAGTAGTTCCAATATTGAAAGTCAATTGTTTGAATTAAGAAATCTCGTTAAACAACTTGCTGTAGGGAACTCACACCAAGTCAAAGCATGCGGAATATGTACAAATTTTGGACATCCAAAGGATACTTGTCTGGTGTTGCAAGAGGAAAATAGTACCCAGGTGAATGCTGCAGAAGGTTTCCCGTTCCAGAGAAAGCAGTACAATCTGTACCCCAATACCTACAATCCAGGATGGAGGGATCACCCCAACCTAAGCTATGGAGCAAACAAGCCCCGAGGATTCGTCTCTAACAAACCTCAAGGGCAATTTTAGCAACAAGGAAATTTCCAACCTTAGGGGCAGTATCAACAAAGACCCCAAAACTCAGGTATTTCTCTTGAAGACATGGTTAAAACCTTGGTATCTAACACACTTCAATTTCAACAGGACACCAAGTCTAGCATTCAAAATCTGGAGAACTAGATGGGTCGATTGGCTACAGCCATCAACAGGTTGGAAGCACAATCTGCAAGTAAATTACCATCTCAACCTGAAGTTAACCTAAGAAAAGTGAGTGCTATAACCCTGCGGAGTGGAAAAGAGATTGAGGGTTCGCGGAAGCAAGCCCTAGCACATGAAGAAGCAGAAGAGGAAAAAGGAATGGGAACCACTTCACAAACCCCTCAGGTAAAAATCGACTCTAATTTGATTGCTAAATCGACTTCACCCCCTTTTCCTAGTAGGTTAGCCAAGACAAATAAGGACATCAAGGAAAAAGAGGTGTTTGAGACATTTAGGAAGGTCGAGTTAAACATCCCTCTCTTGGATGCAATCAAGCAAATCCTGCGCTATGCAAGATTCTTGAAAGATCTGTGCACCAATAAGCGAAAATTGAAGGGGAATGAGATGGTAAGTATAGGGGAAAATGTTTCAGCTGTTCTTCAGATAAATTTGCCCCCTAAATGTAAGGACTCAGTTATGTTCACTATCCTTTGTAAAATAGAAAAATGAAAATTTAGAAAGCAATGTTAGATCTAGGAGCCTCAATAAATATCATTCCCATGTCTGTTTATTTATCTTTAAATATTGGTCCATTAAAAGAAACGAGTGTGATTTTACAACTTGCTGATAGGTCTAATGTGTGCCCCGAGGGAGTTTTAGAGGATGTTTTGGTTCAAGTAAATGAATTGGTTTTTCCTGCTGATTTCTATGTATTTAATATATGCAAAAAAAATTCTTCTAATTCTATACCAATTCTTTTAGGAAGGTCATTTCTAAAATCATCTAGGACGAAAATTGATGTGCATGATGGTACCCTCATGATGTGTTCCGGACCCTCGAAAATCGGAGTCATAGCAGGCTTAACGGAAAAAGTTAAATATTCAAGCCAAATAAAAGTGCAATCCAGTCAACCATGTCGGAATTAGATGCATAATATGTGTTTTTCGAGTAGAAATGGGCCACTAAGCAAAACTCATGGGCCTAAGCCCTTGAGCTGACTGATTTTATGGCCAAATTCCATCATTTGGGACTTCAAAACAGCAAGTCAATTATGCAGACGGAAATTAGGGTTTTTGCGTATTTTTAGGTTAAATTTTGTTTTAAATTATTTGTTTTCCTATTTTACAATTTTAGTCTAATTAAAATTCTATTTTGAGTCAATTAGCGGCTAGGTTATTTTACTTATTTATATTCCTTTCCATTCATTGTAGTTCAGACTTTGATTTTGATATAAAACAGTTTTTATTGAGGATTCAATAAATGATATAGGTGGATTCCTATGTTTTTTCGAACTTATCAAGAATATTTCTTGTGGCGTTCAAATATCGAACTTATCAAATATTTCTTGAAAATATTTGTGGCGTTCAAATCAGAGACTTATCAAGGAAATTGGGCAAATCCTTGTATCGTTTCGAAAGTCATGTTTCTTTATTCCGCATCGTCGAGCCATCACGTCGTGAATATCGGGTCATGATTCATCCGTCCAACCACAACCTGAGTTCGCAACTTTCCGGCGTTTCTTCCGCGCTTCGAATCTCATCATCTGGTATCAGAGATGGACTCTGAATTCAGGTTTTTCTATCCAGTTTAATTCTTATGTTTATCATCGAGTCTGTCATAAGAATTATCCATATCTTGTTTTTGAGTTTTTCTTTTCTTGAGTGTTATTCGTGCCAGTAAATTTTTCCATTGTTTGATCCATATAAAAATTCAATAAAAATTCAAAAGTATTTATTTTGTTCGATTCTTATCCAAATTCTGTTCCGTTCATTTTGTTACGTTCGTGTCGAATTTTCGGATTTATTTATAAAAAAAAATTTAATTTATTTTTTCCCGAAAATTCATCCGTTATTCCCAAAAAAAAAAAAAAGGTCGTTACAAAATTCAAGAACAACTTTCTTGAATTTCCTTAAATTCTTGATATTCGTTTCCTTTCAAGTCAGCAATAAAATTCGTTCCTGCTATTTGATGTCTAAATCCTCTTCGTTCTTGAATTTTTGAAATGCCACATAAGGAATGGATTATGATTCGGGCTCTTTATTCCAAACTAGATGTTATGTGAATCATAAGGGGTGCAGTTTGGCGATTGATGGAAAGTGTTTTACTAATTTCGTTAGTAGCACCGTGGTTGAAAAATTAGGATTGCCCCTAAAACCACACTATAAACCTTATAGGATGACATGGATAAGGGAGTTTGGGAATTTCAAAGTAACCAAACAAGTTCTAGTGCCTATCACCCAGGGAAGGTATAGTGAGGATGTATGGTGTGATGTAGTGCCATTGAAATCTTATCATATTTTATTGGGAAAACCTTGGAGACGTAGGAGGGAGGCTGTTTATGATAAGAGTATGCACATATACCAATTCCTTAAGAAATGGAAAATGTGCATACTAAATGGGTTGACATTAGAGGAAGCACTAGAAGATTCACGGAGGGTAAGGAAGGAGAGTGAAAGTGGTGTAATAGGAGGCATCGTGAGGATAAGGATATTGATAAGAAGGAGGGAGAATTGAAATTAAAAACAAATAAACAAACTCCAAAATTTGATGAGGAGAAGGTGGAGTTGGGTAGCGAGGAAATGATTAAGAATGAGATTGTTGATAATGAGGGGAATGAATTGGAAGTTGGGGTAGAAGTTCAAAATTTGGGTTTTAAATTGGTAGATCCATAGTTGGGTAGTGATGAGATAGTGTACGAGAATGGTGATAAAAATGTGGAGTTAGGAGATGTGGTTGAGTTTGAAGATGAAAAATTTGAACAAAAAGTTGCAAAAGAGAAAAGAGGGGAAGAGAAGAACCTCGTGGTTCAAGAAGTGGAGTTGGTGGTGGTTTATCATGAATACAAGGATCCATACCTTGTACCTCATGAAGCTAACATGTCCCTCCGCATTTTGTTTAAATCTTTTTTGTAGGTTAATTACGTTTGGGAGCTTCAACCACACTACATATGGCAAATGAAGTTCAAGCTCCATCTCTTCCATGTTTTCCAATCAAAGGAGCATAATTTATTGAACTCATGGCATGGAAGCAATAATTTTCCATTTGATCCAAGAGGTGAAGTGAAACAACAGGAACAAAGCTATGATTCGGGACGAATCATCCTAAAGAATGAGGGTATGATGTGTTCCGGACCCTCAACAATCGGAGTCATAGCAGGGTTGACGGAAAAAGTTAAATATTCAAGCCAAATAAAAGTGCAATCCAGTCAACCATGTCGAAATTAGATGCATAATATGTGTTTTTCGAGTAGAAATGGGCCACTAAGCAAAACTCATTGGCTAAAGCCCTTGAGCCGACTGATTTTATGGCCAAATTCCATCATTTGGGGCTTCAAAACAGCAAGTCAATTATGCAGACAGAAATTAGGGTTTTTGCTTATTTTTAGGTTAAATTTTGTTTTTAATTATTTGTTTTCCTATTTTAGAATTTTAGTCTAATTAAAATTCTATTTTTAGTCAATTAGCGGCTATGTTATTTTACTTATTTATATTCATTTCCATTCATTGTAATTCAGACTTTGATTTTGATATAAAACAGTTTTTATTGAGGATTCAATAAATGATAAAGGTGGATTCCTATGTTTTTTCGAACTTATCAAGAATATTTCTTGTGGCGTTCAAATATCGAACTTATCAATTATTTCTTGAAAATATTTGTGGCGTTCAAATCAGAGACTTATCAAGGAAATTGGGCAAATCCTTGTGGCATTTCGAAAGTTGTGGTTCTTTATTCCGCATCGTCCAACCATCACGTCGTGAATATCGGGTCATGATTCATCCTCCAACCACAACCTGAGTTCGGAACTTTCCGACGTTTCTTCCGCGCTTCGAATCTCATCACCTCACCATGGAATTTGATAATGAAATAGTTCAATTCAATATTTATGATTCCATGAAAGATCTCGATGGTGCTAACCCTGTTCATTCTATTGATGTGATTGATTCTCCAGTGCAGGAAATTGTTGCAGTGTTTAATAATTGTTCAAATTTATAACAATCGGTAACATCTCTTATATCACACCACCAATTTCTAATGAGGAGCTTTTGCCCCTTTTTTGCAGGCCCTAATGAAGAAGATGAAGAAGAAGTTGAGCTTTGGGAAACCGGTTGATCCCGGTTGAAGGAGGAAACAACCCGTCGAGCCAACGATAGTAAACAAAGGCGTTGCTCGGGAGGCAACCCAAGAGGGAGTTTCTTTACTCTTTCAATTATTTTATTTTATTTTATTTTTATTTTGTGTCATTGGTTCATTTTATTTCTTTTCCTATTTAAGTAAAAATAAAAAAGAAAAATGGGGGGGGGGAGTTGGGTTACGACAACAACTTTCTCTTTCACGACCGTAATCCATTTAACATAATTTCTATTAGAACTCTAGTTATGGCCGCAACCATGTTTCTTTCACGGCCCTAACTAATTCAATCAATTCTTGATCCAACGGGACACTTATGGCCGTAAGTGAATTCCTTCACGGCCGTAAGTTTTGAGCACTTTTAAAATCCCACCTCCTTCTTCTAATTTCATTCAATCCCCTCTTTTGGTTGGTATTTTCAAGTTCCACACTGAGGACAATGTGGAATTCAAGTGGGGGTGATTTGTCTTTTGTCTTTTGCTATGGTTCTTTTTGTTTTACTTATTCAGTTTTTGCTGTGTTAATTAGTTTTTGTTGTGTCGACCCACAGTTCGGTTTAATAGGAAGCAACCCGACTTATGATAATTTTTGAACCGCCAACTTCCTAAATTGTATAATTGGACAAAGAATGAGCATATAGAGACGAACCAAAATTGATATGATAAAATACTACATCGAGTAACTTCATTCTATCCTTGTACACTAGATTTTGAGTTCGGAACCAAGACTCAGCAATGACCTATACTCATAATTGGATGGGAGGAACACATATAAACCGTAATTTGTGAGCTTTTGAGCCTATGAGCTGCTTTTACTCTTTATATTAAGCTCTTATTGCTTTGATGTGTGTCCTGCATGGTTGATTTGTTCTTGGATTTACTCTTTTGTGCATGTCATTGTAGCTTCTTGGCTCAAGTGCAAAATATAGTAAATGCATTAGGTTAAACCAAATTTGACCTTCTAAAAGGGTCTACCATGATACATGTACCAATAGAAACCCCTTTGAGCCTTAGTTTTTCTTTGAAATTTTGGTACCACGCTACAAGCCACAGATACCCGCTCTTTCATGCTACCTCTATCTTGAACCCACAAGAGAGGAATTCCACAAGCTTTTATTGGTTGAGAAGTATGTGAAGAGCTAAGCTTCAAAAAGATTGGCGACTTCATTTTGTGGTAATTAAGGATTATGTGGTAATGTGGTCAAAGGAAACAAGTTGCAGTGAAATTAATTTTAAAAAAAATAATTCAATCAAGTGTTCAAAGTACCGGATCAAGAAAATTCCTCGATGAAAAAAATAAATCCTCAAGTTATGGGTCGGTCTTTTTGTTTGAGTCGTATTTCTTTTCTTTTACATAATTGTTCGAGGACGAACAATGGTTCTGTGTGAGGGGATTTGATAAGTGCTTTATTAGCACTTGTTTGGTTCACTTGTTATCCTATTTTATTATTGGTTTGATCCTAGTAAAGTATTGTTTAATGTATTTTTATGTTTTATGTTGTGTAGGATCATAAAGGACGAAAAATGATCAAAATACACTTAATAATGAAGTTTGGGGACCAAGGTTGCAAATAACTTACGGTCGTAACATCAAACGCTCAACTTTTGCAAAAAAATAAAATAAAATAAAATAAAATAAAGAGAAAGATTCGAGTGTGAACAAAATATTGGGTAGCGGGTGACAATGAAGTTTATATTAAGGGTTGTCATTTTGAATTGACTTAGCTTGCGAAATTCCTTCTTGACTCAGCCTAAATATGTCATTTTATCCTACCCAACCTGATGCCCCATTATAACCAAATAAAGACATTTGCTTTACGCTTGTGTCATTGTTGGCTTCGGTTATGACATTTGGGAAGTCTGTGGTAACAAACTCTCCATGCAGTTTGTCGAGTGAACGGAAAAAAAATTTGTAGAGATGGCAATGGGTAGGGTATGTGACGGGTTTAGAAAACCCATACCCTACCCAACCCATTAGAGATTTATAATATACATATACCCACTTAAGAGTTGCGGGTCGGGTGCGGGTATACTTTTATACCCATTTAAAACCCGTTACGTATTTTAATTTTAATATTTTTTTATTTTTATTTTTTTTGGCATTGATAATGAAGTAAAAATATAACATCTATTGTCCAAAAATAAATAGACTCCAATTGTCCAAAAATAAGCAAATATCAAATAGTCTACTTGTCCAAAATTATATACTTTTAAAATTTAAATACAATAATTTTTTGAAAAAAATTAATGGGTATATGGGTTGGGTATGGGTTTTTCTACAATACCCATATCCTACCCATACTCATGCCGGGTTTTTAAATCTATACCTATACCCTACCCACAACCCATTGGGTAGGGTAATTTCCGCCCATTTGTGTCGGATACCCAACGGGTTTTGGGTACGTGGGTATTATTGTCATCCCTACTCACCCTTATCCACTTTGTGCGAAGAGAGAAATGTCTTGTGAGGGTGTTAACTCCCATTACATGTTCTTATGAGTGGCTTGAATTGCTTGGTCTATATTTTGAACTTTTGAGTTGATCGAAACTAACACTCGTATAGTAACTCATTGATAGATGTTGTAAGCATACTCACGAGAGGTGATAGGATATAAACCACACTGGACTATGATCTGGGTCGGGAGTATTGAACTCTTGTATTTATGTTCAAAGAATATTACATGATGCATCTCTAGCACACACTAACACACTCTGATTCTGCAATAAACGTTTCATGCTAAGAAGAGTAGGTTGTAACCTTAAACCTTCTGACTATAGGTCTACATATTTGCTTGAGTCATATTTCCTTTATTTTCATCATTGATCGAGGACGAGCAATGGGTCAAGTGTGGGGGGATTGATAAGTGCGGCATTAGCACTTATTTGGTTCATATGTTGTCCTATTTTATTATCATTTTGATCCTTTAAGTATTGGTTAATGCACTTTATGTTTTATGTGGTATAGGATCACAACGGAGGGAAAAGAGGCAAAAAGGACCAAATTGTACATAAAATTGAAGTTCAGGGACTTGTGATGCAATTTTATTACGGCTGTAAGAAATTAAACTTACGGCCTTGAACAAAGATGGACGTGAAGTGGAATTATGTAGAAATCAAGTTACGGCCATAACTTGAAGGATTATGGCCGTAACTCCAAAAGAACAAATTTGAGCAGAACTTGTGTTACGACCGTAACTTAAAGGATTACGACCGTAACCTCCCAGTGGAAAATTTTCTTATTGTTTTCAATATCTATCTATGGCATATATCTTGGGATTCTTAGGGCACGAATTGGGGACCAATAAAAGGAGAGATTGACCACAAAACAAGGGTTGGAAAATCATTATTGAGAGCGGCTAATTCTTTGAGCTTGGAGGAGAAAAATATTGGAGAAGAAGGTGAACAAGAAGCAAGAATTCTGAATTTTCTTCATGGCTATGCTTGGCTAGACTTCTCACCTAGTTCAAAAGGGGACGTTGTATTTTAATTACTTTGTTCATCACTTTTCCAAACTAGTAACGTAGTTCTAAATTCTTTACTTTGATTGTTGGATTTTTATGCGTTTTCAATTCAATCGATGCAATATTTTATTTGATTAAGGCCTTATCATTTAATTTGTTGTATTGAGATTTGCTATTTTGAATGATTGGATCCGTAATCGTCTTTTTGTTCAAATCGTAGTAGCAAGTGGGAATTTAGTATTTCCATAGAAAAATCCAACTTAGGTTAATTGTCACGAGCTTGTGTGATTGATAATCTAATTCACCCTATTTCTTCTCGAATTTATATAATTGTTGTCTTAAATCTTAAGAGCTTGTTTTAGGTTATTCAATGGCTAATATTTGATTAGAGAATTTATTCTAATTGAATGCAATTAAGGGAAAATATGAATAGTTAGAGCTTATTGACTATTTACGGGTGATAAATCAAAGAAGAAATTGAACTCGCGTTAGTTGGAAAGTGATAAGATTGTGATGGAGTACAACTAAACCTGAGAACTAGGATTCATTAATAATTGATCTACATTCCAACCATTTTACGTGCTTATTTTATTGTTCAAGTCATTGACAATATTTAAACTCAAACCCTCCCCCCATTAATTCTAATTGATACGACACTATTTTAGTTCATGTTCCTTGTGAGATCGACTCTTACTTCCGCTATTACATTTTAAACTGATAATTGGCGAGTAAGGAATTTAATTAATTTTTGGTACATAGCGACACATATCAATTACCTAAGATTGATAAATGGAATTAAGAAAGTACGTTGCATATGAAGGTATAACATTAATTGAGGACATAACTGCACCCGAGAACAAGATTTCCTCTCATTTCAATTCTTTTACATAATTATTTGTTCTTTTTATGCTCGTTTACATTTAAGCAATTCAAACAACAAACCTCCCCCCCCCCAATTTTATTCTAATTGAACGAATAACTTTTTTAGTTCATCGTTTCTTGTGGGATCGACTCTTACTCTCGCTACTACATTATTAATTAATATTTGGCCAGTAAGCCTGTGTTTGGCTGCTGGGGAGCCGGCGTTATTTTGATTTTTTGTGTTTTCGAGGTAGAATTTATGGTTAAAAAGTGATTTTGGGAAATGTGTGTGATTAAACAGTGGGTTGGAAAAACGTGTTGATTACAATAAGTGTTATAACACCTTTTGCCGAACGCATTGTAAAGAATTATTTATTATTTTGGTGCGTCGCGATGCGCATCACGCCTCATCCCAAATAATAAGCTTACATTTCACGATCAACTTAGAAAATTTTGCTGGGCTACCCTGTTTAATGTTGCATGTTGAATATTCATTTGGTGTAATTGGAATTGCAAACCTAGAATGAGAAGTTCTACCACCAAGCAATAAAACTGATACTATTCCACTCGATGCCACATTCAAAACAATGTCACACTTCGATCTTATAGCAGCAGACAGAGTTTTCCATATGAACGTTTTACCTGTTCCTCTATAACGATACAAGAAGTATACTCCACCTTTCACATTTTTTACCGAGTCCATAATTGTGTCATATGCAAAACGCTGCTCATCATTTAATTTAGAAATCAACATTCTGTACTCTTCTCCTAAAAATACTTTATCATACCTCATTTCATCTTGTATCATTCTATTTTGGCAACTCAAAAAGCATCCGACGACTGGGAAAGGCATCGTCGAAAAGACAATGAATAAAGTTATGATTTAATTGTATTGAATTTACCATCATTAATGTTACTCAATGGAGTTCTACTCCATTTATGCGAATTAGAAGTATTTGAGTTCGAAACTTGTGTTCAACCAATGTTAAGGTCAACACAATTCCTGTTTCCTCTCTTTGCCATGGGTTCTGAGTTTTCCATTGAATCTAACAAAAATATATATAGAAAATAACTTGGAATTAGCAAAAAAACAACAATTAACATCACATGAGAACACAACATAAAAGTAAATGCTTACCACTATCATAATGGTGTACAAAGGTCTCCCGAGTGCCAACATTACATATGTTTAGACCTTTTGAATTATGTATAGCATCACACAAACCCACATCCCTACTAACTTCGCATTTGGATGACAATTTATTGCCTGACTGTTTCGTAGTTTGACTGGCTGGACTTGTTTCGAATGAAGCATCAACCAAACTCCTAACATTGAATGATGTCACATGAGACATTTTACGCATGGATATACTACAATTATAACGATATATTTCATATTACAATAGAAATGTTATAGACCAAAATATAAATGATGAATAAAGTTTTACTTTAAATTCATTGCATTTACCATTAGTAATGTTACTTAATGGAGTTCTACTCCATTTCTACTAATTAGAATTGTTTGAGTCCAAAACTTGGGTCCAACCAATGTTAAGGTCAACACAATTCCTGTTTGCTCTCTTTGCCATGGGCTTTGAATTTTCGAAGCTAACAATTGTAAAATTAGTTTTTTCTTTCCAATCAAAGAAATGCAAAAATAATAAATAATGAGGCTGTAATTTAACATTTTGTTTTACAATTAGTAACATGACTTAATGGAGTTCTAGTCAAATCATGCGTATTAAAGTCATTTGCAATCAGACATTGCGACGATTGCAAGTCACCATTTGCCAAGTTTGTAGCAGGGACCGAGTTTTCTTCCAAATCTAACCATCATGAATTTAGTTTTTAATTCTTTATTACTCTAAGTCTAATTAAAAAAGAAAAAAAATAAAGGAATAACAATAGACGTGTGCATCTTAGATGTGTGGCTCTTTAAGTATTGATTCTTCATATTATATTTTTTTTTATTCATCATGCACATGAGCATTATACTATTAAAAAGTCCAAAGGGATTAAATTTTGTTATAAATAATATATATGTGAATGACATTACCATTATACCCCTGTAAACATTACATATTATGATTATGCCATTGATCACCCCTATAAATAGGGGCTTGAGTTTGTAATATTGCTTACACTTAAAATGAGAAGCATTACTTATTTTCTCTCCATCTCTATCTCTTTCTAATTTTGATAGTTTTACAACACGTTATCAATACAAGTCTCTAGCCAATTATGTAATAAGATGGGAGTATGCTCTACAGTTCTAAATGATGAACCTCTGTATCAGAAACCTGATTATTATTAATCAAAGTTTTCCTTTCCCAAATCAAACACTTTTGGCTTTAGAAAATAACCCATATACGGTAGATCTGAGCACTTCAAGAAAGATAGAAACTTTACACCACTGTATGATCTAAAAAGGTTCCACAAGAGGAAAGAAATATGGTCTCGATGTTGTGAAATAAGAAAAAATTGGAGAAATTATACAATCTGAAACTTTCAACGTAGATCTACGCCAAACCATACATTCGATCGACGATCGGAGACTAGATTTAAAACCACGGTGGCAAGGCGGTTCTCCGGCACCTGCGCGTGTCTACGGTGACACACCGGCACGGAGGTGTGTGAGGCTCACGTGCAAACGTCGAGGCGGAACGTGTGGGCGTGTGGAGAAGAATCCGACGACGGTTGCAACAGACAGTTTGTTCATCTCAATATTCCGAATTTTTCTGTGGTCTTACTTTTCCGTTTGATGCAGTTTTGGACATTTTCCGATAGTAGAACGTGGCGGTTCCTTAAAAACTATTTTTGGAGCACTTCCGATGGAATTTTGAACTTCGGACCAAAAATACATTTGTTGTAAATTACATTTCAAACATGTTGACCATTTTGGATTTATTCATATGATCAATATATTAAAATATGGACGATTTTACCCTTGATAATACGTTAAAGTATATTAATTGTATTTAACGTATTGGATCAATCATGATTATTGATCTTATGATTAATATTGACAAAATATATATTACAAGTGTTTAGCTCTATTGTGTGATCAATAAGGTAAAAGTAATATAATTATTACCATGTCCTGATGTATTGAGTATTTGATTAAATATAACTCATTATCGTAACGGACTAGACTATTATGTATACCTGACTAGATTTGGAGATATGACTTGCTCATTTATGAAAGATAATTATTTCATTATATTGACACCACCTATATGATTGGTTTTATCAACATTAAATATACATATTACGTTACCACCTATATGGTTGGTTCTACAAGTTTCATATATATTACGTTACCATCTATATGGTTGGTTCTACTGATTTTAAATATTTCTGCTCATATGAATTTGATATATTATTGTCATTTGATATTTCAACAAATGGTACTAGAAGTTACCATTACCAAAAGTTTAATAATAATATTTTAGAAAATGGTACCAGAAGTTACCATTACCAAAATGTTGTTGGATTTTAATGAAAATATTTTATCAAACAGTACCAGAAGTTACCAATAACTGTATTGAAAGGACAGATGAAAATAAATTATTCAACAAAGAAAAATGTTGATGTATGATAAGATAATATCACATGATAGCACGGACATGGCTAATGTGAAAATAATCTTATCAGTATTATGAGATAAATATTATATGATTGAGATAAATAGATTTGATCAAAGTTCTTGCACAAGCACGAATGTACTCCAGAAGAAGTAAAGGTTATCATCTAAACATACTAAAATGATATTGTTATTATTGCTCTTGAAGAAGCATAAAGGAGTCATACTGAAACATATCAAGAAAAGAGATACATGCAAAACACAAAAAAAGGGGGGAAACATTTATGATCCTCAAAAGTAGAGGTGTGTCTCAAGAGTAATAATACTCCGTACTCTACCACCCCTAATCTTTTTGTGTGTCTCAAGAGTAAGAATACTCCGTACTCTACCACTCCTAATCTTTTTGAGATTCACAAGATTAAGTTCAAATATTCATCAATATTAGAGGTGTGTCTCAAGAGTAAGAATACTCCGTACTCTACCACCCACAATATTTTAAAGATTCACAAGGTTAAATTTACATTAACTGGACTCCACTTTCGCTTGGTACCCTTCTTGCGACCAATCTATATTAACTCCTGGTGGATCTTGTATTTGAACGTATGATTGTAACTTTTCCAACAGTTCATCGATAGTGGAAGCAGAAAAAAGGATCCTCCTAGAAAATAGAGAGATGAATCCCTGTTCCACAGTATAATCAATAAATGTTAGTAAACCATCAAAGAAGTTGTTAATATTTAAAAGCCCAATAGGCTTATTACGGAGACCGAGTTGAGCCCATGAGGTAATATTAAAGATTTCCTCTAAAGTACCAAAACCTCCAGGCATCGGAACCATATAACATGCAAGTTATACGTTCATGGATAGATAATGTCTGTACTTCATGCTATCGTGTTTTGCCTGCGATATCAGCTATAGGAACAGGTATAACACCTATCACTCTCGCTTTCTCTGTTTGAGCAAATTGAGAAACATAATTCATCAATCCACTGCTACCCCCTCTATACACTAGATTGATACCTCTCTGTCCCAACTTCTTCCCTAGAAGTACTGATGCTTCTAGATACTCAAAGCCTTTCCAGATTTTTGATCCACAAAATACACAAATAGTTTTGATCTGTCGAAGTTTTGATCCTTCCATCTTTTAAGAATATAAGGAAGGAAAACTTACAAGAAATTGTTATTTTGGGATGCATTAACCTGCGAAATTATCTGGCTTTTTAAACTCGAAAGTATTCACTATTTACTGTTCGTCTTTTGAAAAAGTTAATATTTACTTTTGACTAAATGACGCCACTTTTGATCATATCTCTGACATCATATTTAATGCTCCATAATGGACACTCTTTCGGTGGTCTCTCAGTAATAATGCAAAAATGAAAATACAAAATATTTTGTTAAAATATATATGTATACATATATATACTATATTGATTTACCTTGTATCAATGCTGAGTAGCCAAAACATCATTATTTATAACAGTCTGGCATCAATATACTTGTGATATTCCATGAAAGAAATATATACGCATTACACTCTTTTTTCCTTAGCTGAGGTTTTGTCGCACAGGGTTTTCGTAGCAAGATTTTTAATGAGGCAGCAGTTGTGACGTATTAATGAGAATTAATGGGAATAATGTACTTTTTTTCCCCTTCGTTAAGGTTTTGTCCCACAGGGCTTTCCTAACAAGGTTTTTGAGGCATTATCAAAGATATTTATGAGCTATAATTCAACAATATGTTTTGTGCTGAAATGATATCAACAAATGAAGAACGTCATAGCCAGCTTATGAAGAATGTAATATCAGCGACTGCATATAAAGAGATTTTCATATATATATATATATATATATATATACACATATTCCAAATGAAAGATGATATTAATGTTCAAGAAGCTCATGAATACTTGATTGCATACTTCAGGGGGAGAATCATGTTGTACTCTTTTTCTTTCATCCAGGATTTGTCCTACTAGGTTTTACTAACAAGGTTTTAATGAAGCAGTGACTTACCCTTTTTCTTTGGTTCAGATTTTATCCCACTGTGTTTAACTGACAAGGTTTTAACAAGGCAGCACTTCAGAACTTCAAGCTTCAGTACATGATTTGTTCTACTTATCATTGGATGACATTTCGAACATTAGACTCAATGATTCACGATGAACAACATTAGGGGGAGCTACTGTACTCTTTTTCATTCGCTCAAGTTTTATCCCACTGAATTTTCTTAGCAAGGTTTTAACGATGCAGGCAATTACGTAATATGTCATTCAAGGGGGAGTGTTATAAATAATATATATATATATATATATATGTGTGTGTGTGTGTGTGTGTGTGTGTGTGTGTGCGTGTGTGTTTGTGTGTGTGAATGACATTACCATTATACCCCTGTAAACATTACATATTACAATTGTGTCATTGATCACCCCTATAAATAGGGGCTTGAATTTGTAATATTGCTTACACTTAAAATGAGAAGCATTACTCATTTTCTCTCCATCTCTATCTCTTTCTAATTTTGATAGTTTTACAAAAAATTTTATATATTTCTTAGTTCAAGAGTTTTTCACACTAAATAGAATGAAAATATAAAAGAATGCACATAAAATCTAGTAATTTTGAGTAAATCTCAAATATAATGAAGTGCATCCACATATATGTTGTTACTTTGTTTATAAATATAGAGTAATTGAAAAGGATAATGTTAACAATAAAAATTTAAGATATTTCTTCTTAAAAAGAAAATTACTATTTTAATTTAAAATATCACTGTTAAGAGATGAAAAAAGAAATAAATTTCTATAAATTGTGTTTTGACCAAGTTTTTAATCAATTGTTTTTACATAACCAAACATTAGATCATCTTAGTGTTTATTCGTATTAAAACGATCATGAATAGTAGTTATAAATATAATCCCAATCTCTATTAATGTTTTGTGTCTAGAATTTTTTCGCTACTTGAATCAATGCTAAAAAGGAACAAAAAGTGAAACTAAAACCTAAACAAATGGTAAAAAAACTGGCAAAGAAGAAACTTAATTATTGAAAGTTGTTTTGTCATCTCTACTAATATTGTCTGTGAATTTGATGTATTTGTAGCTACATTTCATCCAAGCTCTAATTAAGAAACCACAATTCTAAACTTAACAGGCTATAGTAATAGTGTTTCATCAAATTTTAGTCGGTGCGATGAAACATTGATCAAATCATTGTCATCGTGTAATGGCTAAGAGTGAAGATTTACTTTCAAATCAGAGGCAGCAATAGCATTTAAAATCCAAAAACTCATTCAAAATTCAAAAACTCCTGAATATTTAGATTGATTTCAAAAAATATACTTCACAATCCATGGAAAATGTCGATGATAAAAACTAATCAAGTCATACTATTTCTAAGACCTCGAACTGCACCATTTGTGTGGATGGAATTAGAACTCCCTGTGATTTCGGCTATTGTGCCTGGCCCTTTTGTTTGAAATTACTGTAGAAGATAATAGCTTACACATCTACAATTATCTAACAATATATAAATTGGCAGTGTAATGACCCTAAAAATTATGACGTGCTTAGTTGTCCATTATGACGTAATAAAAGTATTTTAGAATTTATTTAATTATTTTGGAAGTTGAAGAAATAAAATCAGAGTTTTTAACTAAATGGAAAGTTACGAAAAACGTATTTAAATGCCTTTCTTTAGAAGATTCTTTTGACCACTTCCGACATCTGATAAATGCATAATTTATATGTACGGATAAGTACTTGAAGTGAAATTCGAGAATCTGAAATCCATTCTTCATTCTGATTAATGTAAAGTTCGTGGCGAATTTTCAAAGTTGGCACTGCAACCATACGACCTAGAAAGACAATTTCGAATGGATAACTTTGAGGCGCCATAACTCTTACCTCACTTAACCAAATCGTGTGAAACCAGTTTCATATGAAAGTACTATATGAGTACTTTGAAATGAGACCAAGAACACCCAATTTGGAATTCATTTGGTACCTCGAATCTGACCTCAAACATGGTCCCTAAAACTGTAAAATCTGGAAAACTGTGGAAGAATGAAGCATGAGCTGGACATTAATCCTCCATATCCGGTTTTAGCTCACATGAGTCATTTCTTCCTCCTTGGGACACGTCCAGCTGCATGAAAATGGAGTTCCACCTCAAGCATAGCCATTAAAATATGTTTTCTTAACCTTGAAGGAAGGCTCCAATCCTCTACATCCAAGCTCCAGCCTTCCATTCGTGCATCCTTCTTCTTCTATAAATAGGGAGGAGTTTGAATGAAGAAATATACCAAAAATCAAATCCAAAACGTCGTTGAACCATCTTGCTCTCTTTCAAACCCTAAGGATTGATTTCATGTCAAAATCATGTTTAAATCCGTTATAATCCATCCTTTCTATTGGCAAACATATTTTCTCAGAGCCCTTTATCAAAACAAGTGATTTTAGATCAAAGAAATCAAGAAAACTGACTTTCAGATTCGGGAAATACATTTAGTATCACACCTACTGGTTTGGTGTCGACACCATGTTCATCTGGGCCTAAAACGATGATTCTGACACTTTTGTGTCGACACTAAATTAGGTGGTGTCGACACCAGACGGACTGCCCGACGTCATAACTTCATTCAGCCATAACTTTGGATCTACAACTCCGATTTGCAATCCGTAAAGTGCGTTGAACTCCAGATTCGATGATCTTTCCAATGATATATTATTCCACTCATGGAGACTTATGTGCTAGGATTTATATTCTTTTTCCTCCACCTACTCTTTGCCAAGGAAGGCTTCTATTCCAAGAGAAATAATTCTAGGAGCTGTTATCCAATAAACTGTGAGTGGGATATGTTTATGTGGATTATTTGAATAATACATAAATTAGAGTATATGATTATAACTGAGTGGGATGTGTTTATTTGGTTTAGTTGATTAATGATGTGAGTGGATATGTTATTTGGTTACTAGACTTGAATATGTTTATATGAATTATGGTTCATTGCAAGTGAGTTGATTAAAATGGTTATTTGAGTCTTTTGATTACTATGGTCACTTAAGTTATACGGGAATAAGTTTTGAATAAATGTGATGGAATGAGAAATTGAAGATATGTGACTCATCTTTTTGAAAGCATTCATCACGTGTATACTGGACTACGGTTGCTCCAATGTACCCCGCTCGTGATTCTGGATAAGTTATCATATACTTTGAGCTGCCTAATGATAAGGCATGGTAGTATGTTGATGTGTAAATATGTGAGATCCCATGTGGGACTTGTATGATGGAAGTTATTGGTTCTGACCAATTATGGTACATTATATTTGAGCATTTGGAGTACGAGATGAGCACCATAGCGGAACCATCATGTCATGCATTATAGTATAGTATGCAGTTATCAATATTGGAAAATATCCATGACATATGGGTCATCGGTGATACGATATCTACAGGATATCTCAATTATAATTGGCCGTTAGGATACGGATATGTTGCTTGAGCAGCCGGTGATATGGTGATGCAAACCACGTAGCAATTGTAGCTACGCAACCCACAAAATATTGAAATCGACCCAAGAACCACGATTTATGGATCCAATTAAAATTAATTGAATCAAGCAACCAATACAATCACTGGGATATATTGACCTCTTGATCACAAGCAATAATAATTCTCACCGAGATTTGAACAAACAAGAATAACTCGCAAGTTCGGATTTTATTCAATAAAGAATAAGGTTTGAAAGCAAATTGCCTCTCAATAATAATATCAAAGTTGGGTGTACTGAATAATGAAAATTACATCCCTATAAATAGGGTCAAAAACTAGGTTAAGAGTTCTAATTAAACAAGGAAACAAATACCTAAAAATAAGGAAATAAATAAAATTGCTAAAATCACACGTATCGACTTTTACGGCCGTGACTACCTTCCTTACGGCCGTAAACTTGTTTCTGATTCACTCTTACGGCCGTGACAATATGACTTACGGCCGTAAGTCCAAAATCATCCAAATTCTAGTTTTAGGCAGTGCCTCCATTACGGCCGTGAACTTTAGCCATTACGGCCGTAATCCTTCTTTTCCCATAATATCAATTTAAGCAGTGCGATGGTTACGGCCGTGAGTAAATATATGTTACGGCCGTAACTTTGAAGTTTCACAATTTTCTTCGACGGCTTGAATGAGGTTGATCCATTCGTCGTTTTGGCTCGGTCCCAACATGGAACTTGCTTCTTTCGATGACACGAACAATGTTTTGGCCATTTTTTCTTGAACTAACTTGTCCATTGCTTCCTTGGCCCTCTTTGTCTGCAATCGAGTCATCGACCCTCCTCGGATCTTCAACGGATCTTTGTGCGGGCTTGTATCCGTGGTCTGGATCACATCATCCCCTCCCCCTTCGAAAGGATTCGACCTCGAATCTGTACCTGCATCAAACGGAGATAGATCAGAAACATTAAATGAAGCTAAAACATTATACTCACCAGGAAGATCTAATTTATAGGCATTGTTGTTGATCCGTTCAATCACTTGGAATGGACCATCTCCTCGCGGTTGTAACTTTGACTTGCGTTGTTCTGGAAACCGCTCCTTTCTCAAATGTACCCAAACCCAATCACCGGGTTCAAATATGACGCCCTTTCTTCCTTTGTTAGCCTGCGAAGCATAATGTTCATTTTTCTTTTCAATCGCCAACCTCACCTTGTCGTGGAGTGCTTTAACCATCTCAACCTTTTTCTTTCCATCTAAACTACTACGTTCATTCACAGATAAAGGAATTAAATCCAATGGTGTTAACGGATTAAAACCATAAACAATTTCAAATGGTGAACAAGAAGTAGTAGAATGTACAGCCCTATTATATGCAAATTCAATAAATGGTAAGCACTCTTCCCAATTTTTCTGATTTTTATTGATTATCGTGCGCAACAATTGAATCATTGTCCTATTTACTACCTCGGTTTGCCCATCGGTCTGTGGGTGACAAGTTGTAGAGAAAAGTAGTTTTGTACCTAATTTGTTCCACAAGACCCTCCAAAAATGACTAAGGAATTTAACATCCCTATCCGAGACAATACTTTTAGGAACCCCATGTAAGCGTACGACTTCCCGAAAGAAAATTTCAGCTATGTTAGTAGCATCATCAGTTTTGTGGCATGGTATGAAATGTGCCATTTTACTAAAGCGATCTACTACCACAAAAATTGAATCTCTTCCCTTCTTAGTCCTAGGTAATCCCAAAACAAAATTCATAGAGATATCGACCCAAGGTTCACTAGGTACGGGTAAAGGCATATATAATCCATGAGGTTTAATCCTAGATTTTGCCTTTTTGCAAGTAATGCATCTACTACAAACCCGAACCACATCAATTTTCATCTTAGGCCAATAGAAATGTTCACTTAGGATTTCAATGGTCTTTTTAACCCCAAAATGACCCATTAAACCTCCACTATGGGCCTCTCTCACAAGTAACTCCCTCATTGAACACCTAGGGACACACAATTTATTTTCTCGAAATAAATAATCATCATGTTTAAAGAACCTATCCACAGCCTCTTTTTCACATGAATCATAAATACTAGAAAAGTCCAGATCATTAGCATACATACCCTTAATGTATTCAAATCTAAGCAACTTAGAATTTAAAGAATTTAAAAGAACATACCTTCGAGACAATGCATCTGCCACCACATTTTCCTTACCTTGTTTGTATCGGATGACATAGGGAAATGTTTCGATGAATTCTACCCACCTTGCATGTCTCTTACTCAGCTTAGCTTGACCCCTCAAATGCTTCAAGGATTCATGATCAGTGTGTATCACGAACTCCCGTGGCCAAAAGTAATGTTGCCATGTCTCCAAAGCGCGCACAAGTGAGTATAACTCCTTGTCATATGTTGGGTAATTAAGTGCAGCCCCTTTTAGTTTTTCACTAAAATAGGCGATTGGCCTTTGATCCTGCATTAAAACAGCTCCAATGCCTAGCCCTGAGGCATCACATTCAATCTCAAAAGCCTTGTCAAAGTTGGGAAGTGATAAAACCGGTGCTTCACACAACATATTTTTTATTGTTTCAAATGCATGTTCCTGTTCTAACCCCCATTTAAAACCTACACTTTTTTTGACAATTTCTGTGAGTGGTGCGGAAATCGTGCTAAAATTTTTAACAAAGCGCCTATAAAAACTAGTCAAGCCATGAAAACTCCTAATCTCAATTATGCTTTTAGGTGTTGGCCATTCTTTAATAACTTTGATTTTTTTCTTTATCTGCTTCTATTCCTTTAGCACTAACCACATAGCCAAGAAACACAACTTTTTCCATGCAAAAATCACACTTTTTAAAATTAGCAAAAAGTCGCTCTTGTCTTAAAACCACAAGCACACACCTAACATGCTCCACATGCTCATTCAAAGTTTTACTATATATCAAGATATCATCGAAGTAAACTACAACGAATTTACCTATAAATGCATGTAAAACATGATTCATTAAACGCATAAATGTGCTAGGTGCATTAGTAAGCCCAAAAGGCATTACTAACCATTCATACAGGCCATACTTAGTTTTAAAAGCAGTTTTCTACTCATCTCCTTCTTTCATTCGAATTTGATGATAACCACTCTTAAGGTCAATTTTACTAAATATGCTAGAGCCATGAAATTCATCCAACATATCATCTAACCTAGGAATAGGATGACGATACTTTACCGTTATGTTGTTGATGGCCCTACAATCGACACACATTCTCCAAGTCCCGTCCTTTTTGGGCACAAGTAATACGGGGACGGCACAAGGACTCATACTTTCCCTTATATATCATTTGCTCATCAAGTCCTCCACTTGCCTTTGGAGCTCCTTCGTCTCCTCGGGGTTACTTCGATAAGCGGGGCGGTTCGGAATGACTGGTCCAGGTACAAAATCAATTTAATGTTCAATACCTCGAATGGGTGGTAACCCACTAGGTATGTCATCGGGAAATATATCATCAAATTCCTGCAATAAAGAAATAGCCAAACTAGGGAGGGATTTGTTAGTTTCATCAAATGCAAGGAATGATTCCTTGTATAGCAGAAGAACCATTGGCCGTTCTTCCATGAATGCCTTTTTGATTTCACTCATTTTTGCGTAGAAACTCATTTTTCTTTCTTTTCTGGCACTCTTCGCTCCCTCTCCTTTTTCTGAGGTATGTACCCCAACACTCCTTTTTTCTCTCGCCTCTCCTTTTTCTGGAGTCGTGGCTCCAACTCTCTTTTCCTCTCCTTTTTCTGAGGTCGTGGCCTCAACTCTCTTTCTCTCATTTTCCTTCACTTTTTTTTCTTCATCATTTTTCAATTTTATTTGATCTTCATACACTTGTGACGGTGTCAATGGTGCAAGTGTAATGGTCTTTCCCCCTTTGGTAAAGCTATACCTATTTTTATACCCATCATGCGTTACCTTCCTATCATATTGCCAAGGTCTACCCAACAAAATGTGTCCGGCATGCATAGGAACCACATCACACATAACATCATCAACATAGCTACCAATAGAAAAACTCACCAACACCTTCCTATTCACCTTAATTTCTCCACTATCATTTAACCATTGAAGCCTATAAGGTTTAGGATGTTTTAACAAAGGTAATCCTAATTTTTCAACAAGTATGGTACTAGCGACGTTAGTGCAACTACCACCATCAGTTATCATACTACATACCTTGTTATTAATGCGACATCGTGTATGGAATATGTTCTCCCGTTGTTGTTCCAAATCATTCGTGTTGACTTGAGCACTAAGAGCTCTCCTTGCCACTAATAACTCGCCGTGCTCCCCGGATAACACATCCTCATCATCACATACTTCCTCCAACGCCGGCATATCGCTATAATCCTCTTCCTCACTATCACTCTCCATGGCTCCATCCTTTCGCACAAGTATCATTCGCCTATTAGGACATTGAGATGCCACATGTCCTCTCCCCAAACATTTGAAGCATTGAATGTCTCTACTCCTAGATGGTTGAGGCTCCCCTTTAGGCACGAATTTATTAGCTTGTTCCTCCTTCCCTTTTGGTGCCTCAAACTTCCCTTTTGGTGCTTCAAACTTCCCTTTAGAAACAGTCCCATCTCCTTTACTATCCCACTTCGGCTTCCAAGAAGAATTAGACCTAGATTGATACCTTGCTGTTCCCTTTTTCTTTATTTACTTCTCCACCTTTATAGCCATGTGCAACATATCTTCCATCTCCAAATAATGTTGCAGTTCAACCACATTAGCTATATCCCTATTCAACCCATTCAAAAATCGAGCCATCGTAGCCTCCCTATCCTCTTCTACATTGGCTCTAATCATCAACATCTCCATCTCCTTATGATAATCCTCCACACTCCTTGATCCTTGGTATAGACTTTGTAATTTTTGATGAAGTTCCCGATGGTAATGACTAGGAACGAACCTCTTTCTCATGATAGTTTTTAACTCATCCCAAGTACTAACGGACCTCTCGCGATTCCTCCTCCTAGAAGTCACCAATTGATCCCACCAAGTAATAGCGTAATCGGAGAATTCAAGTACAGCTACCTTAACCTTTTTCTCTTCCGAATAAGTGTAGCAATTGAAAATTAATTCCATCTTCTTTTCCCATTCTAGGTATGCTTCCGGATCACTCCTACCCTTGAATGACGGAATTGTCATTTTGATGTTGCTCATACTACCATCCATCCTATCGCCACCAAGATCTCTATCCCTTCTTCCATGCCTAACTACTTTATCCACAATTGCCCCATCGTCAAAATCACTACCTTCTTCATTCTCATCGACACCCTCTACTCTACGACCTTGCCCACCTTGCCTACGGGCATTAGGCACTTCCCGAGGTTGCTCAAGCCTTTCTAGCCTACCTATCACATCCCCAAACAACCGCTCAAACCGTTGTACCATCTCTTCCGTCATGTTGACTTGATCATTGTTTTTTGTAGTAGAAGATTGTTCGGACATCCTAAAACTAAATATTATATGCCTCACGTGTATTTCGCTCGTGTATCACTCAAATTTGGCTTTTACCCTCTATTGATCTCACCTCTCTGCCTTTTTCCACTCAATTGCTTTCACCCCAATTGCTTTAAAGAACGAACCCGAACTCAAACAAGTTTAAGCCCGAATGATTCAAATCGAGTAAAAGTGAGAATGCTATGAACTGTTTGGAAAACGTGAAGAAGACCTTTAGAGAATGGAATTTGACTCGATATAGAACTTGACACTTCTATGGAAACTAGGATTGAGTCAAGAATATATTTCTTTGAAATCAAATAACTGCTATTGTAATTGGACTGAGAATTTTCGTTTTTTTTTTTTTTTTTTTTTGATTTCTCGAAAATTCAACTTCGAGAAAGATGAAACAAACGAAATTTAATTTGGATAACAAACGAAGGAAATAACGACTATTGAATTTTTTTGTGACACTTTTTGGATTAAAGACTCAAGAACTGGAAGAACACGAAGAACAAGATTAAAGAAGACTCAAGAAAACAAACAAAGATATAACCTTGATTTTTGGAGCCTAAGCTCTGATACCAAATGATGCAAACCACGTAGCAAATGTAGCTACGCAACCCACAAAATATTGAAATCGACCCAAGAACCACGATTTATGGATCCAATTAAAATTAATTGAATCAAGCAACCAATACAATCACTGGGATATATTGACCTCTTGATCACAACCAATAATAATTCTCACCGAGATTTGAACAAACAAGAATAACTCGCAAGTTCGGATTTTATTCAATAAAAAATAAGGTTTGAAAGCAAATTGCCTCTCAATAATAATATCAAAGTTGGGTGTACTGAATAATGAAAATTACATCCCTATAAATAGGGTCAAAAACTAGGTTAAGAGTTCTAATTAAACAAGGAAACAAATACCTAAAAATAAGGAAATAAATAAAATTGCTAAAATCACACGTATCGACTTTTACGGCCGTGACTACCTTCCTTACGGCCGTAAACTTGTTTCTGATTCACTCTTACGGCCGTGACAATATGACTTACGGCCGTAAGTCCAAAATCATCCAAATTCCAGTTTTAGGCAGTGCCTCCATTACGGTCGTGAACTTTAGCCATTACGGCTGTAATCCTTCTTTTCCCATGATATCAATTTAAGCAGTGCGATGGTTACGGCCGTGAGTAAATATATGTTACGACCGTAACTTTAAAGTTTCACAATTTTCTTCGACGGCTTGAATGAGGTTGATCCATTCGTCGTTTTGGCTCGGTCCCAACATGGAACTTGCTTCTTTCGATGACACGAACAATATTTTGGCCATTGTTTCTTGAACTAACTTGTCCATTGCTTCCTTGGCCCTCTTTGTCTGCAATCGAGTCATCGGCCCTCCTCGGATCTTCAACGGATCTTTGTGCGGGCTTGTATTCGTGGTCTGGATCACATCATATGGTGCCTACAACATATCACGATCTTGATTTGTCAATTATTTTGGATATACAGATATTCAAACCATATATCGAGCTGTGTTACTTTGACTGGGGATCTTCAAAAGATACACGCATACATACATTGAAATGGTCTTGAGTATGTGAGGCTGACTTGTATATCCGAACGTGCAATAACACATGTGTACCATATCTTACTCACTGGGCAAATGTATGCTCACCTCACGTCATCTAACCTTTCAGGTAGCTATTTATGCAAGATGGATTGGCAGGGATCTTCAGATAGCTTGACAGAGAGTGTTGCGCTAGGTGACGACCTGTGAGTTGTGGACTTACCACAGAATAAGAACTTTTGGGTTTGAACTGTCACACCTTTGTTGCACTCATTATTTAATATTTTACAAAATTAATATCGTTTCATTTTAAATAAATGAATTTCATTATTCTTGAAAAAACTTGAAAATTCGGGGCTTGACAAGAGTGGTATCAGAGAAACATTATTTTGAAAAGAAAAATGCTGAGCATTATTATTCTCGGAAAATGCTCGAAAAATTTCGGGGCTTTACAGGCAGCACGAACTTGCAATAAATTGGCAGCACGAAATTGCAGAATAGGCGACAAAGGAGGATTGGAACTCAAAGAATAACCTTAACCTAACCTGCGCGTCCACTACTGTACAGCGGCGATACCAAATTCAGTATGGCGGTTCTACTACGCTGAATATATTCAAAGATGAGAAGCAATGAAGTTGAAATTTTGGTGTAGAAGGATATCGGGCGAGAGAGGGGAGTTGTACCCGAATGGAGGAATAAGGCGTGGAGGAGACATTTAATTGAATTGAGGCACAACATATTCCAATTGTTGTAGAATAAAGTTGAGTTTGAACTTATATTAGTCATTAGAAGTGGAAATCGACCAAATAAAAGGTAAAATAAAAAAATAAAAAATTAACAGTTGCAAAGTTCGAAGAAGAAATTGTATATATCTTGAAAAAAAAAAAATCAATTGTATATGTTCATAACCTATCCACTCCATCTATTCCCACAATCATAATAGTGCATATATTTGTTTGATGTGTTGTATTGTTGAGTTTGTAAGGATGCACTTTGGTATTCTAATTCGTGTTACCTTACTTCGATATTGTATGAAAAATGGTTACACCTAGTGATATTACTTCTTTTTGTGTTGATAATAGTTTGTCTATGTAGGATTGGCATTTTAAAATCACACAATACAGAATAATAACTCATAAATTCAAACTAATTTATGATGCAAAAACTGAAATCAATTCAATGGGTTTTACTTCTTTACACAACTTAACACTTATGATGCTTTAAGATTCTTGACAATAATTACACAATGTCAATAATTGTATTTCTACAAATCAATGTCAAAATCTCTTAAATCTTTGACATCGGCCACGGCAAATTCCAACATAACATTACAGTGTGACCTACATAACATTACAGTGTGACCTATTTCATAGGTTCTATTAATGAATGTGAAACTGAGTTTAAATGTAAATGTAAATTTAACAACCAAATGGTCATTCAATATAATAAAGAGAAAGAGCCAAATAGTTGAATAAGTTCACTAGTTTCAAAATACAACCAAAATCAAATACATAGCAATCAACATGTTTTAGATCAACTACTTGATCAACAAAACAATATTAACCCCGCAAAAGTAAATAAAGTGCATAATAAATCCCAATGCACACCAATAAATATAAGCAATTCATGCATCATCCTTTTTCTTGATCATAATGCGCAATTTCTTGTCAATTGTAGTAGATGAAAGATCACTTAGGAACTCCATCTTTGTAGTGCAAGTACCATCTCCTTCATTTTCCAGAGATATGTGACACGTAGGCTTTACAGGAGTAGAAACTTCGTCACTAAACTCCATCTTTGTAGTGCAAGTACCATCTTCTTCATTGTCCAGTTAGTCTTGGACATCTTAGAATAAATGTCTGAATCCTACAACATAAGTTATTATATAAGTTTATTGTTTTATAACTAATTAATAAATTATTAAGCACCCAACATATGCTAAAGCTTAGGGATAAGGGTGGACGTTTGTCGGTTCGGTTCGGTTATTGAAGGAATCCAAACGGAACCGAAACTCTCGGTTCGGTTCCTTTAATAACAAGAACCGAACAATTTTTATTTCGGTTCGGTTATCGGTTATTTTTTTATTCTTATTCGGTTCCTATTTAAAAAATTTAAATTTGGTCAAATAAGAAAAAATATCTAATGATTTGCAAACTCCAGAGCTAAATAGAGCATCTAAAACTTATCAATTAGACTTATTAAACATAAGCTCCAAATTGAAGGAAACGAAACAACCAAATAATCCTAATATAAGTATATGATACAACTATATCGAATGAAAAAATTTAAAGTGAAATATATCTTCAAAATACATCAATAAATATTTTTAAACTTCAATTATTTTGACAAGTTCTTCACGTTACCAACTCCTTCTACAAGAAAAAATTAAGTGTGAATGGTAGTAAACGTTGTCTAAAGTATTAGTGAAATGTTATGATACATACCATTCGATCATGCATTTAATCATTCACCTCCACCGCATTAGACGTAGCATTTACAATCTCTATAAAAGTAAATAAAATATCACAATTAAAACAACCGTTGATCAAAAAGATTTATAACGTATAATATGTAGAAATTGTAAATTTAATCACCTGTTTCAATCTTCTCCAACTCTATCTCATCGATGCATACTCCATCATTACCTACTTTTAGAAGTCTATATTCTTCATGTAACCAATCTTCTAAAATTAGTGCACAGAATTTCATGTAAGATACAACCCATATGAACAATTCAACAATTATCATAATACATTTAAGTAAGCTGGATTTTTACACTTGGTCATGTAAAAACAACATAGAAAGTATCAAAAGTGTTATGTGAGCTTAATTTTAAAATTAAGAATGTTCGATTCTCGGTTTGGTTTTCAGTTTTCAAATAGGAACCCATCATTTTTCGGTTCTCCATTTTTTCGATTTCGGTTCGGTTTCGGTTCTCATTTTTCTCTTAAAGGACCGATCGATTTCGAATTTTTTTGTTCAGTTTCGGTCTGGTTCCCTTTTTTTGTCCACCCCTACTTCGGGATAACTTCAAGGTTCTAACCTAAAGAGCCTCGAGACATTTTTTATATTTGGATAACAAAGCAACATCTTCTACTAATTGCAAGACAGTACAAGGTCCATTGTTTTTCTTGACATTTTCAATCTTGATCTGAACCTTAAATAATATCTCTCTATCTACCAAAGCCTCAAATTCAACTAGAAAAACTTCTAAAGCACACCGCTGCATGAAAAATAAAATGGAACATTGAATGATAACTGTATTGTCTTTTTTTTTTCCTTATTTGTTAGAGGTGTTAATTAAATACAAATAAATACATCAACCTTGCTCAATATCCTCCTTCAACACAGAGGAAATTTTCTCGAGTAGTTGCACACACTCGCGATCCCACAACAAAAAACTTGTATTATAAATCCCATCTACAACCCTTACCTGAACTTTGTACCTATAAACATCACAGTTATATTTAACAAACTGCCCACACAAATAGAAAAAAAACATATGTATTGAGATATATTTTGCCAGGGATATTTAGGCCAACCTTGCTTGTGCGGAGTTGTCAAAATGGTCACACTTATCACAATAATAACGCTCTCCAATACTATTCACCTTTTTAAAACACTTCGAACATGTTAGATAAAACCATTCAGATAGACTCTCAACTATGACAATCTGAGCACATACATAACTCCCAACCTAACCAAAAATAAAATAAAATAACAAACACAACAAATCAATTATTCATGTGTAATTAAGTTAATGAAGCTTGGATTGTAGAGTAGATATACCACCTCATTGTTCTCACAGAATTGAGAAAGATTTCGAAATTCTACCTTTCCACTTGCATTGTCACCAGTAGCACTCTTCACATACGTAGAGATTAAATTAATCCTTCTCGATCCTCCATTAGTTTCATCACCAAGTCTACAAAATGTTATTCCAATGCAATGTTAGATTAAGCTATACCTAGCTTTAAATTCATTGATCTCATTGATATGCTCATTTACAATAAGCTTTGTCACGTTATAAGCCTTCGAAACTCTTAGACCATTGGAATTGGTCACACGACAAAAATGAAGTGCCATCACAAGTGGCTTTGAATACTTAGACTGAAATATAGCATTCATTTGCTCAGCATACACCCCCCATAATGTACATGGCAAAATATTTTTCCTGAAAAGAGTTTTGATTTTAAGCAAAACACTATCTAAAAAAAATAAGTAAACAACCAAAGAGGAGAAAAAGGAAGCTCACTCGGTATCCTACAACTCAATGTCAAGCATGCTTATCTCCTTCCCCTTTAGTATTTTAATTTTAAGAAAATCATAGCCTACGACCTCTCGGATAATGTCTTTTTTTTTTTTTTTTTGCAAAAATAGAGAAAAAATAAATAAATCAGCAAAAGAGCATTCATTAAAACTTCCCCAATAGGTAGTGATATGTACCAAACAATTCAATTGCCTCTCCCTTAGTATGTTCGACGATGTCACTAAAAGTCTTGAACTTGCAGATGAACTTAGGAAAGTCATCCTTCAATGATTCAACCACAATTGTCTTGTGGCAAAATAAAATTCTGTGCTTGCTATCAGTAGTTCGAAATGACATGTTGTTCTTTGCAACAATGAAATTTCGAATAGCATACGTACGTCCTTCTTGTATAGAGCCATTGAACTGCTTGATATTGGCTCGATTGACAGTAGCATGCACTCTATTTGCCCGTTTAAAAAAGGAAACAAAACAAAAAACAACATATGAGGCATCAAATTTTAATCATGCTTTCCTGTTCTTTTGTTGGGTAAATGTTTTAGTCCCTTACGTAAATGGAAATGTTAGTGATTCATAAATAATTGAGAGTGTGATAATAATGATGTTATACTTGGTTCAAATAGTTTTAAAGAAGTATCCAAGGATGATAGAAAAAGTGTCGCTGCTAAGTTGACCATACACAGTCACATACCACCAATGTTTCATATAAAGTGGAGTACAAGCAAACTTTTCACTCACTGAAATTATGATGTGTCACTTTAAGCTAATATTGAAAGATTAAAGAGCTATCAAAGTCAACAAAAATGAAGGGGAGGGACCATAATATTCAAGGCAAAAGAAATCACTTCTACAGAGATTTGGCATTTCCAGCAAAGACCAAATCAAAATGAATAAGTTCTCAAATAAGTTATTACATAAAAAAATTCAATCTACTTATACACCTAGAAGCATATATCTACTTTTAGAAGTATAAACACCTAGAAGTAACTATACCACTACTAATTATACACCGATGTTTTTGTTGCAATTTCATTCCTTTACCCTCACCCCCTACATACACGCTCAAATCCTGGTTACATCCCTGCTGCACCAATTTTGTCTAGATTATTAGTGTCATCATGGTTATTGGCTGAAAACCAAATGTGAAATTTTCATACAAAGATAAGCTAGTTTTCATCCACTAAGTTTTATCAGTTCACCAACCAATGAGCCTTTTATCATAATAATTGCAACAAAATGTTTTATTCAAATTTGCAACTTGCAAGTGCTAATTTTAGACTTTAATCAACAAACGAACCACAAACTCAATTAGAGAGATAGAGGCTAGCAACTTGAATATAATATCAAATCTCATTTATGATTCACTTCGTAAATTTGAATTCTCTCCTTCAACCACATAACAGTAAACATACTAATACCAAGGAAGAAAGGTCATATACATGACCTCAGTTGCATAGAGAATGAAAGCAAAACTATTGCCTAGACAATGTGTCCAACCTCAGTTGCACAAGGAATGAAAGAAAAAGTAACCTACATTAAAGTTATCCTCTTCTACACTTCTCACCTTACATTTACAACATGATTTGATGAGCTTAGATGGAAGTCAAACTTAATTCCAAGATAATTACTTTATCAAAATTAAAATTGATTTGCATACTCCAAGTACTGAGAGGAGTAATTTGAGAGTCAAATTTGAGGAGACTGAAAAACAACTTCGTGTCTCCAGATTGGAATTGCAAATTTCAAGATAATTACTTTATCAAACTTGACTTTCAAATTACTCCTCTCAGTACTTAAATTGGTTTTTAAGAAATTAAATATAAGCACATCCAGATATACATAGATATGGCTCTAATGTATAGAAATTGGAAAAGAAACAAAATCAACAAAAATAAGATACTTACTTTCATGATTAGTGTTTCATCTATATACAACTATTGAAATGGAGGATGAATATCTCATAGATGACCACTGTTTCAACAAAATGAAGACACTTACCTCAAAATCATGAAACACATACTCGAGGTTGAATATCATATCTGGATCTTCATGAGCAGTGGTATGGTATGTGCTAATAACACGGACCTTGACATTCCAGTCAGTCTTGGATGCAGAGATCTCGTTCATAGGAGTGTACATCTCGTGCATGCTAACCTTTCATACACGACATAACATTCAAGAGCAGGGAAAGAATAAAATGAAAAGAGATAGATTAGATTTCAAACATATGCAATGAAAAATTATAACAAAGAAGAAAGACAGCACTGATACATGCAATGGAAAATCATAAGAAAGAAGGAAATGAAGACACAGACACGTACATAAACAACCACAAGGTAAACTATGCTTTGATGGAGGAACGTGAAAAGCAACAGAAGTGGTGATATGCAGACATACACATATATAATTACGTTACTTTTATAAAAAAAAGAAGAAAGACAACGATGATACATACATAAAAAATATGCAATGGAAAATTATAACAAATAATAAATGAAGACATACATACATACATAAACAACCAAAAGGCAAAATATGCTGTAAGGGAAAAACGTGTGAAGCAACAGAAGTTGTGATATGCAGACATATTACACATATATATTCACGTTACTTTTAGGCATGGGAAATCTAAATGTAGCTTATGTTGGTGGAATTTGTGAATAGTGACGCCAAAATATATTATAAATCCGTGCCAAAATTTGGACAGAATAACGGCAAAACAAATGCAAATAAACAAGAGAAAAGAAAAGGAGAAAAGTGATAAGCCGAGGCAAGAGTTGGACTCTTTGTCCTTAAGTCGAAATTGCCCCGCAACGGTGCCGACGGAATCCGACAATCGACTCCCAAGATACAACGGCTTCCCTTGTGTTAGTAGCACTCCAAAACACAAGTTCGACGAACCGAATATTGGTTATTGTACTCCAAATATGAAATGAATGAAAAATAATCAAAAACAATGTTTATGAATTTGATTGGGAGAGAAATGAGTATAGTATATGTATTGCATATCAAATTGTTTTCAAATAGGACACCCAAAGGGTCCTATTTATAGAGTATGAAGGGTTGTGGACGGAATGGTTCAAGCCAAACCATGCAACCCTTCCAAAAGATGCACCAATTCCAAAAGGTACCTTTTCTCGGACAACCGTGCGACCGCACGGTTATAATCCGTGCGGCCGCACGGCTTTAGCGAAAACCGGAAAATAAAAACGACGTGTGGTCGCACGGTTCTTAACACCGTGCGACCGCACGGGCAAAAATCCGAATTATATTTTGTCCGTTTCCGCAATTTCTCATTCATCCGATATTGATTTTCGAGATGCCAAATATACCCTTCAAGACATGTAGAGAAATCAAAATTCTCTTTTGTGCACCCCGAAGCGGCGAAGCCGCAAACATAATTTTGCCTAAACTGATTGGGTCGGGTTTTGAGTATTTAGCCGAAGTCGACACGAAGTCACTTTAATCGATTTTAAACTCTCGAAACTTTAATCGATTTTATTAACCAATATCCAACAATCCCCCACATGAATGGAAATTCCTCGATATGCGCAACACAATGTAAATGCAATGCAAATGAAATGCAGACTCTAACAAATGGAGTACATGCGACAAGTCACAGCATCAAGATAGGTAGCTTGTGGCCTTGAACCTTCTTTAGTTGAGTACAATCGGATTTACTAGGCTAGTTGGTGAACGCAATGTCTTGAACCATCCAGCCGTTCATGTAAACCTAAACAACTGTACCAACACCATGACTCATCTAACCAATTCGGTTCTCATGGTTGTGTCCATCTTGGCCCTGGACAACACTTGGCTTCATAAGTGCTCTAAGAGAATTAAGCCTCGAATTCTCGTAGAAGCGGCCCCACTTCACACTTATATAGGTGATCTCATACCTTTCCATTTCAAGGTTATGAATCATTAAAAGTATATATATGTATACTTATCCTTATACACATTTTACATAGCACTTAAAATTTTTAGGAATGGGAATAAGTGCTTTATTCCGAATCATTTATGACTTAGTTGTCCCATTGAACCAAGATCTTGGGATCTCCAATCTACAAGGTTGGGTTTCCGTCATAGTAATTCTATTCAATAGGCTTTAGGCCCATTCCCCTTGAAAGATGGTATACTTGATCTCTCGCAAGTCCTTTCGTCAAAGGATCAGCCAAATTCTCTTTTGACTTCACATAGTTAATAGAGATTATACCATTCGATATTAATTGTTTAATGGTATTATGTCTCCGACGGATATGTCGAGACTTACCATTATACATACTATTTTGTGCCCTTGCTATTGCCGACTGATTATCGCAATGTATGTTAATCGCAGAAACCGGCTTTTCCCAACATGGAATTTCTTCAAGGAAATTACGAAGCCATTCTGCTTCTTCACCGGCTTTGTCTAACGCAATGAACTCAGATTCCATTGTGGATCGAGCTATACATGTTTGCTTAGACGATTTCCAGGACACGGCTCCACTTCCAATGGTAAATACATAACCACTCGTGGATTTTGAATCCTTAGTGTCGGATATCCAATTTGCATCGGTATATCCTTCTAACACCGCGGGATATTTTGAGTAGTGTAATCCATATTCAACCGTGTGTCTTAAGTATCTAAGAACTCGGTTTAGTGCCTTCCAATGTATAGCACTTGTATTACTAGTGAATCTACTCAATTTGTTGACTATGTATGCTATATCCGGTCTTGTGCAGTTGGTAATGTACATCAAACTGCCTATGACACGAGAATATTCCAATTGAGATACGGGATCACCATTATTCTTTGCCAAATGTATGCCTAAATCAACTGGTGTTTTAATTGGTTTATCGTCATACGCCTTAAATTTCTTAAGTATAGTCTCAACATAATGTGATTGAGACAATGACAAACCATCGGATGTCTTAGAGATTTTGATCCCTAATATTACATCCGCCACTCCCATATCTTTCATATCAAAATGTTTCGTTAACATTTTCTTAGTCGAGGAAATGACCTTAGAGTTATTTCCCATAATTAGCATATCATCAACGTATAGGCATACGATTTCATATTCGTTAGGTGTGCTTTTAATGTAGACACATTTGTCACATTCATTGATTTTGAAGCCATTCGACAACATAGTTTTATCAAACTTTTCATGCCATTGCTTCGGTGCTTGTTTTAATCCATACAATGATTTCACAAGTTTACACACCTTCTTTTCGTTTCCTGGTGCAACAAACCCTTCAGGTTGTTCCATATAGATTTCTTCTTCTAATTCACCATTTAGAAACGCGGTTTTAACATCCATTTGATGTATTTCAAGATCATGCAATGCCGCGATTGCAATCAAGACGCGTATAGACGTAATTCTTGTAACGGGAGAATAAGTATCAAAGAAATCCAATCCTTCCTTTTGTTTATACCCTTTGGCTACTAATCTAGCCTTGTATTTGTCAATTGATCCATCCGACTTCAATTTCTTTTTGAAGATCCATTTGCAGCCTAAAGCTTTGTTTCCCGGAGGGAGTTCAACCAATTCCCAAGTATGGTTACTCATGATGGATTCAATTTCGTTACGTACAGCTTCTTTCCAAAAAGGAGCTTCGGGAGTGGACATTGCTTCATCAAATGTCCTTGGGTCATTTGATAGTAAATTGGTAACGAATTCTGGACCGAATGTCTTTGGAATTCGTTGCCTTTTACTACGTCTCGGTTCTTCATTTACTTGAAGATTGTCGTCTTTTCCATGTAGGTCATCATAATTTCGTTTATTTGAACTTACTTCCTTTTCTTTAAATGGAAAATTGTCTTCAAAAAAGACCGCATTTCTTGATTCAATAATTGTACCGACATGTACATCAAGTACTTCGGATTTATGAACCAAGAATCGATATGCACTACTATTGATTGCATATCCAATAAAGACACAATCAATTGTCTTTGGTCCAATCCTAACTTGTTTAGGTTTGGGTATTTGTACTTTTGCTAAGCACCCCCACACTTTAAGATATTTATAGGAAGGTTTCCGACCTTTCCATAATTCGTAAGGCGATTCAACCTTATCCTTGTGTGGTATTTTATTTAGGATATGATTTGCAGAAAGTATGGCTTCCCCCCACAAGTTTTGAGGTAAGCCCGAACTAACCAACATTGCATTCATCATTTCCTTTAAAGTTCGGTTTTTACGTTCAGCAATTCCATTAGATTGAGGTGAATATGGTGCAGTAGTTTGATGAATGATTCCAAATTCTGCACAAAATTCTTCAAATGGTGCAACATATTCTCCACCTCTATCACTACGAATCATTTTTATTCGTTTTCCAAGTTGATTTTCAACTTCGGCTTTGTAGTGTTTAAACACTTCCAACGCTTCATCCTTGCTTTTCAACAAGTATACATAACAGTACCTTGTGCAATCATCTATGAATGTGATGAAGTACTTTTTACCACCCCTTGTTTGTACGAACTTTAAATCACACACATCCGTATGAATTAGTTCTAAAGGCGTCGTGGTTCGTTCAACCGAATGAAAAGGTGTTTTGGCCGATTTTGCCTCTACACATGTTTCGCATTTTCCATTATTAAAATGCATATTCGGAAGTAAACTTAAATTCATTAACTTTCGTATTGAATTAAAGTTTGCATGTCCTAATCTATGATGCCATAAATTAGACGACTCAAGAATATAAACCGAAGATGACGTTTTATTGTTTGTATTGTTTGGTATAATAGTTAGGACATTCATTTTGAATAGTCCATCTTTTACATAGCCTTTGCCTACATACATATTATTTTTGGTAAGTACAAACTTATCCGATACAAAGACTAGTTTAAAGCCATTTTTGCTTAACAAAGAACCCGACACAAGGTTCTTGCGAATATCCGGTACGTGAAGAACATTATTAAGGCTAAGTTCCTTTCCCGACGTCATCTTCAATATCACTTTGCCTTGTCCTTCTACCTTCGAAGTTGAGGAGTTCCCATAAACAATTTTTCTCCCTCGGTTGGAGTATATGATGTGAACATTCCTCTATCCGCACATATGTGACGGGTTGCACCCGTATCAACCCACCATTCCATGGGATTTCCAACAAGGTTGCATTCAGAAACAACCGCCGATAAGTTCATATCGGACATGCCATTTGATATGGCATCAGATTCGACCATATTGGCTTGGGCTTGCTTCTTCGGTTTGCGACAATCAACCGAACGATGTCCAGCCTTTCCACAATTGTAGCAATTTCCCTTGAACTTCTTTTCATTCCTCTTTGTAGATTCAACGGAGTGCTTCCTCTTCTTTCCTTTGTTGCTTGATTCAACCACATTTGCCTTTGATTGTGGTATGCCATTTCCAACACGCTTGTCCGAATTCCGGTTGTCTTCTTCAATTCTTAGTCGGACCACAAGTTCTTCAATATTCATCTCGTTGCGCTTATGTTTGAGATAGTTTTTGAAGTCCTTCCACATGGGTGGAAGTTTCTCGATGATCGCAGCCACTTTAAATGATTCACTTAGAGACATATTCTCCGCATGAATGTCATGGAGTATGACTTGCAATTCTTGCACTTGATTGATGACCGTCTTCGAATCTACCATTTTGTAGTCCAAGAATTTCCCCACGATGAACTTCTTTGTTCCAGCGTCTTCGGTCTTGTACTTCTTTTCCAAGGATTCCCATAATTCCTTTGCAGATTTCTTGGAGCAATATACGTTGTACAAAGCATTGTCCAAGCCATTCAGAATATAGTTCTTGCAAAGAAAATCTGAATGTTTCCACGCATCCAAGGCAATCAATGATGCCCTATTATTTTCTCCTTCTTGCACGGCGGGAGGATCTTCATTCAAGAATTTCGCCAAGTTGAGGGTTGTGAGATAGAACAACATTTTCTGTTGCCACCTTTTGAAATCAACCCCGACAAATTTTTCCGGCTTTTCCCCATGTGAAACGGAGTTTGAATGCACGACGGTAGGGGTAGCCACAACCGAAGGAATCACATTTGTTGTAGTCACAATAGGAGGATTCTCACCGGTAGGAACACTTCCTTCAGAAGTTCCCATATTCGAATTATTATTCGAAGTAGTATCGGTATTAGAAACCGTATTCATTTCTGTTTACGTAAAACAGAAGATCAACCAAAATCAAAAATAGAAAGGTAGAAGAAGAAGTTAAACTACACAAGTTTAACAAAAACAAATGTCGCTATCACAAATATAGAAAGAATTTCGACTTAAGATTGTTGGTGGAATTTGTGAATAGTGACGCCAAAATATATTATAAATCCGTGCCAAAATTTGGACAGAATAACGGCAAGACAAATGCAAATAAACAAGAGAAAAGAAAGAGGAGAAAAGTGATAAGCCGAGGCAAGAGTTGGACTCTTTGTCCTTAAGTCGAAATTGCCCCGCAACGGTGCTGACGGAATCCGACAATCGACTCCCAAGATACAACGGCTTCCCTTGTGTTAGTAGCACTCCAAAACACAAGTTCGACGAACCGAATATTGGTTATTGTACTCCAAATATGAAATGAATGAAAAATAATCAAAAACAATGTTTATGAATTTGATTGGGAGAGAAATGAGTATAGTATATGTATTGCATATCAAATTGTTTTCAAATAGGACACCCAAAGGGTCCTATTTATAGAGTATGAAGGGTTGTGGACGGAATGGTTCAAGCCAAACCATGCAACCCTTCCAAAAGATGCACCAATTCCAAAAGGTACCTTTTCTCGGACAACCGTGCGACCGCACGGTTATAATCCGTGCGGCCGCACGGCTTTAGCGAAAACCGGAAAATAAAAACGACGTGTGGTCGCACGGTTCTTAACACCGTGCGACCGCACGGGCAAAAATCCGAATTATATTTTGTCCGTTTCCGCAATTTCTCATTCATCCGATATTGATTTTCGAGATGCCAAATATACCCTTCAATACATTTAGAGAAATCAAAATTCTCTTTTGTGCGCCCCGAAGCGGCGAAGCCGCAAACATAATTTTGCCTAAACGGATTGGGTCGGGTTTTGAGTATTTAGCCGAAGTCGACACGAAGTCACTTTTATCGATTTTAAACTCTCGAAACTTTAATCGATTTTATTAACCAATATCCAACAGCTTAATTATTATTACACTGTCAATAGACGACATGTAAGCAAAGGGACAATAACCAGTATTCTGTCGCGCTGAAATCCAAGAGTCTGTATGGGAAAATCAAGCTGATATTTGATGTGAACAACATTTATATAATTTAATTTTGAAATTAGAAACTAAAAAATAAGCACAATTGATGGATGAAATTAGAATAGAACAATAAATGATTGGCGGGGCTGCCGTACGATCAAACCGGGAAAGCATTTGGAATAGACTATCGAAGAACATAATAGTCGAACACAAAACTAGGATTCGACGTATAGATGAACTCCATGGAAGAAGTTGGTGCGAAGGTGCGCGATGAGCAGGTGTCGCCATAACTGCGCATCACCTTCCAAGGGTAGTGTCGATCGGGGAAATACAACTGATTTCAATTAGACGCGTCTGTGATTGGGCCTGAGATTTTGGCTTTCAATTCTTTTGATTTATTTATTTATTTATGTTTGTTCTGTGTATGTTGTACGTTCTTTTCAAAATTCTCATCTAGAGAAATGAACACAGATGCTTGAGAAACACGAAAAATGGGATGATTTCAGTTCAATTTAAATAATAAAAAAATAATAATATAATACAATCTTGTGTTGTTTTTTATTACTGAAAATGAAAAATCTCAATAGACAAAGGAAAAATGGGCGGGAAATGAGGTCAAGGGGTGGTCAATAGTTTCTCATTTTCAAATACTAGTAATCGCACCCGTGCGATGCACGGAATAAATAATATTTATTGAATAAATTGTAAAAATACAATGTCCGATAAAAATAATACAATAAAATAATAATAATAATAATAATAATAATAATAATAATAATAATAATAATAATAACTTGTATACACAAATTGCGAATAATTTGTAATTTCATTTCTCCCTATAAGATTTCTTACTTTAATGCATAAATTGTATATTCAATATACAATCAAAATATCAAAAAAAAAAAAAAAAGTTATGAATTGCATTTTTTTAACAGTTAATTGTTCATTATCTAATTTCCTTACTTTATTTATTCATATAGAATTGATTATTCAAAAATAATTTTTTTTTTTAATGTTCATTAACAACCACATATTATTTTAAAACTAATTTTTTCATAATTGCACATATTACTTTTTAACCACACATTCTAAAAAAAAGAAAATTAATTTTTAACCACTCAATTGATTGATTTGACAATTATTTTATTTTTTATACTACCTTCTTTCACTTTCAATCACACATTTAAAATCATATATATAGTTTATATCAAACTTACTCATATTCAATGGTTTCAAATACAATGTGACATTTTATTTTTCACCAAGTATTGAAAATGACCATGTTACCCACACACACGCAAAACTATTTTTTGTGCATGTTAAATAAATGTATGGACTATATTTTATTTTTAAATAGAATAAGTTTGATAAAACCTTATATTTTTATTTTCTATAGAATTCAATGAATTAATTATTAAAGTCTGTAGTATATATTTTACAAATTGATTTTATTTTAAATTTATAAAAATTAAAAAATAGATAAATGAACAAAATGAGTAAATTTATAAAATTAATTTCAAAATTACCAAAGAGTTTATCGAAACCTGAAATTGTAGAAATTAAAATGATTTAATTGAATTTACTTAGGAAGATCGGATATCATTATTTCTTTTAATTTGATAAGAAAAAAAAATTGAAATTAATCATTTATGTCAAATTGAAGTTAGGTAAAAAAATGATAAATATCATTTTATGACTTAAATGAGATAAATTGAAAAGATTGAATTTGAATATTAAAAAAAGTAAAAAGTATAAGTAAAACTTTTACCTTTTATTATTTGAGGAAATTTTAAGAACGATATATTTAGAGTTTGCTCTCATTTGTTAACTTGTATTGAACTTCTCGTTAAGATCATGAATTTAACACCTATATTGCATATTTTTTTGACTTCAAAATATTACAATAATTGTCAAAAGAATTAAAAATAATATACAATTTGATATTTTTATAGATTTTTTATTTTTTACAATCAATAGGTCATTTATTACATGTCACCTTTAATTAATTTTGCATTAATTGAAGTTTCCTAATTCAATTATTAAAATAATTAATAAAATTACAAAGTTTCCTAAAATAGCAGGAAAAAATGGCGGGAAACTATGTGTGAGTTTTTTTGACGGCTATACTATTATTATATATATTAAGATAGTATAGATTATTTTAATATAAATCTTGAATTGGAGGACAATGATTAGCTCCTACTTCATGAATTTCTCGTAATTGATATTGGTAAGAACCTGTCTCCATTGTTTCACGAAAACAAACATTGCTTTCACCAATCAAATATTTGGTTTCGGCTTTGTTCTTGAATCTTGTTTGATTAGGACTAATTATTGTTACATAAGTGATGTACCTCAAATCGAAGTATACATTTATTTATTTATTGGTTTAATAGGTGTGATTTGAAAATGTCATCACGAAGGTTTGGCTCAAACTTCGACAGTTCTTTGTCGAGTAATGACTCATTTTCACTAACCAAACAACTATTAGAAAACTAATTGACGAAGGAAAGTTCAAGTGTTGAAATGTCTCAAAATGTGATTTAGACCATTGCAATGCATGTTCCTATGATAATTTTCCCAATCATGTTGAACCAAAAAGCCTCACGACGCTTGCTAGGCGATTTATTTGCAACCATTGTGGTGCTCTTAAATTTTTCAAGGACAATAAAAATTTGCTGTGTTTAATACATATGTTTCTTATTTCATGTTGATTTATTTATTTAATTTTCCTTCCTTCCTTCCTTCCCTTTTTTTTTTTTTAAACCCATCATCATTTTTCAAGTTGTTGAAATTTTTTATAATTTTATTCATTTTAATGACTATAGTTGCTTTCGATATACAGATCCAACCAGTGCAAGCATGATTGGATTCAAGAAAAAAATAGGCGCTTAGAAGCTGCAGGACTAAATGCTCTTCCATTGGCCAAAAGCTTTCAGCACCCGATAACATGCATTGACAATGAATTTTGTAAGACTTATCAAGCTTTCTTGTAGTATTTATTTGCACCGTGTTCTTTTACGCAATAATTACAATTTATAAAAAACACATTTTCCTAAATTACTTTTTAACCACACATATTTTCTCTTTCCAATTTTCAAACACATATTTTACTTAGAAAACACCAAAGAAACAAAAAAATTGGCAGATGTGGCTACCATTGCATAAGATTTATTCTCAATATTTGCTTGCATTTACATATCTTACCCAATATGTTGTATTTTTGGGGTTTATAATTTTGGTTATGATTTTTATGCACTATGCGGTAAATAGTTCACGAGATGTTTTGTTTTCATTTTTTTCTATTAGTTATTTTTTCAATAATTTGTCATGTGGAAAAAAAAAATTATATTCGATAATATGTGATAAATACGTATTCTTTTACTTTCTTTTTCCCAAATATTTGTGTAATTTGCTTTAAAGATGACTATAATGATGTCATTTACTTTGTATATAATTTTCTCGATTTTAGGGATTTTTTTCTGTAAATTGTTACGTTTATAGGAGAGCAATTGTGAGAGTAGCTATAATTCATTTTTCTTGTCAACATATGAGTTCTTAAGAAAAGTGTTTATGTCACCTAATATTATAAAATTGGGTTTTACATTTAAACAACATTTGGTTTGATTATCCTCCACTTTTTCTATTAGAATTGCAATCCTGATTTTGATAGAATAAGTTTTCTATTATTCATTCATTAAATCTCTCTTTTTTTGGTGGCTATTAGTTTTTACTGAAGCTGTAAAGTTTTAAGCTTTTCTTTTCTTGTTACTTCTTGGCATTTAATTTGCTAGCTACATACATTTTTTACTTCATATTCGACCATGTGATTTCATTTGGTAATTTGGGCATTGGTTTAAATTAGATGTATCACCAGCAGTACATTAAAATTATGGTTTTATGCATTCAAATATGCAAAAGTCACACCATTTTTTTCCTTTTGAGTTTCAGTTTGTAATGTGCATATTTCCAAATTTATGCATGCATCCATTTCATCATGATCAAGTAGAATTTAATGAGAACAAATGTATTTTGTTGTAATATGGTTAGTTAAGTAGGTTTGCTCTAGAACACAATTCACAGCATTATTCATTTTGCGTCATATGTGACATCAGCTTGGGGTAAGTAAAACGATGTCGTATTATGGATAAGTTATATTTATCGAAATTGCTATAGTTATCACCATTTGAAGTTATACCATGAGGAGGAGACTGGTTCCATGTCCATGAAGAAGCCTCATGTGGTGGAATCCTACGATGAAATTGTGTTTTCCAAGCCTTCAGCGAGTTTCCTTACAGGACTGCAGAAACACTATGTCGTTATTCTGCCTAAATTACCCTGTGGCTATGCGTTGCCTCTCGGTATGTTTTCTTTGTACTTTTTTTAATCAAAGGATATCCGAATTAACTATTGTTTTGTATGCTATTATTTTATTTACTTGTCTATAGTGCCGTGGGACTGGCATCAAAAGCAATCCCCTAGGTCCCAGTGGTTTACCAATTTCTCTGAGATCAATGAATTATTAAACCTAGCTGTTGCTCGCCAACATGTTAGTATGAACGCGAATTTACTCTTAGGCTGTGTTTGATTTACCATGAAAAATGTCACTTCAATATTTTCATGTTTGGCCTAGAAAACATTTTTTAGATACAAGCATATGAAGCACAAATATGCTTATTTTCCCACAAAAAAAAAAAAAAAAACATTCTCTTGCAATTGGTGATAAATTTTACATGGAAAAGGTCTTCCTTTTCCTCTTCGATTACTAAAATTATCTACTCTTTATCTTTGAATTGGGAAATGGATCAAAAATTTACTTTAAAAAGCTTCAATATATGTACTAAATCCCTCTATAACTCATCCGTTTGGGGAAAGTGGACGGATGTATTGCAATTGTGGTCCCTACTATTGGGCCCATTTTTCAATTTTATCCCCAACCTTTTTTCTTGGCCTTTAGCTCCTTGATAGTCCATTTGCGTGCATCTTCACCTCTGGTTTTCATCCTTATAAGTTGATGCGAAAACAAATTCTTTAGGGGTATAGTTCTTACATTGTACCCAAAGAAAAAGTATAAAATACTATCTTCCCCACCCACAACCCCACAATCCCAACCCAACAGCCTCCACTCGTCTTTGATATTTTTGGAGAGTGTACTATTATTCTCATCTCTAGCTAGGCAACGATTTGGGATTTCAATGGTGCACATTCTTTAAATTCGTGGCTGCAAATTTTAAAGACCATTTCCTTGAAAATTGAAGATATTAATTGGTAATGGTGGAGTTTCTACAGCTCGTTTCATCTTTTATTATTTCTTTTACTTGTTTAAAGTTGAGAATAAATTTCTCATACCATCTTGACAGTTTTGCTTAGTCGAACTGTGAGTAGGAAATGAAGTGCACCTAAAATGGAAGGTCGATGAGTTCAATGCAAAGAAAACGAAGTTGGGGATAGAAAGCGAAGGGGTAAAGCTTTGGGGACTAGTCATGCAATTTAAAAATCAAATAATTACTTCCATTTCATAACCACCATAGGTGCTCACAACTAGGGGTGGGCGTTGATTGGGTTGGATCGATTTTTTGTCCAACTCGAACCCAACCCACTATGGTCGGGTTGATAAAAAATCAACCCAACCCAACTCAAGTATGAACCTAACCCAACCCAATCAAGTTTCGGTCGTGTTGAGTTGGGTTTGGTGGTTTGGGTTTTGGTCCATTTAGCAAAAAATCTTGAAATTTAAAAAATTAAGCCCATAAATCAACTATTAACTCAAATCAATTATGTACAATACAATAAGCTAAAATATAATAAATTGAATACTTGCTAATAAAATTAAAATATGTTCAAAACATATTTGAATTTCATCCAAATTATAAAATGTGCGTGAGATTCTTGAAATTTAAATGGTCCTATTTTTTAAAAAAATTTGCTGGGTTGGGTCGGGTTGGGTTTTTCACTCAACCCACAACCCAACCCAACCAGACCAATTTTTTTTTTTTTTTTTTTTTTTTTGTAGAACCCAACCCAACCCAACCCGATTTTCATAAAAAAATCGACCCAACCCGATCGGGTTAGGTTGGATTGGACGGTTTTAGCGGGTTGGGTGGGTTAATGCCCACCCCTACTCACAACCGTGCAATGCACGATGTTACCTAGTCTTATCTCACTATTATTATTATATTATTACTTATTATATTATATTATATTATACTTATCCTACTACATTAAAAGAGTTAATGTGGCGGTTACTGTTCATCTTTCTGTCATTGGTTTCACACCGAGTTTTCTGTTTTTGCACCAGTATAATTGACAGTTACACCCAAGATATTTTCATCTCTATGTCAAATCTTTTCTTCATTCATATCATATCTATCCTACAGAAGCCCTCACTCTATGTCTTTCTCTCACTCATGCGCACATAGTCTTCCACCGTCTTCAAACCATTTCAGATCTCCACCATCTTCTCTTGTGCACCGTCTTCTAACCATCTCTCTATCTCCACAACTCCACCGTCTTCTCTTGTGCACCGTCTTCTAACTATTTCAATCTGCTCCATCCACCACATAAGGCGCCAACCATAGAGCTCACGGTTGTCATTGGTTTCACACTGAGTTTTCTGTTTTTGCACCAGTATAATTGACAGTTACACCCAAGATATTTTCATCTCTATGTCGAATCTTTTCTTCATTCATATCATATCTATCCTACAGAAGCCCTCACTCTATGTCTTTCTCTCACTCATGCGCACATAGTCTTCCACCGTCTTCAAACCATTTCAGATCTCCACCATCTTCTCTTGTGCACCGTCTTCTAACCATCTCTCTATCTCCACGACTCCACCGTCTTCTCTTGTGCACCGTCTTCTAACTATTTCAATCTGTTCCATCCACCACATAAGGCGCCAACCATAGAGCTCACGGTTCACAAACCCAATCCCTATCTTTACGCGATTCAAAGTCTATTCATCACATCGATTTCGCTTTGTGTTCTTGGTACAAGTCTGGGATTAATTTGTGAGAAGTTTGTCTGCCTTTGAAGAATTTTGATTTTTTCGGTAATCTCTTGCCTCTTTTGAAGGTTTTTGGGTCCAAGATTTCAATGAATTTTAACATAGGGTTATTTTTTTCGATTGAACTTTTGTTGCTTAAACAGCTACTACTTTGAGCCTTTAGCGATCCCTTGCAGCCAAATCACTTGGAAACAGTAAGTTCTGTGTTCTTGGTTTGTATATATTTGATTTCACTGCAATTTTTTTAATATTTCAAAGGAGGGTTCTGATTTTCTTTTTTAGTATTTCATTGCAAATTAGAACATTGGGTTTCAATTATTAATTATGATCTATGAGGTTTTTAAAAGAGCTAATGATATGCTTATTTTCCATTTATGTCATAAAATGCAGACCAGGGATCTTCATGAGATTGTCCAAGCTTCTTATGTTTTAGTACCCTATTCTATATTCAATGATGAAGAAGGTTAGTCTTCTCAAATTTCAGTATGTTTTCTTGTCACTCAATTAGTTGGAAATTTATTTTGAAATCATTTTCATATGTATAGTTTTTGCTTATATGATCTATAAACTTTCTCTAGTTAAAAAATTGTGACGAACCATCAGGAAAATCCTAATTTTTCCATGAAAATATAGTGTAAAATAATTTTGTTGTTCCTTTTGGCTAATGTCACTACCACTGATGAAGTCGGTTGATGCAATAAGATTGGATATTAATTTTGTTTTGAGCTTGTTTTACAAATTCAGACAAGGCGATGACTCTTGAATGGCGAAGAAGAAGGCCCGTGCAGTTTTCTGTTAGCTTTTCTAAATTTCTTATGGGCTTTGCTTTACTTAATTTTTTGTAGGATTTAGTTTGTATGAATTGGGTTGGTGATTGAAGGATTGACCTCGAGTGGAATCAAAGGTTGTGAATCTGGATTTCTATTTTCTCTTTATCGGATTGCACGTCTTTGAATAATTTTAATCCCGTTTGTCTAAATTATGACAATGAATTTTAATTTTTTGATTTAGGTTAAAAAGCATGTGTCTTGATGTTTTTATTTCAAATGCTTTCCTTCTCAATTTTTTTAATCGAATTGAGCATTTTTGCTTTCATGTTTTGTTTTTATTTATATATGTAGGTGTAAAAAAAGAGGTATCCGGGAATTTTTTTTTTCTTTACCTCAAACATTTTCCCTTTCTTTTGGTTCTTCACTTTCCTTTTCTCAATTTCGATGACTCTATGATTTAGAATTTTTAATCCGGTACATATACAAGTTTTCAATTTGATACAATTTAGCTTGAAAAATATTGATGTTTTAACCCATCGTAAAGAATTTTGCCTTTTCCCAATGCATTCTAAGTATTTATTATTGATTTAGTGTAATTACTCAAATGCCAAATACATAAATGAGTTTTGCATTTTATATATGTTGTTGGTCTCATTTTTCACTGCCATTTTTGTTGTCTTTTTTTTTTTTTCTCAACAAAGTCGTTAATATTTTCTGATTTTTTTTTTTAAATTTTTTTCTCATAATCCAATATTAGCTTCACCTATAGGTTAAGATTTAGCCTTATATATTATTGTTTATTTTCTGATTATTTATTGATGGTGATGATCCGTGTCGTAAAATGTTTTGAAGTTGTGGCTGGAAAGTTGTTGCACTCATATATTCTTGACGACACTCTAAAGTTCTGTACTTTGAAAATTTGGGTATTAGTTGCCACAAAATATAAGTTGTTTTGCTTTACGATGTGTAAGGCATGTACCCTTTGACTATTTAGTTATGCTTACTTCCATGGTTCAAAAGTTCATAGTGTTCAATTGTGTAGCGACCAAGAATTTTTACGCGATTAATAATTATTTTAATAGAAAATCGTGTCGCTACTATTTCACCCATTTTTATTAAGTTAACGCCACGACGTATTCGTATAGCCAAGTCAAGAAATAATCGAGATCGTTCGATTTTAAATTAAATTCCGAATTTCTAAAAATATCTCCATTCTCTTGATTTAAAGTATATTAAGTCTAAGTATTTAATTCAATGTTATCCCAATATTTATTTGTACAAAAATTACTTTTATTATTTAAATTAAGAAAATATATGCAAGCATGAGAGGTTCCATTATATGTAATCATGAAGAGCATAATATTTGTATAAATATGAAAAAGTATATGAATGATTTATATACTCCATTATATATAATCATGAAGAGCATAATGTTTGTATAAATATGGAAAAGTATATGAATGATTGATAAGACTCCATTATATGTAATCATGAAGAGCATAATATTTGTATAAATATGGAAAAGTATATGAATGATTTATATACTCCATTATATATAATCATGAAGAGCATAATATTTGTATAAATATGGAAAAGTATATGAATGATTTATATACTCCATTATATATAATCATGAAGAGCATAATATTTGTATAAATATGGAAAAGTATATGAATGATTGATAAGACTCCATTATATATAATCATGAAGAGCATAATATTTGTATAAATATGGAAAAGTATATGAATGATTGATAAGACTCCATTATATATAATCATGAAGAGCATATTATTTGTATAAATATGGAAAAGTATATGAATGGTGATTTACTTTAAGAAAAGGATGTGTTAAAATTAATAGAATTGAATGATTATGTTTACAATATGCCAACTTTATACATCTATTTAAACCCATCTCTTTTACACACAACTCTACACATATACACTTATTTCCAATCTCTTGAAAAAATCCACAAGTAAGAGAAATTCAAGGTGGTCAAGAAAGTTTTGGTCCATTTACTACTACACTTCATTTTAATCTTTTAAAAGGTAAGTATATCTTATGTTTTTATGAAAAGTAAGTATGTTTTTATGAAAGGTAAATACACCTTATGTTTTTATGAAAAGTAAGTATGTTTTTATGACAAGTAAGTATATCTTATGTTTTTATGAAAAGTAAGTATGTTTTTATGAAAGGTAAATACACCTTATGTTTTTATGAAAAGTAAGTATGTTTTTATGACAAGTAAGTATATCTTATGTTTTTATGAAAAGTAAGTATGTTTTTATGAAAGGTAAATACACCTTATGTTTTTATGAAAAGTAAGTATGTTTTTATGACAAGTAAGTATATCTTATGTTTTTATGAAAAAATAAGTATGTTTTTATGAAAGGTAAATACACCTTATGTTTTTATGAAAAGTAAGTATGTTTTTATGACAAGTAAGTATATCTTATGTTTTTATGAAAAGTAAGTATGTTTTTATGAAAGGTAAATACACCTTATGTTTTTATGAAAAGTAAGTATGTTTTTATGACAAGTAAGTATATCTTATATTTTTATGAAAATGTTTGGATCATTGCTATGAAATCAATCTCACAAGATTGTTATGGGTTCCATATGATATGTTTATGATTATGCTAAGGGGACCGGAGTTTAGTAGCGCTACACATAAGAATTCTTGCCATTTAAGTTCGGTAAAATTCTTGTGTCTCCCTATGTTTATGAGTATTTCGATCCTATCCTATGTTATGATGAAAATGATCCATATGCTTTCAAAAGAAAATTTATGCTTGGTATACTTACTGGGATTTTATAAATCTCACTCCACGATATTTACCATTTTCAGATAATTGAAGGTTCGAGGCGGTCAACATGGAAGTGGCAAAAGTGGTTAAGATTGATGAGATAATTATGTTGAACTTTATGTAAGAAAATTATGTTCTATTTTTATTCACAAATAAAATTATGGGATTCTAATTATTCTTTTGAATAATTTTACATTACTATTTAAGTCTCGATAATATGATATGAGTCACTTTTAGTGGCACTCGAATGGTCGAGAATTCGGGTCGTCACAGTTGGTATCAGAGCAAAGAGTTTTAAAAACGATTCTGTAGATTTTTGAAATTTTATTTCCTTAAAAAAAAAAAAAAAAAAATCACTATTCACGTGAACAGTAAAACGACGTGCTATTCATGATGAACAGTGAACGAAATCACTCTTCATTATAAAAAAAAAAAGTTGAATTTTCACATGTCAAGTATGGTTATGATTTTGAAAAGCATGATGAAATTTGTTGTGCGAATTTCAAGGACAAAATTCATTTTAAGCAAGGGAGTTTGTAATGTCCTGAAAATTTTATGGAATATAATTAGTTAGTGATATGATGTTTATATTGATGTCTTTGATAAATTTCTAGAAGTTCGGGGACTAAAGGAAAAATAAGATTTGACGATAAATTTTATTTGGGTTAAGTTATTAATTATTGATGGGGAGATAATTACTATATCGATATTGGATTTGTTTTGAAGACTGTGATTAATTAGGAATTATGATTCAAGAAAATGTTGATTTGGATACAACCACATTAAATTATTGTTGATTAAAGGAAAATAAGATTATATGAAATATTTTAACTCATCACTCTACTATGTCACTCTCCACGTATTGACTCCTCGAACCAGGTATGTTATATGCTTTGCAAGTCATTTACGATTTTATTAAGACATGTTAAGTATGAAATCTTCATATGTTATGAATCTTTAAGTGAAATATACATGTTGAGTATGATATGAATTGATAGAAGCCTGAATTTTAATTTATTCCTTTTTATGTAGAATCATGAGACATAGAGGATATTGATATGAATTTTGGTTCATATTAAGCTTAGTAAGACTGACTAAATTAGAAAAATAAGTTGGTTCGTAACTTTTGCCAAAAAATATATGGAATAATATATTAAACAAACAAAATTAATAATGAATTTGTACAATAATTTATCCCTTTATCACTACCTTTGTGTAAAAACAAGGGAAAAACTGTGGATGGTTATTAGTACTTCCTCTTCAAGTTTCAATTTTCGGTTCAATAATTTATCCCTTTATCACTACCTTTGCTTAAAAGCAAGGAAAAACTGTGGATGATTATTGGTACCACTCTTCAAGTTTCAATTCTGAAAAAAATTCGGAAAGAAAGAAAGAGAACGGGTGTTGAGCATAATGGGAATAATATGACTTAAGAATGATTTTCAAAATAATTGTTGTCCTCGAGTTTAGAAATGATGAACCTTAAATGGACTTTGCATAATTGATTTTAGACATGGCACTAAGTATAAGAAGTCAACAGAAATGATTAGAAATATGTTCAGATTATCTATCATTTAGATTTAATGAGAAATAGCGAGCCAATTTTATGAATTTTTATGAGATGTTAAGATTATAAGTGATATGATTTTAATGAGACTTTTATGAGAAGCATTATGAAGTTAGAGATTTAAAGATTTGGTTATTGGGAATTAAGTAATGGATATTATGTTGAGTAAGTGAATTATGCCTCTATATTGAAGAGAAATTTATTATGAACTTTGGCCTTGTGATTAAATTTTGGGAATATGATTTATGACTTATAAATATAAGTATGAGTAATCTTTTGAGCCAATTAAGGTATTGAAGGAAGTGATATTGTGATATTGACGACTATGATTTGAAATTTCTATGTTGAGGAATTATGAATTGATTTTCTGGAATATTTTTTTATGATATTGAAGTTTGATGAAATTGTGGTCAATTTTTAGATCGTTGTGATCAAATGTGGAATTATTTATTATTGTGAGTTATGAAGTATGCTTACGGTTTGAATAAGTCCAAATTTCAAAGGAAACTCTGCTTAGAATTTTATCTTTTGGAATTAAGAGCATAGTATGGTATGCAATCACTAAGAGAATTGAGGTTAGACATGCAAATTCATGTACATCACAAACGAGATTTAGTAGATGATAACAGAGATATTTATTATTTTCTCGTAAGGAGAACACACAAGAGTCACATTGGAAAGAAATACATGAAACACGCAAAATCAAAAGAAAGCAACATGGGAAATTCCTCAAATTGAGAGATGTGTTTCCGGAGTAGCCGTATCCTACCACCTCTGACCTTTTGAGGAAATAAAGAAACCTTCAAAGAGGTGTGTTTCGAGAGTAAGAATACTCCGTACTCTACCCCCACCTATTCTAAGATTCATAAAGTTAAGTTTACATTAACCGGACTCCATTTTCGCTTGATTCCCCTTCCTTGCGACCAATCTATCTTAACCCCTGCTGGATCTTGTATTGAGATATATGACTGCAGCTTATCCAGTAGTTCATCAATAGTAGGAGCAGAAATAAGAAGCCTTCTGGAAAATGGAGAGATGAATCCCTGTTCCACAGCATAATCAAGAAAGGTTAACAAACCATCAAAGAAATTGTTAACATTCAGAAGCCCAATAGGCTTAGTATGGAGATCTAGTTGAGCCCACGAGGTAATGTTAAAGATTTCTTCTAAGGTACCAAAACCTCCGGGCAGGGCTATAAAGGCATCAGAACCATATAGCATACAAGTTATGCGTTCATGGATGGATAAGGTTTGAACTTCATGCCCTCGTGTTTTTCCTGCAACATCTACCAAAGGGACAGGTATGACACCGATTACTTTTGATTTCTCTGCAAGAGCAGATTGGGAAACACAACCCATTAGACCACTGCTACCACCCCCATACACAAGAGTGATACCTTTTTCCCCCAGTTTCTTTCCAAGATCTACGGCCGCTTCTAGATAACTGAAGCCTTTCCCCACTTTTGATCCACAAAATACACAAATAGTTTTGATCTGTCGAAGTTTTGGTGCTTCCATCTTTGATAGTATAGAAGAGGAAACTTACGAAGAAGATGTGATTTTGGGATGCCTGAACTATGAAATATGTTTGGCTATTTAAAGCCGAAAAAATTTACTGTTTTTGATTGATTATGAAAAAGTAAAGATTTACTTTTGACAAAATCGGCCAACTTTTGACTGTTTTACCAAAGATATCACCTTTCGGTGATTTATTTCCAGTTTTATCAAAACTCGAGAAAGGAAAATATATTTTATTTCCAAAACGCGTGAAAGAAAACAGCAAAATATTTTAAATGTGTATCAAGAGATTTACCTTATATCATTGTTGAACTGCCAGAAGCCTCATTTTGTAAAACAGACTGGCAAACAGGATCTTTTGCTATTATATTTTGGAGACTATAACGATTTTTGTCCTCGTTAAACTGAGCGTATAAGGAGAGAAGTTCACGTTGCACATAACCACTTGGGTGCGTCTCAAGAGTCAGTCGAATATCATCCAAAGACTCCTTACTCAGTCCACCCTTTATGAATTTGATTTTATCATCCCGATTAGTAGAAGAATATCCTACTGTTTTGCAACGAGTATCACAGTTCCAACGAGCACATTTGTAGCAACCATTCAGCCTTTTTGCTCTTCGTTTCTTTGCGAAGGTGCTTTTGCCTAAACCAGGCATGTGCTTTGGAAATGTCATAGGTAATTCACCAGATAGTCGAAACTTTGCTTCGATCAACCAGCGAACATCTTCTGAAACACCATGAGCCATCAGCAACCTCAATCTTTCGAGTCTTATTCGATAAATTTTCCTCAGATCATTCATTGGAAGACTGGAATAATACTTGCGAATGTTTGTAAGAATGATATCCATGTTTTTGATGGATCTAACCTCTTCCCAGCATGAACTATTTAAAAGCATTAAGGATCGGAGGGAATCCGCGTGATATTGATTCCAGCAAGAAAGCGCGGAATAGAATAATGGAAAAGAGGGAACAAGAGTTTATGCGCCGTTTATTTTCTTGATAAAAGGAAGATTTGATGATGACGGGATTTGAGATATGGAATATTTTCTTGGATTTTGGGTACTGATATTTTGATATAATAATCAAGGTATAGAAATAATACGGGGATACGTGAAAGTGAAATAAGGACTGTATTGAATCAGGATTAATAAGTTTGTGCAAGTGAAAGGAATACCTTACGGGAAATGTTATGATATTTGAGTTAAGAATTTTAATTATTTGGGAGATATTTGTTTATTGAATTTTGCAGAAATTTTGGGTTACAAATATTGGAAAGATAAACTGATGATTATGTTGATATGTGAATAACATGTTTGGGTATATTACATAGAGAATATTCAGGTAATCGTTTTAATTATTTTGGGATATTTGGTGATAAGAAGAAATGACAAATTATTATGGTATGATATGTTAGTAAAGATTTATTGAAATTTTAGAGATATTAATACGAATATTTGAGGTCACATGATACGATGATAAATGACAAGTTACATGAATACTACAAGATATGATGAAATATCACATACGATTGGGAATTTTCATTTTGATTCAGAAGAATTTATGAGTAGACATATGTCTATTATTGATAGAAAAGTCCATGTCTTAAGAAAACAAATTGATGCATTTAGTCAAAGTCCAGTGGGTTAAATATGGTTGGGTTAAATATGGTAGCGATGATGCTACATAAGAAGAAGAAGAGATTCTGATTAAGTATTCAGAAATCATAAGATCAAGTAAGTTTAATTTCGAGGACGAAATTATTTTAAGGGGGTAAGTTTGTAGCGACCAAGAATTTTTACGCGATTAATAATTATTTTAATAGAAAATCGTGTCGCTACTATTTCACCCATTTTTATTAAGTTAACGCCACGACGTATTCGTATAGCCAAGTCAAGAAATAATCGAGATCGTTCGATTTTAAATTAAATTCCGAATTTCTAAAAATATCTCCATTCTCTTGATTTAAAGTATATTAAGTCTAAGTATTTAATTCAATGTTATCCCAATATTTATTTGTACAAAAATTACTTTTATTATTTAAATTAAGAAAATATATGCAAGCATGAGAGGTTCCATTATATGTAATCATGAAGAGCATAATATTTGTATAAATATGAAAAAGTATATGAATGATTTATATACTCCATTATATATAATCATGAAGAGCATAATATTTGTATAAATATAGAAAAGTATATGAATGATTGATAAGACTCCATTATATGTAATCATGAAGAGCATAATATTTGTATAAATATGGAAAAGTATATGAATGATTTATATACTCCATTATATATAATCATGAAGAGCATAATATTTGTATAAATATGGAAAAGTATATGAATAATTTATATACTCCATTATATATAATCATGAAGAGCATAATATTTGTATAAATATGGAAAAGTATATGAATGATTGATAAGACTCCATTATATATAATCATGAAGAGCATAATATTTGTATAAATATGGAAAAGTATATGAATGATTGATAAGACTCCATTATATATAATCATGAAGAGCATATTATTTGTATAAATATGGAAAAGTATATGAATGGTGCTTTACTTTAAGAAAAGGATGTGTTAAAATTAATAGAATTGAATGATTATGTTTACAATATGCCAACTTTATACATCTATTTAAACCCATCTCTTTTACACACAACTCTACACATATACACTTATTTCCAATCTCTTGACAAAATCCACAAGTAAGAGAAATTCAAGGTGGTCAAGAAAGTTTTGGTCCATTTACTACTACACTTCATTTTAATCTTTTAAAAGGTAAGTATATCTTATGTTTTTATGAAAAGTAAGTATGTTTTTATGAAAGGTAAATACACCTTATGTTTTTATGAAAAGTAAGTATGTTTTTATGACAAGTAAGTATATCTTATGTTTTTATGAAAAGTAAGTATGTTTTTATGAAAGGTAAATACACCTTATGTTTTTATGAAAAGTAAGTATGTTTTTATGACAAGTAAGTATATCTTATGTTTTTATGAAAAGTAAGTATGTTTTTATGAAAGGTAAATACACCTTATGTTTTTATGAAAAGTAAGTATGTTTTTATGACAAGTAAGTATATCTTATGTTTTTATGAAAAAGTAAGTATGTTTTTATGAAAGGTAAATACACCTTATGTTTTTATGAAAAGTAAGTATGTTTTTATGACAAGTAAGTATATCTTATGTTTTTATGAAAAGTAAGTATGTTTTTATGAAAGGTAAATACACCTTATGTTTTTATGAAAAGTAAGTATGTTTTTATGACAAGTAAGTATATCTTATGTTTTTATGAAAATGTTTGGATCATTGCTATGAAATCAATCTCACAAGATTGTTATGGGTTCCATATGATATGTTTATGATTATGCTAAGGGGACCGGAGTTTAGTAGCGCTACACATAAGAATTCTTGCCATTTAAGTTCGGTAAAATTCTTGTGTCTCCCTATGTTTATGAGTATTTCGATCCTATCCTATGTTATGATGAAAATGATCCATATGCTTTCAAAAGAAAATTTATGCTTGGTATACTTACTGGGATTTTATAAATCTCACTCCACGATATTTACCATTTTCAGATAATTGAAGGTTCGAGGCGGTCAACATGGAAGTGGTAAAAGTGGTTAAGATTGATGAGATAATTATGTTGAACTTTATGTAAGAAAATTATGTTATATTTTTATTCACAAATAAAATTATGGGATTCTAATTATTCTTTTGAATAATTTTACATTACTATTTAAGTCTCGATAATATGATATGAGTCACTTTTAGTGGCACTCGAATGGTCGAGAATTCGGGTCGTCACAAATTGTTAATGAGACTATTGAAGAATGTAAGGTAAAAATCTTTGGATTACTTGAGTGAAGTATGAATATAGCTGTTTTGGCTCTTGAACTATACAAAAGACCAAAACTCAGATAATTTCTCTTTTTCAAAAATCTTGGACTCTTCAGGATAAATCAACAACACATTTCTCACTGTGATGCCTTCTACAGCCTACCTTGGATGACATAGAAGAAAAGTTAATCAATCAGGATATTGATCAACCGGAGAGGTGACTACGTCAACAGGTTATGTCACACTAACATTTCCATAATTTGTTTTGAACCTTTCATTGAGATTATGAATTACTTTTAAGAGTTTCTTTATTTTCCTATGAGTAACCATCTAAAACCATTGCCTGTTATTATCTTACCATAAAATTTGTCCTATAAATATTACTGATTATTCCTCTTACATCCGAGTTTGATTCAGCAGCCATTGGCTCATAAATCCCTCTTCTTACTTGTGAAGAGGTAGATTGAGGATTAACTGTTTTTTCATCTTGTTTTGAATGCTTTACTGTTAATCTATGAGCTGAATGAATGACCGTTGGTAAGATATGGTTCGTTTTTTCGTGGATATTTGATCGGTTTCCAAAGTGATCCCCCATCAAACGAGAAACTTATTTAGATAGACTCTCGCTGAGGTGTTAGCCCCCTCCCTTGGTACCTTTGTATTCTACCTCCACTCTTCTCGTAATCTATTTCTAATCTTGTTCCCATTGAACTTTATACCGGGTATGATTTTATATTTAGTTGGAAACCTTCTACTTACAACAAGGTTTTTATGTGTGAATTCTAATGTTTGTCCTTAAAACACATTATTCAGGTAGAATTATTTTATCATCAGATTCACGGAAGAAATTTGACTACAAATAATTTCTCGTACGACGGACGAGTCGAAACTATATATTTATTATTATTATTTTTTTATCTTTATTTTATTTATCCTACTATTTTAAAAAGTCACAAACTCTTATCCTACTATTCCTAACCTGTTCACAGTTACTATTAATAACCTCATATCACTATTCATAACCTGTTCATGTTGGCCCAATGGTCGGCTGACCTCCCTCAGGATGTTACGTGGTGGACATCAATGGTTCGAACCCCCTTTAAGTATATTTTTTTATGTTTTACCATTGATGTGATCAAAATGGCGTCGTTTTAATATTCATGGGATCAAAACGACGTAGTTTTTCTTTCGGGTTCCTAGACATAAGAATTTTAGGGTTTTCACGTCACAATTTTCTCCATCCTTTCACAGCGCCGCTCTTCTTCATTCGATCTGCTCTGCCTTCGCCTTTGTCACCGCCGTCCGACTCCGCCAACGCTGCTTGTTTCGTGGCTTGTTGTCATGTATTCTCTGCAGTGCACCCAAATCCCTATATCTGAAGATTTTATCGATGCGGCCATTTTCAATTCTCTCTCTCTCTCAAAATCTTCATTTCCCGCTTCTTTCATATGAATATGTGATGTTGTGACATTTTTTATTTGGTTTAATTGTTTTGATTATTGGTGAGTTCTCTGTGCTTAAATGAGGCTTTTTGTTTTTTGGGATTTGTCTTAAAAAAAGTTGGTTGATTTGTTTATGTTCAATATCTGTTTCGTTATGCTACTTTTATTTGGTTCTGATAATGAATGTTTTGTATTGTTCTTTTTGATTGTTTAATCATTTTTCATTAAATTTATTGGATTTTAGTTCTTGCTTTTATATTGGATTGTTTTTGCTATGGTATTTTATGTGGAAGTATAGATTATGAATGGTTTCTTACACGAAAATTGGTTCTTGTGTTGGTTTTTTGCAGATAACTTTAAGATTTTGAGAGTTTTCGACAGGATTGAGAAAATGAATGCGTTCTTTGATATGCTAATTTATAAATAAGCTTTAGTTAGAATTTTTTAATTTATTCTATAATTGTTGCTTTTTCATGTTTATGGCAATTAGTTATCTTGTTTCACTTTTTATGATTTCAAGTAGCGGAAAAGGAAATGTGCATTAGTCGAAACTTGAAGGTCCAAAATGGTATGCTATAGTTATACATTATTATTCTCATCATTTGTCAATATTTCATCTTCAATTATAATCATTTTTCTTTTAATTGCAGGAAGACGCAAAGCAAAAGTTGGTTGTTTATGATAATAGAGTATGCCAATTGGAGGCTCAAATTTGTGAGTAGCAGCTTGCTTGTGCCAACAATAGAAACGTATACCTGCTTCTTGTTGTGTACATTAGTACTCTATTATCCAAATAATCTATTCATTCCCTGTGTGTGCCCTGATGACATTACTTCACTACGTCGTGTTTATAATTTGAACCAGCCTTTGCCTAATAATAATATTGTTCTCTTACTCGCGATTCATTTATAAGATTTAAGGATCTCCTAATAATGGCAGATACTTGACAAGCTGCCACTCCTTGTTCTCAGGTAACAAACTTCCCCCTTATTGTTTTTCTAATCTACTCTTTTTGCAACTCATCTAACCGTTCTGTCTATAATCTCTGTGTATGTATATGTTTGAGCATAAGCATGGATATTCCTCTCAAGTACTATCTCATTCATATTGTAATATATTTAGGACCATGATAGGCCCACATAATCTGTCACATGCCTGGAACTAAGACAAGACATTGTAGTGATATTTTTATTCTGCTATACCTTCTATTTACGACTCAACTTGTGTTAATTGACTACTGTCACACTGTGAGATTGTTGGGAGAGTGTCTAATTATTTTAGATGCATCTCTCATTTTCCTTACTATAGGTTCCCATCGTTTGATAATAAGAATCACGTGTTACTTTAAGTTTCCTTTAATCATATTGTTTTCCTTTAATCTTCAGGTATATAGCAGGTTTGACAAATCTGAAAGGTTATTCTCTCTTAAGTTGGAGATGCTGCCATTACTTTTTGTTACCAGTATAAAATTTTCCTTTTATTAGTTATTGAATGTAAACGGGTGTCTGCTTGCCTTGCAACTTCTATCATCTGGTGTTTTGGCTACTGGAAGTAGCATGAAATTAGAGAATTTATATTTGCATCACTTGGACTTTGATATAAGTTCTGATTACCAGTATTATCTTTCTGCAGTTTGATCGAATGTGATAGTCCTTGGACATTCCAGGTTGTGGTTTTTTTCCTCCTCAAGCTTCAAACTTTTCGGTAATTACACTTTAATGTTTGTTCACTTCCATTACTTTTTTGTTACCAGCATGAAATTTTCCTTTTAGTGTTATTGAATGTAAAAGGGTATCTTCTTGCCTTGTAGCTTCAATCAGCAAAGGTTACAATATCTTCGGCTCCGAGTTTGCCAGAAAACTCATGACCTCCAGCCTTGAAGCCTAGTGCAATGTCCTCAATTGCTGAGGTCTCTTGATGTGTTCCGGAACCTCGACAATCGGAGTCATAGCAGGCTTGACGGAAAAAGTTAAATATTTAAGCCAAATAAAAGTGCAATACAATCAACCATGTCGGAATTAAATGCATAATATGTGTTTTTCGAGTAGAAAGGGCCACTAAGCAAAACTCATGGGCTAAAGCCCTTGAGCCGACTGATTGAGCAAATCCTTGTGGCGTTTCGAAAGTCGTGGTTCTTTATTCCGCATCGTCGAGCCATCGCGTCGTGAATATCGGGTCATGATTCATCTGTCCAACCACAACCTGAGTTCGGAACTTTTCGGCATTTCTTCCGCGCTTCGAATCTCATCATCTCTCCTTCCTCCATCCCTCTCTGGAAGAATTTTCCAATTATACTTTATTTGAGAGTATATTCATCACGTACATAGTTGTAATTCTACGTGTAGAGTTAGTTATAGCCTGTCTAAAAACCATAAAAATAAAGACATTTATTTTAGCTGAAATTTTAAGAAATCATAATTCGTCATGAACTTCTAGGACTGTCTTGATTTTGTTAGCCTTAGTAGGGAGGTCATGAGTTTATTTGTTTTTAGAAAGTCTATTGATTCACTTAATGGGGTTTTTTAATGATGGCCTCAATGTTGTTGCAATCATCTCAATTAAGATTCAATTTCTTGATTTTGGTTATGGAAATCATAAGACATCTCATATTGGAATTATTGTGAACTCAATTTTTTATTCAAAATTTGTGATAATTTATGGACTTTTAAAAGTATGTGCTCCAATCATTTCAATCAAGATTGAGTTGTGCATTCTTGATTTTGATTATAGAAATCATAAAACATTTTATTATGGAAATTTTTTGAACCCGATTTTTTATTCCGAATTCGTTATAGTTTATGGAATTTTAAGTTTGTCCTATATTTCTCCATATGCACCTATGATTTCCATACTTTGTGTTTTCATTGTTCAAGCTTTTATGAGTTTTCAGTTTTTATTTATGTTCAAAATTCATTAGAATGTCAGGTTTTGATTGTTTGATTGTTTGATTATCACAATAAGACTTTAGAAAGGTAAAATAATTTAGGCTTAATCCCACAGAAAAAATAAACACTGCAAATTTTAATGCACAATATATTTTGTGTCGTTTGATTTTAATCATAATGTATGAACTTGGATGTACCTTCTGTCATTACATAATGGTTAGTGAGGTCCTTGAAGAAAGAGCTTCAGCTTCTTCAGGAGCCTGGATCCTATGTTGTTGGTAAAGTTGTCAGAGTTATGTGGAAATAAAAAAATCCTTGTCGAGGTGAGTAGCTGTTTTCTACTATTAGCAAACATTCTTGTTAACTATTATGTTAAATACGTATTGGTATTTGCATATATACTACATTTTCTATATTACCTTATTTTTGCATTTGGTGACAAAGTAGAAATGCAATTGGTAAAAAAGATCATTTTCACTTCTTAAATCAGCTGATTACTTTGACTTGACTTCTCTAATCACAAGAAAGCATTGCTTAACTATGTAATTGAAAGTTGAAACTCTTAATTCCAAATTTTGAAGTCTACGTTTGTACGGATTATTTATTTAATTTTTGTTTTGATTGTGAAAACGAAATAATTTTCGGTTGAGAACGGCCAAGTCCTAATTTTGAATGAAAATAAATCAGCAGTTAAAGCTTGGATATCTAGCCTATTCTATTTTGGTAGTTCGGTTATGGAATATATTTCTTCTTGTATACCCTCTATGCTAATTTTCTATAGTTTATTGTAGCTAATTTTACGTGTCTTAAAGATCTTTTCCACTTAATTTATGTCTTACATAAATTGACTTAAGGGGCTTCCTTGAAATTTCTGTGTACTAGCAATTTGCTTTTCAGTGGAAGGATACCATAATTATAAAACCTTCCAAAAAATCTCTAGCTTTGTTAAGAGTGATAGTCTTAGTGGTTTGTGATAGCGTGTGATCTTTATATTTGCTCATTCTGTCTAATGCAATCTAATTTTAGCATCAGGTCTAAATTTCTAAATAATGAAATCATCGAGAAGATGTATTGTCACTATGGTATTTATAAATTGATTCTCATTAATGTTTTATCGAGTTCAACATGTTTTTTATATGCCAGGGTTGAATTTGCTTGTAATCTTGTACGGCTCCTTGCTGTCGTGTCAATGCACAGACATGGAAGTGGATTATTTGAGAAGTAATTGAATAGCCATACTAATGTAAACTCAACTGGTGAGATTTTTTCTGTTAAAGAGGAGAAATAATGTTTCTTCAATCTTGATGAACACTTTAAGGTTAGTTGAGTAATAGCTTTACATTTGAGTTTTATTTTTTAGTCGAATTCTTCTCTATATTTATTCCATTGATGGTTAATTATGTGCTTTGAATTTCTCCTGTCTGAAATCTTTCACACAATTTTTGCAATGCAAAAATTCAGAACCAAAACAGTGAATATGAAAATAAAACAAAATGGAAATGTGGATGATGAGTATAAATTTTATTCATACCCGAGCCTTCACAAACCTCAAGCCTGAGCTCTTTGACAAAACATAATCTCTCAAGCAAATGTATAACCCCGAGAACCATTATGAACCCGAGGAGGCCCTCATCCCCGACCACATAAATATCACCATATATTATATTTTCTATCCCCGATGAAGACATCAACCTCGATCACCATAAATCCGAGAATGACCACGAGCCCGAACACATGAATATTATCTCATATTACATCTTGATACATGAGGATGACTTCAACCTCGACAATCATTTATAACCCGAGTATATCGTTTGTCCTCATCTCCGAGCACTTGAATATTTAGCCACATCACATCATTGTACCCCCGAGCAACATATGAACCCTCGTTGGTCCTTCAAAATCAATTTCTTCAATTATTGATCTCTTCGTATCAATTTTTGTTTGATTCATCTCAAAATTAAGGTTTTTTCTAAAGAATACAAAACAAACAAAATTACTAGTAAATTTTCATCATCTTCTTAATAATTTGTACATTTAGAAAATAAAATAAGAATATAAAATATACTTATCAAGTGACTCCATATCAAGAGCTCTCTAATCGTGATGCTCCATTACACCACAATACAGAGTCTTAAGTAGGGTTGGGCAATGAATGGGACGGGTTGATTTTGACCCCAAACCCGACCTGACCTGGAACAGTCCGATTTTCATCATATGGACCTGACCTGAATCGGGGTTGGTTTGGATCAGATCGGGTCGGGTTACTAATTTAGAATTGAGTTCCACCCATTCAAAGTGCATTATCACTTTCCCCAATTTCTTCATCCCACTCTCTGTACAATGTCTGTTCAAGTGAACCAAATTCAAAACCCAGAAAAATTGTAACAACATTGAACTAGATATATAGTTTTTCCCTCTGTCATCGCCCTAACTTTTGCGGGTAATCTACTATTTTCTTTTCCTCATGGAGAGTCAAACTCGCCACTACCGCTAATAGAACTGAAAACATGTTCATTGACTCCAGAATTGAAGCTACTATCGCCAATAGAACAGAAAACCCCAAGTTTCACTTTCTTGAGATTCATCGTTTTCATCTCTGAGTGTTGCAAATGGAATCTTTCGGCCCCAACTTCGCATCGACGGCTTTCCAAGGTGCCGGAGATTGACAAATGTGGCAAAGATGGCTACTAGTGTGCTTAGCAGCTAGAAAATTTGCACTGTGCACCTTCTCATTACAATCATAGCAAAGGTTAGCTTGATCTAATTCACAAAACACTCTCGATAGATTGCTGCACAGTTGATTTTTGGTCGGGTTGGTTTGAGACCGTGAAACCGATATATGGAACCCGAACCAATTCATGGTCAACTTGAAACCGACCCGACCCGGAAAGGTTCGGGTCAGTCGGGTCCACGATTTTACGAGTTATGTGCCCAGTGCTAGTCTTATGCATCAATAGGTCTTGACCCCACACATTGTCCAAGACAAATAAAAAACTTTTGCACTCAATCGTGATCACGAGTAGTGTAATATCAATCACATCTTACGAGGTTCCATTAAGCATTTTTTTCAAACATATCCATGGACCATGAAGTTAATTTTTATAGACATTTTTAAATTGAAGTAAGGTGTGTTTTTTTAAATTGAAGTAAGGTGTGTTCGGCAGCTTCACTGCCTTTTTTTTTTTTTTTTGAGGTAAAATGCGTGGTTGAAAATTGAAGTGAGAAAATATGTGTGGTTAAAAGATGATTTAAGAAAATGTGTTGTTTATAAATTGTAATCATTTCATAAAAGAAGGCACTGGTAATATTGTAGTAATTTTTAGAGACATGCTCAGCAGCAGATATGACTAATTAAAAAAGTAATTTGGAAAAATGTATTGTTTATAAATTATAATAATTTTATAAAAGAACGCACTAATAATATATTGTAATTTTTTTTGAAAGTGATATTGTAATAATTTTTAGGGACATGCTTTGCAGCAGATATGACGGGCCAAAAATAATGTCACATTATCAAATTTTGAGACAATGAAGTGACATCTCATCGTGTTAATCGACAAATGTTTCCGGGGTGATGAAATAACATGTCGTTAGCTCGCTGCTACAATGTTCATTAACTTCCAAGCGATTGAGAGCATGGACCAATGTCTCATTTTCGAAGGCCTTCGAGCTGTGAAGTAACATGTCGCCAAAATGTTCATTAACTTTCAAGGGTAATTGGCGAAAAACGTTCATACCTTTGAATTCTCTTGCGAAATTCATCCCTATCTTTGATTTCTTGATAATTTCATCCCCACGCTTAAAAGTTCTGTTAATTGATCAACAAATCATCAATTAACCATTTTGATAAAGGGTAAAAGAGTCTTTTTACATTATTTAATTTAGGATAATTCGCTCAAAACATCCCAACCTTTAGACTCTCTTACAGAATTCATCCTTACCTTTGATTTTTTGACAATTTCATCATCACCTTCACCTTTTTTTTTTTTTTTTTGGAAATACACGTCCCTACCATAAAAAATTTCGTTAATTGATCAACAAATCATCCATTGACCATTTTTTTATGAATGGCAAAAGAGTTTTTTTACATTATTTAATTCTTTGGTTCTTCCTCTATTAGAGGCTCTGCTTTATGGATCAATTCTAGCAGAACTGAGCATTTGACCACCAAATCAACACTGAGATTTTCAATCTCATAGTCAATACTTTGTTCGATATCTCCATATCTCCAATTGTAGCACTGCCGGAAAACACAAAATCGAAAGTACTATTCTTGAATGGTTGCTTAAAACTCTGACCTGAAATTACTATAAGCTTGAATGTTTTCTTAAAAATCTCCGTCGAATCCTCCACCCCTTTCAACGCGAAAACGTCAGCACTCGTCTGTGTTTCAACGCAAAGAACCTTATAATTGGGGATCAAGAAGCCTTCATAATTCAGATTTTGGAAGATCGAGGAATAGAAATTAATGGCCATCTGGAAATCCTTGAAGGCCTAGAGTTACATGCATCTTCTTCGGCGTCGCCGACACATAGTTTCCATCGGGGGAGGCAATTTCACCCTTTTATTTTATTTATTCCTATTATAAAGTTTTAAATTAAATAATGTAAAAAGACTCTTTTTCCCTTCATAAAAATGGTCAATGGATGATTTGTTGGTCAATTAACATGATTTTTAATGGTAGGGACGTGTATTTCCAAAAAATGTGAGATGAGTATGAAATTGCCATTTAATCAAAGGTATGGATGAATTCTGCGAGAAAGTCCAAAGGTAGGGATGTTTTGCGTCAATTACCATAAATTAAATAATGTAAAAAGATTTTTTTGCCCTTCATCAAAATGGTCAATTGATGATTTGTGAGTCAATTACCTAAATTTTTAAAGGTATGGACGTGTATTTCTAAAAAAGGTGAAGGTTGGAATGAAACTGTCAAGAAATCAAAGATATAGATGAATTTCACAAGAGAATCCAAAAATAAGGACTTTTTGCTCTAATTACCCTGATTGAAAGCATGCCACGATGTCACATTGATGAAGGCCTTGGAGGCGACTTATTTCAAGATCGTCAAATTCCCTTTTCGAGGCAATGGCAATACCTAGACTCCCAATCCATTGCCACATAGTTGGCTCCATGTCTCTCACAAAGTAGGAAATAAAACTTTACGGACAACAACTGAAATTAAGCATTTAAGGAAACAACCAACAATATATAACGATTTTAAGGTAAAAATGTGTAAAATTGTATTGTTTTATAAACTGTTTATAAATTGTAGTGCTCAGTTTGGTAGCATTGTATTATTGTGTAAATTAGTTTATTTATGATTTTAAAGTAAAAATGTGTGATTGAAAAGTAGAGAGCGAAAATTTATAATGTTAAAAAATGATTTGAAAAATTGTGTACTTTATAAACTTTTTACAAATACAGGTAAAATTTATTTCAATATTACAATATACCTTGAAATCTTTACAAATTAATTATTATTATTGTTGAGCAACCCATAAGATTTTCGAGCACGTCACCGTCAACCATGACTAATTCCCAATATTCCAGCACCCCACGTTCCGACTAATTCGAGTATTGAATAGTCTCTGTCAGGTTACCAACTCCCACAAACATCTTGCTTCCTAGTACCATTTTCAAGTTAAATTCCGAAATATTAGTGTAAGAAATTATATCAATTTGGAACCTAGGTGTCGGCGTCGCAATATATATATATATATATGTATTTTCCTGAATTGGCCTTTTCCAATAATTTTGACGAGTCAGCACACGGATTGTTGACAAGCCGATGAGCGACGCCGACTCACACAATTGAGACTTGAGAGTCGTCGCTTGGATTATTTACAAGTCAACTCGAACCGACAAGTTGTTCGCTCCACTTTCCATCCTAGAATAGGGGCCACTGTACATCGTTTAGAATTTTCCCGAAAGTATTTTACTGGAATTAGCAGTGCATATCATAGCTCTGCTGAATATTTCTATCTTATCCTCATAGCTTTGCGAAATTATTTACAAATTAATTTTTAATAACACACATTGTCACGAGTCACATATTTTACTTCGAAAATAAAAAATTATTTATTTATAAACACCTTTATTTTTTATTTTTATTTTTACCAAACTTGGGGCATGGTCACCAAGTAATGCACGGTGTTTAAGTGAAAATGATAAACACGCACGACAAGTATTTTATTTCCAACTTTTGCATAAATAATAAAAAAGATAGCAGCCTAACAGTGAAAAGTTGTTCGTTTGATGGAGACATATCATAAACGTAATTAAATTTCAAGCATCCACGTGTCGAGAGAATATGGTGTGACTCTAAAGATTCAAGTTGACCCAGAAGGGAATTTCATAAAAAAAATAAGGTAAAAGTAAGCAAATTTATGTCTTGGGCGGTGAATATCCTTTGGTCCATTGCAAATCAAAAAACCTTGCCGCATCCGATCAAAAAAAAAAAAAAAAACCTTGCCGCCATTTTACGGAAAATCCATTGCAAGATCCAAGTGTAACTACTTGTCTCCATCACTATTTATCTTCTTTCTTCCTTTTCGATTTTATAAAGAAAATATTGTCCATTCAAATCTAAAAGACAAATCTCAATTAAGGTCATCTTTGATAAAGTTTTTTTTTTTTTTTTTTTCAAATCTTTTAAAACTCATTTTCAATTATACATTTTTATTTTGATAAAAAAATTTCAATTTTCTTTAAAAAACTCATTTTCAATTACACATTTCTGCGAGGTCATCAATTTTCACAATTTTCAATCACATTCCCTCGTAACCTTTTTTTTCTTCTATGTCAAATAGACTCTAAATACTGTAAGACATAGTTCTTCAATCTTTATAGGGAGGAACGTAACAAAAGCTTGACCATGCGATTGAACAACCTACAAAAGAGAGGTTAGGGATGACAAAACGGCTCTTCGGCTCGAACCGTTTGAGCTCGGCTCGAAAAAAGTTCGGGCTAAGCTCGGCTTGCGGCTCGAGATTTCAAGCCAAAGCTCGAGCCGAGCTTTTTTTTGAGAGACGGACTTTGGCTCTGTTCGAGCAAAAAAAAAGCCCGCTAAAAAAACTCGATGGGAGCTTGAGTAATGAATTTCGACCACGAGCTCGGTCCAACTTGCTATATATACACATTTTCAAACAAATTTTATGAATTTTTACTATAAAAATTTAAAAAAATTAAAAGTTAGGGACTTGGCTCGGCTCGGCTCGGCTCCGAAAAAGCTCGAGCTAAAGCTCGAGTCGAGTCTTATTTTTGGGGACGAGCTTTAGCTTGGCTCGGCTCGGGCCAAAAAAAGCTTGATCCCTAAAAGTTCGAACCGGCTCGGCTCGTTGGCACCCTTAGGAGAGGTTGGGGCTTTCTCCCCTATTTTACCAATGAACATGTGCGGAGACAGTGATGAGCTAGATTGGGCCGCGATCAACCACTGTGTGGAAAAATCCATTGAGAAGAAAAACTTATGAGACTCACCATTCAAAGAAGTCGGCCCACCTCCTTTTGACTGCTACCTTCGCTCCTGCCTACGAAGCCAGTATCTGTCATCAAGAAGAACATAATGTATTTGAGATGCGTGCATTTAAATATTTCGTAAGTAAAAAAATATTACTATTAGAGTCTATATTTATAGGCGAATTTATTTGTATCCACGGAGGAAACATGTTTCAAAACCACGACGAATTGAACTAATTGTTCTACTCTCTTACTTGTTTCATTAATAGTAACTTTTGATCAAACATTCTTTTGTCGAGTTCTCTAGCTGGACCCACAAGCACTCTATCAACGCATTCTTCGAGAAATGTTGATTAGATTTTAATTTGAACTCGTCCAAACAATCATTAATTCGACATCCACATTCTTCGAGAAATGTTGAGTAGATTTTAATTTAAACTCATCCAAACAAGCATTAATTCGATATCCACGTGGGTGTTATTGGGTAACATATACAGTGCGGAATGGCACGTGGCCTTTCAATGCCTTATCGTCACCTAATCCATTGACACATGGGGTTGATCGACATCCTTTTCACTAGAGTAATAATAAGGTCAACTTATACGGCGTGGACTAGCACGTGGTTGATCAATCTCTCCTAGTCACCCAGTCGATTGACACATGGGTTGATCGATCTCCTCCCTAGAGTAACGTTACGTATTTCTTGCCTCGAATCGTAAGCGGTGCTGTATTCTATGGTTTTACTCTGTGATTATGTCCTTACATTCAACATGTACATAAAACTCTAGATCTATCATGTTTTGAAGGAGAGGGAAAAAAAAAAAAAAAAGGTCAAATTGCCTTAGATCATGAAGGCGATAAGTGTTGGAGTGTCTTTGTATATAGGATCAAAAGGAGCAAACGATTGATATAGCGTGAAAAATACCATAAATAATTAAAATGAATTGCAGAAAATTAAAAAACGCAAATCTGAAAGTTTTTATTATTGTATTTATTTAGTTGGATGATATCCTACATTAATTTTCTTTTCCAGCAAACGATCTAGGGAGAAAGAACAAAATAGGAACCAATTTACTTCATCCCTTCAGAAGGGATTTAAGCATTGTCCTTTCCATTATGATCATCATGTGCTGGCATTCCTCCCAATGACTTTGGAGGAAGCGGTGGTGGCAAAGAACCTCCGGCTCCGCCTGTTTTCTCCTTCGGTGGTGGACCTGTTGCAAGTGGAGGCAGCTTTCTATCTCCACCATCATTTTCCTCATTAAGAGGAGAGGAGAAGTTGTCGGGAAAGACGAACACACTTTGAGAGGGCTTCCTCTGGTGGCGACCGCCAGCTCTCTGAGACATTGTCTTCTCACGGTGGTGGTGGGAGGAGGAAGAAATTACAGTGAAGTGGGGAGGTTATGAATTTGGAGGTGGAGAGAATGCTTAGTGTAGTGGCTTTATATAATGAGGTTAAGTCAAAGATTTATCCTTTCACAATGGGATTATGGTGCAAAAAGTGACTGGAGATTATGCAATTGTGTCAATATGTAATTTAACAAACTGGATTATTACAATTTGCAATTTGAAAAGAAAATAAGATATTGGAGCATTTATTATAGGCCTTATCTGTTCGACAAAACTGAACCAATTATAAATTAGTTTATTTATGTTTTTGAAATGAAATATGTGGTTAAAAAATAGAGAGAAAATGTGTGTGGTTGAAATATATATATTTTTTTAATGAAATTGTGTTGTTTATAAATTGTAATGATTGTATTAAAGAACAGATGCTAAAAAAGTATATTTACCATAATTCCTTCACAATTCTGACTTGTATGGTAATTGTTAAAAATCATATACCTCGCATAACAACCATAGAAAATATGATTCTAGCCATTAAACAACTCAAGAAAGTCAACATAATAAACCCGTGACTCGACTGGAACTTTAAATAGAAAAAATGTAGGCTTACAACCATCGATTTAAGGAACAAAAATTGCTGCATTAATCATCTCGACAAGATCCATCTCTCTATGTAAAAAGCCCCAAAAGTTATCCATTACATCAAGCTCAATCAAAGCAAGAAGAAGAGGAATTTTGGTAAAAATGAACCAGTTTCGGTTCCCAGGAGAGAGAAGAGAGAGACTGTCGAGATGTGTTTTGATAGAATAGTTATTTTGTTTGACCCCCCAAAAAATGACTTTTTTAGTAAATACACAAGCTCAATCCCTTTAAAACGGTTTTCCCAATTTTAACACAACAATCAAAAGAAAGTGGTTCCCAATCGATTTTTATTGTTGTAAGTCATTTGTTTATTTTTACCCCGATTACATTAAGTAATCTGCAAAATGCCATAAAAGTTTATATCAAACAAGATAATATTTTTTAAGGACTTGTTTGGTTATAAGTCAATAATTCCAACAATCATTTACCTTGACTTAAACCAATACACCATACCTTCACCTAAACCGAAAATCCTCTTGAAAGTCTCCAATCTCCCAAACCTGCAAACAAACTAAATACAATCAATATTCAATTTTTGTTTGCAAAACTCAAACTTACCCACGGTAAGAATTTTAGTCCTCATATCAGCTACATTTTCATTTGTAGACACTTTAGAAACCTGCACTTCACCACCAAGCAATTTATGTCTTAAAAAAATGATATTTTACTTCAATTTACTTAGTTTTCCATGATAAATCGGATTTTTACACAAATTTAGTGCACTTTGACTATCCGTAAATATGTTAAACTTACCATTTAATAATGTTAACTTCGATAACAAACCTTGTAGTCACAAACCTTCTTTTACAGCTTCATTTATGCCCACATAATCGGCCTTGGTACTTGTCAAGTTAACCAAGGACTGAAGTTAAGATTTCCAAGAGATGCAATTACAGTTTAAATGAAGTAATAAGTCATAGAGGACTTCCTAGTGTCTTTGTCACTAGTAAAGTTCTAACCTACAAACTCTTCAAGAGTAATATTAGTTCCCCTTTTCTTAGAACATAGGCCAACATTCAAAGTAATATGTATATAACGAAGAAGCCATTTTAAAGCAGATCAATGTTCTTTTCCCGGATTTGCCATAAATCTACTTAATAGACTTAAAGGAAAATAGATATCCGACCTAGTAGTAACCATAAAAAACATTAATGAACCAACGACATTAGCATAAGGGCACTTATCCATTTTTCTCTTTTCTTCCAAAATAGTTGGACATTGTTTAGAAGAAAGTGAAAAATGACTAGCCAAAGGCTTCCTAACAGATTTTGAACCCTTCATCCCAAAATTTTCAACAACTTTTCTCAAATAAGATGATTGAGTTAAGGTCAATTTGGATAGTTTTCTATCCCTGGTAATGACCATACCAAGCATCTTACTTGCATTCCCAAATCCTTCATATTAAACTTACTTTTAAGTAGAGATTTCAAGTTAGCTATTTCATCTTTACTCTTACTAACCAACAACATATTATCGACATATAAAAGTAGAAAGAAGCAATTTCAGTAATTAAGTACAGGCAGTTAAAATATTCACTCCTAACAAAATCAATACTAAGAACAAATGAATCAAAACATATGTACCATTGTCTTGGGGATTGTTTTAAACCATAAAGGGATTTTTTTTTTTTGGAAAGAGAAACCAAATTTTGATTATCTTTAACTTCAAAACCTAAATGTAAAGCCATATAAATATTTTCTTCCAAATTTCCATGTAAAAATGCCGTTTTGACATCAAATTGGGCCACTGAAGCTAAAATCAGCCTAATAGTTTTATATTTAATACCCGAAGAAAAGATTTCATGAAAATCTATACCCTTTCTTTATGTAAAGCCTTTGGCCACAATCCAGGCTTTATACCTAGGAGGATCTAAAGGGGAATTACCTACCTTGAAAACCCACTTACAATGAACTACCTTTTTATTTGGTGGTTTTGGGATTAGGATATATGTTTGATTTTTCTGCAAAGAAGACATCTCTTCTTGCATTGCACTTTTCCACTCCTTAGCTTTATCACACCTACTAGCCTCTTCATAAGTTGCAGGTTCCCAATACATTACCTTATTACCTGAAATAAGAGAAAACTCTATTAGATTCATGGAATCATACTTAGGACTAGGTTTTACCTGCCTCCATTCTCTATCCCTGATAATCATGCAAGCTTTGTTGGGTAGGTTTTTGATGAATTTCTTCATTTTCAGTAACTTCTCCATCAGTTTCTTGCTGATCTTCCTAAAAAACAGAATATGGTTGAAGCTTATTTTCATCAAAATAATTCAAAATCACTCTTTTAGGCTGATTTTGAACTCCAAATGTTTGACCACTTTTTTTCTGGTTATTAGAGTTTATTTCAAAGTCCGCACTCTCCAAAAATTCATTTTCAGATGAATTTGTAGCCAAACCTGCAGGTTTGTTAGTAGAAACAGTAGTACAAGTCATAATATCTTCATTAAAAATAACATCTCTACTCAATATTATTTTTGTACCATTCTCCTCTCTTACCCAAAGCCTATAGCCCTTCACCCCATCCGGATAACCAAGGTAAACACATTTCATTGCCCTAGGGTGTAGTTTCCCTTCATTTTGCTGCACACCCAAACATTTTTAAGGGGGATAAGTCCATAGGTTTATTTTTCCACAATTGTTCGTGAATAGAGAAGTTTATAGCGGAAGAGGGGGTCCTATTTATGAGATACACAGCTGTATTTGCAGCGTCCCCCAAATTTTTTAGACAAACACAAACTAACAAACATGCACTTTACTTTATCTGTGATTGTTCATTCTCTCGTCAACTCCATTTTGTTGATGAGAATACCTCATGGATTTTTGTCTCAAAATTCCCTTCTCTTTGCAATGCTCATCAAAATCTTTATTACAAAACTCCAAATCGTTATTGGTTCTCAAAATTTTAACCTTTTTGTCAATTTGATTTTCAACTAGAGTTTGGTAAGTTTTGAATTTCTCAAAAGCTTCGGGGCCGTTCTCTTTATATTTTGATTTTGGATTTTGAGTTTTAGATTTTGTTTTGAATTTTGGATTTTGTTTGTTTGTTTTGGGATTGATGAAAACATGTTCTCTTTGTGATTTTGGAAAACTGGTTTCAAAAAAAGAAAACTGAAAAATGCGTCTACTTTGTAATTTTTTGATATATTTATTTTTGTTATATTTTATATGTAAAAAATGGTTGATTTATTGAATTACATTAATTTTAATGTTAATAAATCAGTTAGTTCTCTATGTCAATAAATTCACTATTAATATTGTTTCAGCTAAACAAAAATCTAACCAGATACCAACAAAATCTTAACATGGATCTATATATAATGACAAAATAACATAAAAATTTCAAGTGAAGGAAGTGTCTCACATTTAAAAAATAGTAGTAATAATAATAATAATAATAATAATAATAATAATAATAATAATAATAATAATAATAATAATAATAATAATAATAATAAATAAATAAATAAATAATTACAAAAAAAATACAAAAAAGTAAATAAAAAAAATAAAAAATCCTAACATGGATCTATATAATGGCAAAATAACATAAGAATTTCAAGTGAAAGAAGCGTCTCACTTTTACAAAAAAAATAAAAATTTAAATTTTAAAAAAATTATAATCTTGTAATGGATCTATATATAATGACAAAATAATATAAGAACTTCAAGTGAATAAAGTGCCTCACTTTTACAAAAAAAATAAAAATTAAAAAAA